>CM070484.1:41930603-42172702 GCA_036324585.1 Champsocephalus esox
GAGAGAGAGAGAGAGAGTGAGAGAGAGAGAGAGCGAGAGAGACAGCGAGAGAGAGAGAGAGAGAGAGTAGAGAGAGAGAGAGAGAGAGAGAGAGAGAGAGAGAGAGAGAGAGAGAGAGAGAGAGAGAGAGAGAGAGAGATACTTTATTGATCCCAATTTGGGAAATGTTTGCGTTGCATCAGCATAAAAAACAAGGCAATGTACATAAGAGAAATTAAGACACGATAAATAAACAGTCCAAAAATATTTCTGAATTAGAAGTAGTTTTATTTGTAGCTTTGAATGAACTATATCGATATTGTTAGGGTGTGAACTCTTTGGATATTTAATTATTTAAACAAATAATAAAAACAAGCTAAGTTTCCCCTTTAGTTCTCCCTTAAGTTCTCCCTTTGTCTCCCTTAAGTTCTCCCTTATGTACCACCGGAAACCTCGGTCCTGAGTCTGACTTCCCTCGCGCTCAGCCATTAGCTGGCTGCTCGGAGTGATTGACAGTCAGCAGAGGTTTACACGGCCGGTCCTGCTCACTCGCTCGTTTGTTATCGTAACAGCGAAGAAACTGCAAGCATGGCGAGCCAACAGAGAGCCCAGTCACAGACAAGAAGAAGAGCACCGTGTATTGGATTATTGAGGATGATATTTATTGCTTTTATTCACATGACGCGGGCCAATAAACAAGGTTTGTAACTTAGCTGTTAGCATTAGCATCAGAGCTAACTTCCGTAGACATGTTTCCCTCAAGTGTGCGGGCGTTGAGGTTACCTCTACGGGCCAACTTTAACACAGCTAACCTTAAAGCCCAGGTGACACTGCTCAAATATAATCATTCAGCTTCGACATGAGCAAAGTGCCATTTTAAGTGATACAAAGCTTAGAAAGTGCTACCTTTTAGCTAGCAATATGTGGCCTTTTCAGTTAGCTTCGTTTGTAGCTTGTTGTCATGTTGTCATCACGTCCTTATATGGTTAAGTTATGCTACCTAATAAACAAAATAACATAGTATTTAAGCATCATAGCTAGCACTAATAATAGCTTGAATCAGCTATTGTGTGGTCTTAATGTGTGTCAGTTAAGAGACAACATTTTAAAATTAGACATTGCACATGAATTAAAAGTCAAGTAAAATAGGAAATATAAAAACAGCTCAGATATATATATCGATAGTTAAGGATATATATCTATAGAGTATATCTATGGAATACACAATATTGTACTTAATAATGATGATAATAATAAGCTTTATTGGTATAGCACGTCTCATGCAGCAAAGTGCTTTGACAACAAGGCAAACATCACAATTTAAAACACAACAAGAGTTTTACATCAGACGTTAAAACCTTTTAGTACGTAATAATAATTCACCCAACATCAGAGCAAATGTACTGTGTGTGTAAACCTGGCAATGAACTCGATATATGAGATACAGAATTGAAAGCAGTGTTCATGATATGTGTACATATGTTAACATCTTATACGATCGGCTTTTAAGTGAGCAGAATAATCAGATTTAAATCTAATTGAGGGACCAGCTGGGAAAGATATTTACAAATGAGTGAATTCGCGTTTTTGAAAAGGATACAACTGAGTGAGTTCTGGTGAAGCGAAGAGCAACTCAACTTGAAATAGTTTTTCAAACTACTTCCTCTTACTCGACTCAATTTAAGGAAATGTGTGCATCAGTCAGGTGATGTTTTGTAAACGTGGCTTGGCTCAGTTTTGGTTTTGAACCCTGACTGTGCACATGGTGTTGTGTTATCTGTCCAGGGGACTGAAGTGTCCAGCTGTCAGATCCACCGATCATGTCAGGTCACAGTGATAAGTCCACCAGTCGTGAGTGGACAGCTGCTGCAGGCCACGTCCAGGATTAGCTTCTGTGCCAACTCTGAAATGTGCCTTTTTAAAATTGTTTACATTGGTGCCTGTATGCACGTGCAACACAATCTGAGCATCAGTGGAGGTGTGTGATCCTAAAAGATAATCTTGACATATAAAGTTGCTGTGCAAAATGTCATAGCTGGATCGAAAACCATGCGTATTAAGAGATGGCATGTTTTCTGATGACATGAGGTAGCTATATATGTCTTTAGACCGCTGTGTGCATTAAACTAGCCCAGGGATGACAACTTTAAAATGTTCTTTGGTTCCTATGACAACAATCTGAACATTCATTTAACAAGAAAGTAGTGATAAATTAGCATTAAGACACGAAAGCACTGACGATATTCTTGAAGTATTTGCCTTTTTATTGTAGTAAAATCAAATCGTATCTCCAGACCATAACGGTTAACATCATGGTAGCATCTGTTCATCCAGTAGATAATAAGTCTATACGAAATAGCTTAAGACTAAAGCCTGTGTGCATTCAATACGTCAAGTTTTAGCTTATGTGCCTTTTGAATTGTTAATAATGGTTACTTTATCCAACAGTGAATGAGTGATAAAAGCACAATGTTTTACTATAAATATTTGTACGTATTGCAGCTGGGCAAAGTCTTCTCTTATGTTCACATACTACAGTACACTGTGACGTTAAGCGTGATGTTAAAACAAAACGACAACCCCTTCAAATATATAATATATATAATTGAAGGTGGTATGTGCCTTTTTGGTATCAACTAAAAGTAATAGAAAATGGCACGTATATCAAGCATCACATAGCTTGAGAATAAAGAGATGTAGGGGTGCCGAGTAAACTAAAGAAGTTAAAGACGAATCTGGATGTGGTGAGACGTGAGACTAATACGCTCTTCAAGCAGGTACAGGACATGAACACAAATACAAGCAAATAAAGCAAATATAGGAGGTGATTTCATATAAAGCAGGTAGTATGCCCTTAAACGAACAACGTCTGTTTTCTATCGTTTGAAAGTAAAATCCGTGGGTTTTTAACGGAGACATTTTGAGCCTCTCTGAGACGCAGTGAGCAGAAGTAGTCTAACTGAAATGAAACTGAGAAGTGAAGTGTAACCACCGCAGGAAGTTATTTGGCAAACACTGAAGTCGCACTATCACGCCTCAAGCCAGCCTGAACGCTGCACGCTTAGACCGTCCACGAGATGGCTGCTTCCTTTCCATACAATATATCTGCTTGGAAGATCACTGCGGTGCTGAGTTGACTAGTCGATTACTTGATGCTTGCCCCGCTAGTCTGCACAGGAAACGTATTATTTAAACAGTTATTATTACCAATTACATACTGGTTTGCTTTCCTAGTGAATTGTACCATTACAAAAAACAAACCGTATGTCTTATGTCTTTATTAGGATCCCCATTAGCACTAGCATGAGCATTGGCTATTCTTCCTGGGGTGCTCACACACTCAAAACATACATAAACATACAACGAAATTAAAACAAAACGGCTCCTAATGTCATGCTATTTACAGCGAAATGAAGTGAAACTAAAATGGTCATCCAATTATCGCCATCCTAAGGCCAAACAAAAGTCAATACAAATAATATATGCATACATAGCCACAGGCACAGTTCAAATTTACTTTGTAAATACTTAAATAATTTTTTAGCAACCTTTTGAAATTTACTTGAGAATGTGCCCGCTGCCAATGTTAACGAAGCGTAGGTTGACTTGCTCGATGTTGTACCTCAATGCTGAGCTCTTGTCTCACTTTTAGCCGGGTTTAATACTGGTGAATAAAGGCCGTACTAGGTATTCAAATGTCCTTAATAATCTTGCTTAACAGGAAGGATTTCATAAGGCCTGATTTTCTTTTCTGATATGGCGTTGTAAAATCAAAATAGTGGTTTGAAAATGAACCAGAGTGGCCGTTAAAAAGTCTTAACTTTAACTGTAGGAATTTGCTTTAGAGTATTCGACTAGTCGAAGTAGAAACTTCCGTTTTAACTTCAGGGAAATTAGTCGGTGAAAATCCTTTGTTTAAGATGCTTTGAGAACCACAAAGCTATTTTTGTTTACCGCATTTTTAAGTGTTTGTCTTTGTTTGCATTGTGGTTTTTCTAAATTAAGCTTAAGAATCGAAAAACACTTAAGTTTCACTTTCTGCAGACGTTGATTCAGGTACTCTTAATCACCAGGGCTCATATCCTTTATTAAGTCTCGTATATTCCCCTGAGATACAGTACTAGACACTAAGTTATTCCTTCCTCTCTAAGCTACCAAAAAATGTTACTTGAGCTTAGAAAATATCACGTCTAACCCGAGGAGAAGCGCGCCCACGATAGAAGAACTGCATGCCAGCTGTGTGTAATGTCAGCAGTATAACCTAAAGAGGAAACGAAAGTGAAGTGAACATCCACTGATCGTATCACTTAGACCTGCGGCCGATGCTTCTTCTTAACCCTAAAACACACGTTATACCACGGGGCGGCGGTCCATAGGGACTTGGCTCGGCAGCTGGAAGGTCACCGGTTCAAGTCCCGGAAAGACCAAGTGCTACAGAGGTGTCCCTGAGCAAGGCACCGTGGCAGCCCACTGCTCCTAACACTAGGATGGGTCGAATGCAGAGAAACCGTTTCGTTGCATGCGTCCTGTACTGCAGGGGTGTCAAACTCAAGGCCCGGGGGCCAAATCCGGCCCGCCACCTCATTGTATGTGGCCCCACAAGAGCTTGCAAAGAATATAATACGTTTATTATAATGTTACGTGCCGCTTTACAGGAGCACGTTGCCCATAAACTACATGTCCCACAATGCATCTCATTTTGTGAGATGCGCACTGAAGAGACTTGAAACAATTACTTTCAATTACTTGCCCTAGACTTCTGCTTTCAGACGTAGTTAAGTTATTACCCTATCAGTTAATAATCCAATGCAGAGGAAATATTGTTAAATAATACATTATATATTTATCTATGTATATTTATATAGTCTTAAAGTTACCACAGGCCCTTTGAGTGCAACCATAATTCTAATGTGGCTCGCGATGAAATTGAGTTTGACACCCCTGCTGTACTACGTAGTGACAATAAGTTGAATCTATCTATAACTAGTGGAAGTTACACGGTGCTGTGAACATGATCTGCAGAGGGCGGTTTAACTGGGATTTGGTTTGTGTCCGTTGGAAAGCTTCTCGATAGAGTGAAAGTGTAATAAAATGCTGATTATGGAGTTCGATTTTTAAGCTGTACAAACTTGTCCACTCACACTTGGAGAGAGAGTTGTGTGACGGCCAATGTGGGCGAGAAACGTCCAGGTCTGAACATGCTGCGGATAATCGTGTGCTCGGTCCATTCTATCAGAAAGAATAGAAACGTTATGTATTCTCTGAGATTATGAAACCATAAACTCGGGACTAAAAAAAGATGAAAGTTTCTGGCTCAAATAATCGATGAGAGGAAAATCTGAACCCTATGACTTTTATCCAAGAGATCGTCTTGGTTTTTGTCACGCAGATTTATGATTATATCGTCTTAGAGAATCGCCACTTTTTCCGTTAATTTGTGAGTTTTTCAACTAAATATATAATATTTAGGGAGGCGTGTGGCGCAGTGGATAGTGCGATCAGGGGGTCACAGGTTCAAACCCCACTGCAGTCAGCATGTCGTTGTGTCCCTGAGATACAAATCTACAATTGTGTCCACGTACATTTTCTATTTAAGTATTACCCTCCTCCTTGTCTCCGTGATCTATTGTTCTCCTGCACATGTACACACACGCCGTCATAGATTTCTAAGAAGTGACTCTGCTGTTAAAGTGTGTGTGAGTTGTGTTTGACGATTCGATCTGAACCTCACAGTAACTTTGTGTTCATAATATTAGAGACATTTCATGAGTAGATTCAATATTCTTTTCTTTTTGCAAACTAGACATCACAAACCAAGTGCATTGAAATGTGAGAAATCTGGTTATTTTTCCCGTCTGCTCCGAGAGATTAAAGTTCACATACAAAGTTATCTTTCCCAGTAATATAACCTTCCACTTCGGGAAGATGTAACAACTGCTAGCTGGTTTATTTCGTAGGAGGAGTTGCACAAAGCTATTCTTAGATGTGACCAATTCTTCTATAGTTTCACCTTCCAGTTGGCGTCGTAAATAATCGAGGGCAACGGGCAAAATGTACCCTAAATCAGGGGTTCCCAACCTGGGGGGCTTACATATAATTCTAAAGCAATACATGATTATCACTAAAAGCCTCGTCTCTACATTACAATAAAATATAAAAAATAGTTGATTAATTAATTTGAATAAAAATTAAAGTTAGTATTAAAGGCATAAAAAGACAGAAATGTATAATCCTTTCTTTAATATAAATGTTTCTTCTACCCGTAAAGTGTCCAAACCGAGTTTGTCTGGATAAGTGCATTTTTAAAACATAGTCATCGTCCATACCGGTTTCAGTTGGATTATTTGTCAGTTGCTCCGATCAGATCGGTCTCCTCCGTTTTGTAGATTATTCACGACTTTTGAATCCACGTAAACACATCGGCAACATCCGGCTTACTTTGAGCGTGTGTTTTAAACAGTTGGATCCCTTTATGAATTGTTTCCACTTCCGTGCCGTCCTTTAATTTCTTCATCCAGCGGGAATCCAGATGAGTTACTCCTGAGTCCAATAACCATCAAAGTCTCTCCATAGTGCTCCTTGGTTACGCTTTCATCTCCTTCAACAACACACTTCACATTCATCCAGTTTGTGACAGCAGTTGTAGCTTTTTGAGACTTTTAAATTACGTGTGTGTGTGTGTGTGTGTGTGTGTGTGTGTGTGTGTGTGTGTGTGTGTGTGTGTGTGTGTGTGTGTGTGTGTGTGTGTGTGTGTGTGTGTGTGTGTGTGTGTGTGTGTGTGTGTGTGTGTGTGTGTGTGTGTGTGTGTGTGTGTGTGTGTGTGTGTGTGTGTGTGTGTGTGTGTGTGTGTGTGTGTGTGTGTGTGTGTGTGTGTGTGTGTGTGTGTGTGTGTGTGTGTGTGTGTGTGTGTGTGTGTGTGTGTGTGTGTCCTAAATGATGGGTTTTCACTGAACACAATTAATGGGGCTACACAAAAGTGGTAAAATGACCCTAAATTGCACCTTGAAAAACTATATATCTACCTTGTGTTCAATGTGTAAAAGTCTGCTGTTTACGATGATGATGATGATGATGATGATGATGATGATGGTGATTAAACTAATATGCATTTATGTGTGTGTTTTTTTTTACAGCATTCATTCAGTCAGACACAATTCTAGAAGTTTTACATTTTGGCGAGGGAAGCCTTTTACAGGTAAGCGCTGCTCATCTATTGTCTCCAGTTGGTTGTTGCAATTAAAACGTAAACCCAGAAACATTCGCAGCATGTCGGAAAGAATGTGGGTTAAATGTAATCGAGTAGTCAAATCACATTTTAATAATTGCTTCCATCTCCGTTTCTCTCTGCAGGCAGAGTCTGACATCGATTTTAGTTTATATCACCAACAAAGGTAAGATTTAATTCTTTCCCTTCACACATATCCTCCACTCTCGTTTATGTCGGGTCGTTGTAGTAATCCTGGGCGTAGTCCGTTATGTGTTGTTTTTGTACTATTCCTGGGTTGCACTCTTTTGTTGTGTGTTGTTACGCGGCGAATGAGCTTTAGCAGAAAAGCCTCAAGAGTTCTTGAAATGAGTTGAAACAAGCAGCACACGAAGTGATGCAAGCAAAGCGGAGATACAGATGCTGCTGTAACCAACGCATTATTAGATACATGTGAACAAGAAGTACAAAACGTACTCCATTGGACTCCTTTGCTTACTTCTGTGATATAATGACATCACTTTGTAACACTCACACTTCTATTGGCTAGCGCTCCAACACATTGGACGTGATAGGCTAAGGGGCGCGTCACCTCTAAGCGGTTGAGAGGACTCTTTAAAGTAGAGACACTACATACTGATATACACCTGAACATCAGCAGGAGAGAACTCTTTAAACTAGAGACACTACATACTGATATACACCTGAACATCAGCAGGAGAGGACTCTTTAAAGTAGAGACACTACATACTGATATACACCTGAACATCAGCAGGAGAGAACTCTTTAAACTAGAGACACTACATACTGATATACACCTGAACATCAGCAGGAGAGGACTCTTTAAAGTAGAGACACTACATACTGATATACACCTGAACATCAGCCGGAGAGAACTCTTTAAACTAGAGACACTACATATTGATATACACCTGAACATCAGCAGGAGAGAACTCTTTAAACTAGAGACACTACATACTGATATACACCTGAACATCAGCAGGAGAGGACTCTTTAAAGTAGAGACACTACATACTGATATACACCTGAACATCAGCAGGAGAGGACTCTTTAAAGTAGAGACACTACACACTGATATACACCTGAACATCAGCAGGAGAGGACTCTTTAAAGTAGAGACACTACATACTGATATACACCTGAACATCAGCAGGAGAGGACTCTTTAAAGTAGAGACACTAGATACTGATATGCACCTGAACATCAGCAGGAGAGGACTCTTTAAAGTAGAGACACTACATACTGATATACACCTGAACATCAGCAGGAGAGGACTCTTTAAAGTAGAGACACTAGATACTGATATGCACCTGAACATCAGCAGGAGAGGACTCTTTAAAGTAGAGACACTACATACTGATATACACCTGAACATCAGCAGGAGAGGACTCTTTAAAGTAGAGACACTACATACTGATATACACCTGAACATCAGCAGGAGAGAACTCTTTAAACTAGAGACACTACATACTGATATACACCTGAACATCAGCAGGAGAGGACTCTTTAAAGTAGAGACACTACATACTGATATACACCTGAACATCAGCAGGAGAGGACTCTTTAAAGTAGAGACACTACATACTGATATACACCTGAACATCAGCAGGAGAGGACTCTTTAAACTAGAGACACTACATACTGATATACACCTGAACATCAGCAGGAGAGGACTCTTTAAAGTAGAGACACTACATACTGATATACACCTGAACATCAGCAGGAGAGGACTCTTTAAAGTAGAGACACTACATACTGATATACACCTGAACATCAGCAGGAGAGGACTCTTTAAAGTAGAGACACTACATACTGATATACACCTGAACATCAGCAGGAGAGGACTCTTTAAAGTAGAGACACTACATACTGATATACACCTGAACATCAGCAGGAGAGGACTCTTTAAAGTAGAGACACTACATACTGATATACACCTGAACATCAGCAGGAGAGGACTCTTTAAAGTAGAGACACTACATACTGATATACACCTGAACATCAGCAGGAGAGGACTCTTTAAAGTAGAGACACTACATACTGATATACACCTGAGCATCAGCAGGAGAGAACTCTTTAAACTAGAGACACTACATACTGATATACACCTGAACATCAGCAGGAGAGGACTCTTTAAAGTAGAGACACTACATACTGATATACACCTGAACATCAGCAGGAGAGGACTCTTTAAAGTAGAGACACTACACACTGATATACACCTGAACATCAGCAGGAGAGGACTCTTTAAAGTAGAGACATGTACTGATATACACCTGAACATCAGCAGGAGAGGACTCTTTAAAGTAGAGACACTACACACTGATATACACCTGAACATCAGCAGGAGAGGACTCTTTAAAGTAGAGACATGTACTGATATACACCTGAACATCAGCAGGAGAGGACTCTTTAAAGTAGAGACACTACATACTGATATACACCTGAACATCAGCAGGAGAGGACTCTTTAAAGGCTTGAGCATCATAATCACAAGAAAACATTGTTAAAGTTTGGTTGCGATGTCACGTAGGGAAAGCAGGATGCAAAGATCAGCCCCATATGATGCCGTCAGCTCTCTGCAACGTGTGCTGTTAGTGACATGTTGTCAGGGAAGCCTCTCTCTCTGTGTGTGTGTGTGTGTGTGTGTGTGTGTGTGTGTGTGTGTGTGTGTGTGTGTGTGTGTGTGTGTGTGTGTGTGTGTGTGTGTGTGTGTGTGTGTGTGTGTGTGTGTGTGTGTGTGTCACCTGTTGCTCCACCACAAAGTGAACCTTCTGCCACAGCTACGTGGGAGAGTTTAGATTTAGCCGGACCGCCCGCAGAATGAGCTAATGTGAGTCAGTGGGTCTTAACTCACACGGACTTGTTAACGGTGGAGTTTCTCTCCTCTGTGCGATGCGAGGGTTTAAAGACGGAGGGTTTCGTGTGCGTGTACTCGTGTATGTAAAAGGCCCCTGAGGTCATGGTGACATTGGGCTATGTAAATACAAAGGGCGTACTGCTTTGAAAAAAACATGTTTTCATCCGTTTGGTTCAGATATGTTTTAATATTTGATAGCTTTCTTTAAATATATTTTTAGTCTGGAACAAGCCTGGAGGAATCACGAGCATTTTATAAATCATGTATTGTGTTGGATATCCTCAGGCTAAATATGAACACGGCAATTTTACAAACATGTGTCTTCAGACGACTTCCCACAGAGCCCCACGGTAACACACCAACACACAGAGAGAGAAGCAGCGCTAAACGTTTGTATTTGTTTATTAAAGTCAATGCACATTAATTATCATGAACTCTTGACGGCATCATGGAGCCATAGAGGCTAATTTCCATCTGCAGGTTGATGCCATTAAAAATACAAGAGCACAAAGAAACATATAAGCACGGTGGCGGCTCAATCCCCCGTTACATTTGAGTCGCCGAGAGGCTGAACTCGGCTTTAAACTGGGACGCGTTTTCGAAAAGAAAGTCCACGTTGAAGCAATCTAGTTTTAAGGATATTTAATAAACAAAATCGAAACATAGTAACTACGGACAAAGCGGTCAACAGAAGACACGACGGCACACGCTCACCCTCCGTCACGTGCACTCGACATCAAACAGGTGACTTATGAACCGAACCACACCCATGTGACGATTACCGGAAGGGCTCAACAAGCAATTAAAAGGTGACGTAAATAATAATACAAATAATGAACTTGAGCTACGTGGTGTTATGGCACCTACAAGCACACTTGAGTCAAGATTGCAGCACATACAAAAGCACATTTCAAACGATTGGGAAATTGCAGATTTTTTAAAGTTGCGTCCACATTTCGTAATACTCTCAGATATTTCTCTTTCTTTAAATCGTATTGTGCAATTACCCCCAGCACTAACGAGTGCTCTCGGAGCTTAGCAACAACACACAACAACAACAACACAACAACAACAACGCCTAGCTAATAAGTGGATGATGAGCCCGCTTTAATGTCTGCGCAGGTTTCGCAGCGATGTGTGAACGTGTGTCGACCAATAGGTAGAACCGCTCGAACAAGAGCACTCCGGTTCCAAGAAAAGAGACGGTTTCACACTTTTGCTTTCGTGTCGTGGCTTCTGCCTGAAATCAATACGGTGTCCTCGCTTTACACTTGTGTGTGTGTTTTGCCGGCGTTCAGCGAGCCTCTCTTGTTTGTACAGTATGTTCTAATCCATAAAAGGGTTATCTCCCACAGGCATAGCCATGACCACTCCCTTCAGTTGGGGTTTGACTCACTGTGGAGTTTCAGATTATTTTTTTAAATCTTAAACTTCCCCTTTTTGTGTGTGTGTGTGTGTGTGTGTGTGTGTGTGTGTGTGTGTGTGTGTGTGTGTGTGTGTGTGTGTGTGTGTGTGTGTGTGTGTGTGTGTGTGTGTGTGTGTGTGTGTGTGTGTGTGTGTGTGTGTGTGTGTGTGTGTGTGTGTGTGTGTGTGTGTGTGTGTGTGTGTGTGTGTGTGTGTGTGTGTGTGTGTGTGTGTGTGTGCTTATTATCACTCGGTGTTCTTTAGTGAGGAACATTTTCCACAGAAACTGAAATGCTTTTTTTTGTGCATTTGAGGAATACCTCGCTATAAAGCGGTCCTTTGTGCGCCATCGACTCGCCCTCTGTTACTCGGAGGAAACCTCTCCAATAAGCAAATAATCAAACCACTAAATGGAAGTCTTGAAGGAAATGGACACGCATGTAACCGTGGATAAAATATACTTAAAACATCCGTTTACACACTCTCTCATAACTTGTATATCAAGTCCCATTTGTCCAGTCATACACGACTTCACACACACACGACCGTCACAAAAGCGTTGCTGTTCAAACACTTCTGCATGCACACGGGCAGTTGCTTCTCGTGCATGCGAATCAACGTTTTATTGAAAATGCACTTGTTTGTAGGTTTTTTTTATCAACATAATGTTCATTTATTTCAATTCTGAAGACTTATTTTTTGATTCTTTATTCACCGTGAAGACGTGTGATGAAGCCGACGTCTGCTTCACCAATTCACGGTTAAACGGGGTTCATTATAGATGGATACATAGTCGGAGACATGCTGTGCTAAGCAAACAACGTTGTTTATTGTAATTGAATGTTGCAGCACGGTAGCTCAGCGCGGTCCAAAGTAACCACTGATAAAGAGACGCCCTTTATCATATAAAAAGAACGCATCGATGTTCAATAGTTAGTTGTATGTATAGTGCGATGGATGGTCAGATAGATGCTGTATTAGAAAACAACCCTGTTTGTGGTCATTGTTATGACATCATGGTAGCGCTGTGCAGCCAAAGGAGTAACTAGAGACACTTTATCATTAAGCACACACAAAAAGAAGGCATCATTGTTCGATGGATGGATGGATAGATAGATGGATGGATGGATGGATGGATGGATGGATAGAGGGACGGATGGATGGATGGATGGATCGATCGATCGATGGATGGATGGATAGATGGATAGATGGACGGATGGATAGATGGATGGATAGATCGATGGATGGATGGATGGATGGATAGATATATGGACGAAGGATAGATGGATGGATGGATGGATGGATAGATAGATAGATGGATGGATAGATATATGGACAGAAGGATAGATGGATGGATGGATGGATAGATGGATGGATAGATAGATAGATGGATGGATAGATATATGGACAGAAGGATAGATGGATGGATAGATGGATGGATAGAGAGATGGATAGACGGATGGATAGATGGGTGGATGGATGGATGGATGGATGGATGGATAGATCGATAGATGGATGGATCGATGATGGATGATGGATGGATAGATATATGGACAGAAGGATAGATCGATGGATAGATCGATGGATGGATGGATGGATAGATGGATGGAGAGATGGATAGACGGATGGATGGATAGATGGATGGATAGATGGATAGATGGATGGATGGATAGTCGGATGGATACTGTATTAACAAACAACACTGTTATGTTCAGCTGGTAGCTCAGTGCAGTCCAAAGTAATCACTGATAGACACCTTTTATAATTAAACACACACAAAAAGAACGCATTGATGTGAAATAGATCGGCAGATAGATACTGCATTAAAAGAACAACACTGTTTATAGTAATTGTTATGGTACAGCATGGTATCTCAGTGCTATCCAAAGGACTAACTAATAGAGACACGCCTTGATCATTAAAAACAGACAAAAAGAAGCATTGATGTGAAATAGATCGATAATGGATAGTCAGATACTGTATTAGAAAACAACACCCAATGTTTATAGTAATTGTTATGGTACAGCATGAAGTCCAAAGGTCTAACTGATAGAGACACGCCTTGATAAATAAAACCAGACAAAAAGGAAACGCATTAAAGTCAAAGAATCCCCTCCCAAACGATGACTTGGTGGTGACGTATTCCTTTAAGGTGACAGCGGACACAGTTCAGGTCTGAGACCAAGAGGCTCTGCTCCTCCAGTTACTCCCTGACATTCAACACATTATCTCTGAAGCGCCCGGGGCACCAAAAGGCCGCCAAGAATTCACAGCCATGGTCCGTCTGAATCCTTAATCCCGTGAGAATTGTGTCAGCGGTCGTTGTATTAATGTGAGAAGTGAGGGCAGGAGAAGCAGTGGTCCCTGGGCTCCGTGTGGATTCCCGTCGGGGCCTCAGGGGGATGGAAACCCGGCCCCTCTCTCTGCTATCGGAGCGCGCCACACCTTTTGTCTGCGCTGTGTACACGTAGGCCTGGTAGTAAAACGGTGGCATTGAACTCTGGGTAATTGCCTGACCCTGGGGTGATGTTAGAGTAATTACACGTGAGTGAGCTTCTCGTGGATAGCCTCCGGATGCACGAAACAAAAGCGGAAGGAGTTTTTAAAATATTTCATCTGTAGTGCTTCCTTGCATTTCATATTTTGATTGTGTGTTTAGTTTGTTTGTTTGTGTTTACATGGATCAACAGTTCAGCTTTTCACGGCCATTTTTAGACCGGTTAAAGTACATAAGAAAATGCCTACGCTCATTTAGTAATCGGGATAATACAAATAAAGTAATGCATTAATAAATAAAAATAAATATGAATTGAAGATATAAAAATCTAATATATTCACTCAAAATGAAGTTTAAAGAAAAATACAAGTATACATAAAAAGGTGTGAAAACTAAATAAAATTAACTAAATAAAATTAACAATTAATAATAAATAATAATAATAAATAAAATATAATAATAAATGAAATAAATGAATTAAATAAAATAAATAAATAAATAAAATAAATAAAATAAATAAAATAAATAATAATATAATAATAATAATAATAATAATAATAAAATTAACAATTACAACAAAAAAAAATGTAATAATGCCATACTCATCTAAATTTGAAATATTTTTTGGCTATTTTTATTTCTTTAATCGTCACTGGTTTGACTTCTTTATTGGTGCATTCAAAAAAAGTGTGTATAAAATATAAAAACTTGAAGGCTTGTAAAAGAAACCCAACTTATATACAATTGAAACGAAATACATCGGTATATGTTTGCCACCGATTCACAAACGGGACTTAAGAAATAGTTTTAAATATAGAAAATGTACTTGGCAAACAACAAGGGTTATAGTTTGAGAGTTGAGGTGTTGGCACGGCGATGAGCCACACCTGCATCGCTGAATAATTTCCGTTTCCAGGAGATTTACATAAAGGCTCTCATTACAGTTCTCCTGTTGCGCATCTCACGGAGGAGCCGCTTCCCTTCAGGGGACGGCCCTCTCTATTGTTCACATCCACCTGTTGCTGAACAGGTTTGGCGGGTTTACGATGAGTGTCTAGGCGATGCTACCGATGCTCACAAGCAGTTTTACATCGTGTGAGAGTAACATCGTGCGGAGACAGGGCTTTGATTTTTTGTATTCTAACCATGGATATTCATGGGTATTTGAACACATGGGAATAATGGAGTCGTCCCGTGGCTGTCTTAATGTGTGAACAAAACAAGCCTCAGCGCAGACTGTTGTGTGTGTGTGTGTGTGTGTGTGTGTGTGTGTGTTTACTCGTTTCTTCAGACGCACACAAACATGGATATTTTGATTTTTCCTCGTCTTCTGTTGCTGTTGTCACATCTTCCTGTGTTTCTCAGCACGTCCCCGCAACGTGGGAACTGCCGCCCTATACGGTTCGAACCTCCAATGTTGGACTTTCACGAACAGTGAGTATTTCTTTTATTCTTTTTTAACACTTTCATGTATTGGTTTTCCGCCACGCATAACACAATGACAGGAGAACATGTGTGTGGCGCAGTGGATTGTGTTGGGTTCAGGGGGTCACAGCAGGTTCAAACCCCACTGCAGTCAGCATGCCTAACCCTATTCCTATTCAAATGAACCAATAATGATAATAACACAAAAATAACATTACACTAATTCATTGTCGTTTTTCTTGAATCTGTGTTTTTTTATTTCACACTGTTGCAGTCACTTTCTATAATTCATTTGGAACCACCTTCTGTCCCGCCCTGTCCATTGTGCTTTATATACACACTTATTATGCGTCACCCCATAGCCGGTGTAATTATAATTATAAGCACTCCTAAATGTTCACACTTCATTGCAATAATCATTATATTACCACGAATACATTTCAAGCATTATAGTCACTGTACGTCAAGCTGCTTGTCAGTCTATACCCATGCTCGTTGTTTGATTTAAATACAGATTATAATAAATGCATTATTAAACATTATATTGTATTCCAGTTGTGGGAGTTAAGTGATGTGAGCCTTGCTACAAAATACAAAATAAAATCCAACAATTACGAAGTGTTAGGATATTTAACCTTATACATCCTTTAAAATGGGTTTTGGATTTTGTTATAACGCATTATTTATATATTTAACTGCTTATATCTGTTCTTATATCTTCTTATAGCACTTCGTAAGTATTTTTATAACACATTTTATACGCAAGCGTCATGAAAAATAAAAAAAATGATGACATTATTGCATTAATTTTCCCGATTGTTCGCCGTTTCTTTCAAACAATCTACTTTTTTTAAGCATTATAATCATTATACATTGATCTGTTTGTAATGCTATCTTTGTGCGTTAGTAAAGTAAAACATCTGTTTATAATACATTAGAAAAAACAACTTTGGCAATTATGATACGATGCAACAACAACAACAATATCAGGGAGTGACAGTCTATTGATGCTATATAATTATAACATGCTTCATAAAGATTTTTCCCGAGAAGTATCACTTACTTATATAAACAAATAATTGTACAGTACTTTAAGCAGATTACAGCACACTGTAAGTTTGTTTATAATGCGTTTTATACATGGGCGTCAGAAAGTCTTACCTATATTGCAATCATTTGCCCTTTTTGTTCTTTTTCTTTTTCAAATTAATCTCATTTATTGGACACATTTTCATTTCAAACTTTATTGAACCAGGTTGATCCCATTGAGACCATTCATCTCTTTTTCAAGGGAGACGTGCAGCAAGTAACGTAAAACAACACAAACCAATCAAGGACATCATATTTACAGGGCTACATTTAAACTATCGACATTTGGTCCACCTATGTTGCAAATGTATTATCTCTTCGATTTACACACGGCATCTATTGCACGTCTGTCCGTCCTGGGAGAGGGATCCCTCCTCTGCTGCTCTCCCTGAGGTTTCTCCCATGTTCCCTTTGAACTGTGGCTTTTCTCTGGCAGTGTTTCCTTGTACGATGTGAGGGTCTAAGGACAGAGGACAGAGGGTCTGAGGACAGGGGGTCTGAGGACAGGGGGTCTGAGGACAGAGGACAGAGGGTCTGAGGACAGGGGGTCTGAGGACAGGGGGTCTGAGGACAGAGGACAGAGGGTCTGAGGACAGAGGGTCTGAGGACAGGGGGTCTGAGGACAGGGGGTCTGAGGACAGGGGGTCTGAGGACAGAGGGTCTGAGGACAGAGGGTGTCGTATTGTCATACTGATATTCTGTATACACTGTGAAGTCCACTGAGACAAATGTGATATTGGGCTATAAATAAACATTGATTGATTGATCTACAAGTACCAACAGTATGAAATGGCATCGCACCTATCCGAGCTTTGCAATTATTTTTGCAGACTGTTCCGAGCAAGAGAAGCCGTGCACACGAAAGCTTTCTTCCCTAAGTCAGTCCTTTGCACATGTAGCAAAACCACATCATGTGATCTCAGGCAATAGCTACCTGCAACTCTCTGGCCGTTTCTCAATGTCGAGTACACCTGCTGCAGAGCCACTATTTCAAGTATACTACGTCATCGAGTGGCGCCGAATGCTTGGCATTTAAACAGTCGTTCGGCGCCTCTCGATGACGGCCACTGTGTGATCAGAGAGCAGATGTAAGAGGGGAGTCTACCCAACATGGCTTTGTATATGAACATGTACCAGTGACTGAGCCTCCGTACAGTTAGTGAGGCGTGCAGGGTGCGGTAGGGCTGCACGATATTGAAAAAAACGGACATTGCGATATATATTTTTTCCCCCTGCGATATATATTGCGTTTTTTTAAACTACCGTACTTTTCGGACTATAAGCCGCAACTTTTCCCCCCATTTTGTTTGTACAGCTAACGGCCACTAGGGAACCTCCTAGATCTATGGATTTCACAGGTAAAATTAACCACCTTTAACGCTATGGGCTCTATGACCGGTCCGCGCCCGCCACCTCTAAGCGGCGGGCTCCAGCAGGAAAAGCTGGAGCCCGCCGGAAAAGAGTGAGACAGGTAGCGCCAAAGTAAAAGTGGAACCGAGAGACAGAACGAGAGCAAGACAGACGGACAGTTTAGCTGCTGCGGCTCATATGCAGGTGCACTTTATAGTCCGACGAGTACGGTATATTTAACCGGATGAAGGATTTTAGTCTGGATCTTAACTGGTTGACTCATCATACCTTAAGTCATGATCTAACATGTCATGATAATGCATGTTGCTTAACCTCGAGTAAGGGGGTTCACCTGTGAATGAAGAAGAGAAGAACCTTTTTGTATCCAAAATAGTTCCAGATGTTGCTTTTCTTTTTGGAAGTAAATCTTCATTCTCCCCGGCATTGTCCTCCTGTGCCTCGCTCATTTTTTACCGGTGTTTTGATGGTCTGCAAACTAGCGGGGCGGGGCCTGCTGGGATCTGATCAAGAGTCGTTGGTGGTTTGCCTGCATGTCACTCACTCAAGTACCCCTGACATGAGAGCCGCGCCGCAGCTTTCCTTTTGTAGCAAGCAGCAAATTAATTGTAACATGACGTGTTAATTAACCTACTTAATATCGCAAGTCCTAAAAGAAATGAATAAAATCGCACGTTGAATATCGCGGTTATCGCCATGACACGATATATCGTTCAGCCCTAGGGTACAGTGATGAGTAAGTGCTTTACAGTTGGTAACATGTTGCATGTCACATCTCAGTATTTGATCAAAAGCATCATCTAATTTATAATTAAACGATACTTTTAACGCCCAGTGGACCGTTCACGGCTCAGTCTGTCCTATAGCTCAGGTGTTGGGTTAATCTCAGGTGAATCGTTGCGTTAACAGTAAATGAATCACTGAGGACGCTCTTAACTCCGGGGCCAGACCCATTGGACCACATTCCTCCCTGCCGCTGGTTCACACCCACGAAGCAGCTTTTAATGTTATTTATTGAGCAATATTTGGTCAGGCAGCGATCTTAGTCAGGTATCGCCAGATTACCATCACGAGGCAGCAACACACTCATCCCTCGGGTGATCTAAAGTCAACTCACTCTGGGCCAATAAGAGACGAGCACAACGACACACCCCTACGCAGACAAAACATGACTAGCAGCTAGAAACATTGAGAGGATATTAAACGGGCATGTATACATGTCAAAATGTGTGAAGTCCAGGAACTAACAACATTCAAATGATATCTATCTTATCTTGAGGCGGTGGCCCCGAGGCTTTGGAACAAACTCCCCCAAAAAATAAAAACCTCGGCCTCAATAGAGATTTTTTAAGGGGCGGTTAAAGACCCACCTTTTCCGACAGGCCTTTGGGGCGTCGGAGGAGGCGAGTTAGTGGCAGTCTTCTTTTTCTCTTTTTTGATTATTATTGGTGTTTTGTCGTATGTTTTATCCTATGTATTCCTATGCTGCCGTTTTATGCCTTTTATTCTACATTGTATAGTTGTATTGTGAATTGTGTCTTGTGTACTATACTGTAAAGCACTTTGTACATCCGTGTTGAGAAGGGTGCTATATAAATAAAGTTTTACTTACTTACTTATCTAATATCTTACATTGAAATCTGGGTTTAAATTAAGATGTAACCTTGACTCATATTAACCTGTGTTTCAGGTCTCAGGCTCGAAAATGACATGCCCAGAACAAATGACCATATCTTCCCTTCTAAAAGGGGAAAATTAATAATCTTTTCTCTCAAAGTAACGATAAACCTGTGAGCTGGATGTAGAAAAGTCAGAATCAATATCGATGTTTTTTATTTTAAAGAAAACACCATTGAACATAGTAAAAAAACTGTAAATTATTGTGTCCGTCCAAAAATTATTTTTTACTTATAGTGAAAACTACCCTTGGATGATGGTAAGGTAGACTAAAAGCTTTAGGAATCCAAAGTACAACATATAATAAGTACCTTGTATCAAGATTGATGCAAAACAAGTGACGGTTGACTTTTTTAGACAGGTTTAGCAAAAAAAACTCCACCTCTGTGGTGATTTGGTTGGAAATGGGCGTTTTTGCCGTTTCTCTGGAACCCATTCGTCAATTTTGGTGATTGACATCTCTTTTTATAGATGAATCCATAAGAGTAACAGGACATGAGTAAATTTGACTGTCCACCACTGCAATCTATCTGGAGATAACAGAAACATTATATATATATATATAGTCTTATTACACAGCTTAGTTGAATACTTGATTCCGATTGGTCAATTCAGAACATGTGGTTCATTTTGCTGTTTTCTTTCCCTATAGAGTGGTGCAGTGATGATGTATTAAATGTATATGTAGATAATCTCTTTACAGGGTGTTTGCAGGGTCTTAAAAGTTGATGAATCAATTTATCAAAAATGAAGGCTATTAAAAAGTATTAAACGACATTTTCCAAGGTGTTACATTTTGTATCTTGTTTTCAGTAAGTATCTAAATGGTCCAGAGAGGTTGTGTTCTGCAGTCTGCCTGAATGTAGTCATGGCGTAGGTGTGTAGAGCGATTCTGTGGAGTTAATTGATGGCATCCCGTTGGGTTTGACGTCATCTGAACAGGACGTCGCACGCTCACTGCTTGATAGCGCGCGAAGGTCCGTTTATGCCGGTTGCTAAGCAACATCATTATGGGGAAATGCAAGTCTGCGTCAAAATGGTTGGAAGATAAGGAGGAAGGACAATCAATACTGTGTATAGTCGATGTGAGGTAAAGTGTGTTGCCAAGGTAACCGGTTAGAACTCCAAGTGGAGCTGAGGTCTTAACATGTATGGGAAGGGTCTTAAAAAAGGTCTTGAAAGGAATTACATTTGACTTCAGGATTCCTGCATAGACCCTGCTATAACAAACAGGTTCAGCAGGAAAATCCTCCCACATTAGCACCACGTTGTGATTCACTCTCCAGAAGTAAAAAAAGCTAACTCCACAGGCTGTAACGGAACTCCTCAACACCTCCGCGAAGCTAAAGGCATTCTCCTGTCGGCGCCTTTTTTAATCACTTGTTAGCAACCACTTTGTTTTTATGACAAGGAGTTGGGCAATTACTGACGTATTATATGTCGAAGAACTAAATGTGAAAATCTCTAAGGAAGGCTTGAGTTAACCACAGACTCTATTTCAGGCGTCTGACCACACACACATTTAAAAAAAAACTCTCCCAGGTTTAGACTTGTTTTTACTGTTTTTCTATTTTAAATATTTACGAGGGGTTCCAACTAATGGGGCCAAGAAACGGTTGCCAGTTTCTCAAAATAGTTGCTTCTTCACAACCTGGCAACAGTTACTGTCGAGCCCTGCAGACAAGTGCAAGCTGGAAATGTCTAAGAATTTTTATTAAAACACTTTAAGATAAGGTAAGATCGAACTTTATTTATCCCCTTAGGGAAATGCAGGCGTTTATAGCAGCAACCGGGTCAGAGTTAACAACAGGATTCACACAAGGTCAACATAAAGACAAAATAGAATACAAAATGTAAATAAAATGATGTTACATACTGATATACACCTGAACATCAGCAGGAGAGGACTCTTTAAAGTAGAGACACTACACACTGATATACACCTGAACATCAGCAGGGTAGGACTCTTTAAAGTAGAGACACTACATACTGATATACACCTGAACATCAGCATGAGAGGACTCTTTAAAGTAGAGACACTACATACTGATATACACCTGAACATCAGCAGGAGAGGACTCTTTAAAGTAGAGACACTACATACTGATATACACCTGGACATCAGCAGGAGAGGACTCTTTAAAGTAGAGACACTACATACTGATATACACCTGGACATCAGCAGGAGAGGACTCTTTAAAGTAGAGACACTACATACTGATATACACCTGAACATCAGCAGGAGAGGACTCTTTAAAGTAGAGACACTACATACTGATATACACCTGGACATCAGCAGGAGAGGACTCTTTAAAGTAGAGACACTACATACTGATATACACCTGGACATCAGCAGGAGAGGACTCTTTAAAGTAGAGACACTACATACTGATATACACCTGAACATCAGCAGGAGAGGACTCTTTAAAGTAGAGACACTACATACTGATATACACCTGAACATCAGCAGGAGAGGACTCTTTAAAGTAGAGACACTACATACTGATATACACCTGGACATCAGCAGGAGAGGACTCTTTAAAGTAGAGACACTACATACTGATATACACCTGGACATCAGCAGGAGAGGACTCTTTAAAGTAGAGACACTACATACTGATATACACCTGGACATCAGCAGGAGAGGACTCTTTAAAGTAGAGACACTACATACTGATATACACCTGAACATCAGCAGGAGAGGACTCTTTAAAGTAGAGACACTACATACTGATATACACCTGAACATCAGCAGGAGAGGACTCTTTAAAGTAGAGACACTACATACTGATATACACCTGAACATCAGCAAGTCTGTGGTTAAAAAGCCTGGAGTTTTTAATGCAGTTATGTCTGATTTCACTACCCTCTGTTGCTTCTAACCCTTCAGTCATTTGAAAGTTATCCTTTTTAAATGTGAGCGACGTTAACCCGGGTGCAAACGTTTCAGTAGCCTTCACCAGAGCCTCTTTACAAACTCACAGTGAGACATGCAACAGCCTGAGCTACGTCCTCAATAAACAATCACCTTATCAGCTGCAAATGTTTTCAGGACATGAAAACCTTGAGAAAGTCTCCCCTCTCTCTCGAACACACTGGACAGGAGGGATGAATGCAATCAGCCTGTAGATAGACGCTAAACATCTCCCAACGTGTTTTTGTCGGTATTTTAAAACCTTGACCCCATGTTCACATGTTTTTGTGTCCAAGTAGATAACGGCAATACAATTTTAGAAAGTGGTCGAGTAGGGAGTGAGAGCAAACAAGGCTGCAGTTTAATCTTATCTGCAATTCTGCACGTCAATGTGCGTCCGCTAAAGATTTGTTTTTGCCACTAACAGGCTCAGATTGTCAATATACGATTACGGTATTATGAAATGGACTCTTCTTTACCTTTTCTGTCTCACCAAGTCTCGTTCTGAAACCTTGCGTCACTTTCACACTATTTGAAAATAGGCTACACTTCCTGTTAGTGATACGCACTTTGAACTGATATACACTCGTATTTTCCCACTCATTTCGACCGATTGCAGATAAACGGACATACTTCTTTCAGCCTGATTGTAGAGCAAGTCTCTCCTGTTGTGGAATAATAATGATATTCGGAGTACGGCTAGGTTGGAATTGGGAGCGATGAAACCCTCTGTAATGGTCACACATGCAGCAGCATTACTCAGTGTTCTCATTTTTTAACCCATCCTAGTGCCAGGAGCAGAGGAGCTTTTGTACAGCGCCCGGGGAGCAATGGGAATGTTGTCCGGTGCCTTGCTCAAGGGCACCACGGCAGGGCAGGAGGTGAACTGGGACCTCTCCAAGTAGAAGTCCACACTCCATATTTTAGGTCTGGTCGGGGACTTGAACCGGCGACCCTACAGGTCATCATCAATACTCAATCAGACACTAAACCACAGGAAAGGTTAAACATTTGTTTACCCCTTTTTAAGATGATGGACCTGTTTACGTCGGCCTTACTTGTAATGGAGGAACCAAACATGCCTCTTTACTCATTTTGTTTTAAGAGCCATAGAAGTTAAGTTTAAGGGTTAATCTACTCAACTCAAAGTATTAAAGAGGCCCTATTATACTTTTTTTTTGTGGTTGTATCTTTCCTGTATTGTGTTTTATAGGTTTTTGCGCATGTAAATGGTCTGCAAAAGCAAAAATCCCAAAGTTCCCTACAAATAGGAACCTGAAAATGACCATACCAGAGCTCCGTTTAATCACAGGGGCCATTCAGTAGCTTTTATTCTCAAGCCATGGTAACTTTGTCGTTGCGTAAGTTTGCATTTGCAGCCAGGACGTATCATCAAAACGACTCGAGTTACAAGTCCCTACGAGTAGATGTTCATACCAAATGCTGCCTGGAATGTAGGAAATAGTTTATAAAGCATCTGGATGTTGTAAGCCAGAAAAGAAAAGTACAGTTAATGTTGTACACATGCAGATCAGCTTGTACGGTCCTTAACACTGAATTAATAAGCTAGGGTTGGTGACCCAGAGGATTTTAAGGTGCATCATTTATCACAATGTGCTTTATGTTTGTTGTTTTAAGAGAAATACTCTGTAAAGGAATTTGAACAAAACCTCAAACCTGTTTCCTATCTCTCTATTGGATTAGAGAACATTTTTGACTTTTTTAGAGTTAAATTCCTCAGGGAAAGAACATGTTGTCACTTTTTTAGTTTCTGGAGCGTCATCCTCTGTTGAAATCTAAGGCCCCGTCTACACGGAGACGGAAATGAACCGAAATCAAAAAAGTCTTCCGTCCACACGGAACCGGCTCAAGAAACGTGTCCGTCAACTAGGGATGGGAATTTGAAAGCAAATGTATATTTGAATATTCAACCCCCAAAAAAACGGTTAACCGAAATGTACATAGTACATAATTTTTATAGGATAAATGTTGACAAAAAAAAGTCAAATTTGTCAAATGTATTGAACTGGTGATCACAGTTTGAACAGTTGACAGCTATAGGCCTACAGCTTTCATGCTTAAAGGTGACATGTCATGCTTTTCTGGTTATCGCCCGTCCCCTTGTGTGTTATGAAGGTTTTTATGCATGTAAACGGTGTGCAGAGTCAAAACCCTCAAAGTACACCATGTAGGGAGTAAAACTCTAAAACAGAAAATACCTCCCCAAAACACCTCGTTGGAGATACGTCAATGTCCATTTGATTCTTCCGGGGACATCACGATGTCATGTCGTCCCCGGAACGAAATGGACCAATCCGTGGAGCCGTTACGTTACGTCCGCGGAGCCGTTACGTTAAGCCCCCGCTGATTGGTCCAAATTGACCAATCCACTGACTTCCTCACACACACACACTCAGTGCAGGCAGCTCAGCCCGTCCGTACATATGCCGGGCCTGTAAGTGGCGCTGTACTTCCGCCCAAAATGCAGCGAATAAGACCCCCCGAGCATGGTTGCCATGGTTGCCCTTCTGGTTATTCTCCGCGGTGGATTTAGCAACATGTAGTTCATGTCGTTCTCCATGTCCACTTGTTGCTGATGGTTGTGGTAGAGGAGCTGTAGATTTTGCACTAACATCTGTAGCATGGTCAGTAGCGTCTGGTACACACGGAGCCATTTGCCCCCCCAGAGCATTTTGTCCGCAGATCTACCCACCTTGGAAGCCGTTATCGTTATCCGCGTTTCCGTGTCGGCCTCGTGTGGACGAACCGTGTGGACGAACCGTCTATACCAGTGGTTTTCAAACTGTGGGGCGTGACCCCTGGTGGGTCGCGGAGGTACTGCAGGGGGGGTCGAGGGAAGATTTTTTTATTTTAATATTTTCTCATTTTTAGCTTTGTGAAGCACCTTGAGATGAATCAAATGTATTGTTATTATTATTCAATTGTAAACAAACACTGCTCGAAAATATCTCATTGGTCAGAGAGCTGTGGGCATAATGCTGCCTTTTGCAACATCCTACTTGTGTGAGAGGCTTTTTCTGCTGTTGCTGCCATCAAAACGAAATACAGATCAAAGCTGAACATTGAGAATGAACTGAGAGTCTCAAAACAACAGCCCCGGTTTGAGAAGATCTGCGAGGGAAAGCAAGCACACACAAGTCATTGATAAGCTATGGAATAGGAATGGTAACGTGATGCGATCGTTTGCAACCTGCAGTAGAAATAGTAGTTAATTAATATATTTTCCTTAAAGAAATTTGAATTTAAAAATCTACAACTCAGGGAAGAAGGCCAACTAGTTTTAATTAGGCCACATTAATTCACAGTATCCATTACAAGCACTTTTGTTCATGTGTAATCCATAATAAAATATAAAATTATAGTTGTATCTTTATCTTCTTATTATTAGCAGAGAAAATGTAATGTTTTTACAACAATATACAATTAATCCTACCAATATAGATGGGAACCGGTTTGGGGGGTCCCGGAAATATTTCCAATACCCAAGGGGGTCCCGACTGAAAAAGTTTGGGAACCACTGGTCTATACCGGTGCTTCTCAAAGTGTGGTCCGCGGACCACTGGTGGTCAGTGAGCGCCCCCTAGTGGTCCGTGAGTATATTGGTAACATTTCACATTTGAAATTAATTAATCAATTTAAGTTTTCCGCACTCTCGCGGGAATATCTCCGCAATGGAGCGAGCTTAAGTTTCACTTTCGATTGCATGATATAGCCCAGCGCAACACCTTCATCACACATGTTGCCACTTGTTTGTACCATTTTCAGGCGATTTGTAATCTGTTCTAGAAAAACGATGTGTTTTTTGATATTTGTGGAGTTAGGTGGTCCGCGAGAGTTTTTTTATTGGTTAAACCACAATAGAGAACTGTAGCGGATACAACCAGTTTCGTCTCCGCATGGACGGGGTCTAAATTAGCAATCATTAATGTTTACAAATGAAGTACAACACATCAGAAGTTGAGTCAAATCCACATTTTGTTCATTTCAGTGAAGCACTTCAGTATACATATCAAAATATTTATTTTTATAAGTCATAGCTTTTGAAAAAGTGTCAAACGACAGCAAACTTATGTACTGACGAAAAACACAACATACTTAATTCATAATTGTTTTGATGCTGATAAATGTACATTGTTCAATTATAAAAAGGCCTAATAAATGAACATATTATAATTGTATCCATCAGAAGTTCAGTTGAATCCACATGAATAGTTTGGTTTGTCAATTTTAAAAAGTGAATTTCATGTATTTTCTTAAGATGCCGAACAACGTTAGATACATATTTTAGGTACATTAATATTGTTTGAATGTTGATTTAATGTACATTTATAAGATCATAATTCCCTTAACTTTTATTGGCAAAGAGGTATATTTCTGTTTCACACCTCGAACCTGTTTCCTGTCTCTCTTGTGGTTTGAAAAAAAGCGTTTGACTTCACCAAAGTTACATTCCTCAGACGGAACATGTTGACCTGTTCAGTTTTGGCGTCGTCATCCATACCTGCTTTCTTTATTATCTTTCATGTACATATGTTATTGTTTACCTGCTCTCACAAAGGTTTGTTTTCTCTGTTTTGCAGGCCCGTTGGAATGCCAAAAATGGAGAAAGTTTATTTACATAATCCTAGTGCAGAAGAAATTAGTTTGATATCGATATCAGCAACAACAGCACATTTTCACGCATCCTTTTTCCAGAATAGGGTAAGTACCTTTCACTCGGAAGTCATTTTGTTTACATTTTTCCACAAAAAATCCTTGATCGTCATTCTTCAGAACTTTGCTTCTGCCTATTGTAAACAAGATACTTATGTCAAAGTATTTCCTGTACTATGTGCTTTCTTTCTGCTTTAAACTCGAGTAGAGCCCAGTAGTCGGGGACCTTCTTCAAGATCAGACGGCACACAAGTAAACCGCAGCATAGAGACTGAAAGTAATACTGCAGTGGGAAGTCCCAATGCACATCACACGCGACATTGAAACATGTGACCGCACCCTAGCAGATGAAAGGCAGACCGTAAGGAGACCAAAACATGCAGTAAACAAGATGAAGCAAACAGAATCATAATGAAGTTATAGTTACTCAACCTTTAAACAGAATCCCTGTTCTTGGAAACATATGTTTTTTTTTAAATATACTTTATTAATCCCCGTGGGGAAATAGTTTCTCTGCATGTGACCAATCCTAGTGTTAGGAGCAGTGTGCTGCCATTATGTACGGCGCCCGGGGAGCAGCGTAGGGAACGGTGCCTTGCTCAGGGACACCTCGTAGCTCTTGGTCTTGCCGGGACTTGAACTGGTGACCTTCCAGTTGCCAAGTCCCTATCACAACTTGCACTCAAGAACAAACTGATAATAATTAGGTGCACAAAGGTCACTGTGACTTCACAAAACAAGTTGTCGACTTTTGCTTTAAAACTCTTTTACGCTAATTATGACAATTTATTTATCTCTAAAAGCCTGGGTCCACATTTTAGGTTTTTCTGGCAGGAAATGTCAGCGTGACGACAATATATACTGACGACTAACAACACTCGTACCGCCGTTGTTAATAGACTGCTTTTGCACCTCTGATTTGCGTTATCTATTTGTTTGACATTGTTTTTTTACTATAAACAATAACTGGTGGAAGCTTGTCCTCATATCTGACAGTCAAGTTCACGTTCATGAAAACAAAACTGCTTTCGACCGCAAATATCAGAAGAAGAAAAAAAATACAACCTTTGCCATATATAGTTCTTCTAAAAGTTAAAAGGCAACAACTTGGGGAGAGAATGCATCAGTTTTTTCGACATAATTAGCAAATATATCATGTTTCTAGAAATCATAGAACATATTTTATTCGGCCTACAAACGGGCCAATTAACCGTCACCGCAAACGAGTGTGGAAAAAAGCCAAAGTAAAACCTTTGTAGGCTAACATATAGAATAAAGAAACACCAGACGTTATTGAAATACAATAAAATCCATGGTGAGAAATAAGTAGCAGCATTATAAAGCAATTGAACATGTACACATAGTCAAAGAAGCAGCTGGTAATAACAATAATACACTGTAAAAAGTACACATTGCTCATATGACTCGAGTGTTATGACAGAGGAAGTGAAGCAGCAGCCAGTCGTAATACAAAATGTATATTTCACATGGCAGAGTTGTGTGAAGCTGCCTTCACAGGAAAGACCTGTTATGCACCTTTAGCACGGTTGCTCGCTGCAGACATGATTTGCTTTTTTAATTATCGTTGTGCCGAATGTAAGACTGTGATTATATACGTTAGGATGTGTTTATGTTGTTTTCACAGCGTGTGCTCGAAGTGTGTAAGTGGTAACAGAGTCTAGTCTGTAAGGCATTTATGTGCATGTCAGGGTTAGTTTACAGAGACGTTCAGTAGGAAGGAATTCAGTGCGGTTTTTAAGATAACACCTGAGGGCTCTGCTCCTCTGTCACAAGATATGTCTGTACAAATACTACAAATCGTACAAATACATCTCCAGAACCTTACATTTTAAGAGATTTATTGCTAACTTTATAAGGCATTCATAGTTTAGCTAGCTATTTGGTGTATAGCTTTATGTGAGCTTGTCTCTAGATCCAACCATTACTACTCCAACTTGGTCCTGCGAGGGTTTAAACTGCTGAAAATCCTTTTATGGTTATATTTTGAGCGGACTACAGTACGGTCACATGACTTCACGTCACCACCGCTAAGCTAAAGGCGGCTAATGTTGGGCTATAAAGGAACTACAGCACGGTCACATGACTTTACGTCACCACCGCTAAGCTAAAGGCGGCTAATGTTGGGCTATAAAGGAACTACAGCACGGTCACATGACTTCACGTCACCACCGCTAAGCTAAAGGCAGCTAATGTTGAGCTATAAAGGAACTATAGCACGGTCACATGACTTCACGTCACCACCGCTAAGCTAAAGACGGCTAATGTTGACCTATAAAAGAACTACAGCACGGTCACATGACTTCACGTCACCACCGCTAAGCTAAAGGAGGCTAATGTTGGGCTATAAAGGACTACAGCTCGGTCACATGACTTCACGTCACCACCGCTAAGCTAAAGGCGGCTAATGTTGGGCTATAAAGGAACTACAGCACGGTCACATGACTTCACGTCACCACCGCTAAGCTAAAGGCAGCTAATGTTGAGCTATAAAGGAACTACAGCACGGTCACATGACTTCACGTCACCACCGCTAAGCTAAAGGCAGCTAATGTTGAGCTATAAAGGAACTATAGCACGGTCACATGACTTCACGTCACCACCGCTAAGCTAAAGGCGGCTAATGTTGAGCTATAAAGGAACTACAGCACGGTCACATGACTTCACGTCACCACCGCTAAGCTAAAGGCGGCTAATGTTGAGCTATAAAGGAACTACAGCACGGTCACATGACTTTCACGTCACCACCGCTAAGCTAAAGGCGGCTAATGTTGGGCTATAAAGGAACTACAGCACGGTCACATGACTTCACGTCACCACCGCTAAGCTAAAGGCAGCTAATGTTGAGCTATAAAGGAACTACAGCACGGTCACATGACTTCACGTCACCACCGCTAAGCTAAAGGCGGCTAATGTTGAGCTATAAAGGAACTACAGCACGGTCACATGACTTCACGTCACCACCGCTAAGCTAAAGCGGCTAATGTTGAGCTATAAAGGAACTACAGCACGGTCACATGACTTCACGTCACCACCGCTAAGCTAAAGGAGGCTAATGTTGGGCTATAAAGGAACTACAGCACGGTCACATGACTTCACGTCACCACCGCTAAGCTAAAGGCGGCTAATGTTGGGCTATAAAGGAACTACAGCACGGTCACATGACTTCACGTCACCACCGCTAAGCTAAAGGCAGCTAATGTTGAGCTATAAAGGAACTACAGCACGGTCACATGACTTCACGTCACCACCGCTAAGCTAAAGGCAGCTAATGTTGGGCTTTAAAGGAACTACAGCACGGTCACATGACTTCACGTCACCACCGCTAAGCTAAAGGCAGCTAATGTTGGGCTATAAAGGAACTACAGCACGGTCACATGACTTCACGTCACCACCGCTAAGCTAAAGGCGGCTAATGTTGGGCTATAAAGGAACTACAGCACGGTCACATGACTTCACGTCACCACCGCTAAGCTAAAGGAGGCTAATGTTGGGCTATAAAGGAACTACAGCACGGTCACATGACTTCACGTCACCACCGCTAAGCTAAAGGAGGCTAATGTTGGGCTATAAAGGAACTACAGCTCGGTCACATGACTTCACGTCACCACCGCTAAGCTAAAGGCGGCTAATGTTGGGCTATAAAGGAACTACAGCACGGTCACATGACTTCACGTCACCACCGCTAAGCTAAAGGCGGCTAATGTTGGGCTATAAAGGAACTACAGCACGGTCACATGACTTTCACGTCACCACCGCTAAGCTAAAGGCGGCTAATGTTGGGCTATAAAGGAACTACAGCACGGTCACATGACTTCACGTCACCACCGCTAAGCTAAAGGCGGCTAATGTTGGGCTATAAAGGAACTACAGCACGGTCACATGACTTCACGTCACCACCGCTAAGCTAAAGGCGGCTAATGTTGAGCTATAAAGGAACTACAGCACGGTCACATGACTTCACGTCACCACCGCTAAGCTAAAGGCGGCTAATGTTGGGCTATAAAGGAACTACAGCACGGTCACATGACTTCACGTCACCACCGCTAAGCTAAAGGCGGCTAATGTTGGGCTATAAAGGAACTACAGCACGGTCACATGACTTCACGTCACCACCGCTAAGCTAAAGGCGGCTAATGTTGGGCTATAAAGGAACTACAGCACGGTCACATGACTTCACGTCACCACCGCTAAGCTAAAGGAGGCTAATGTTGGGCTATAAAGGAACTATAGCACGGTCACATGACTTCACGTCACCACCGCTAAGCTAAAGGCAGCTAATGTTGAGCTATAAAGGAACTACAGCACAGTCACATGACTTCACGTCACCACCGCTAAGCTAAAGCGGCTAATGTTGGGCTATAAAGGAACTACAGCACGGTCACATGACTTCACGTCACCACCGCTAAGCTAAAGGAGGCTAATGTTGGGCTATAAAGGAACTATAGCACGGTCACATGACTTCACGTCACCACCGCTAAGCTAAAGGCAGCTAATGTTGAGCTATAAAAGAACTACAGCACAGTCACATGACTTCACGTCACCACCGCTGAGCTAAATGCGGCTAATGTTGGGCTATAAAGGAACTACAGCACGGTCACATGACTTCACGTCACCACCGCTAAGCTAAAGGAGGCTAATGTTGGGCTATAAAGGAACTACAGCACGGTCACATGACTTCACGTCACCACCGCTAAGCTAAAGGCGGCTAATGTTGGGCTATAAAGGAACTACAGCACGGTCACATGACTTCACGTCACCACCGCTGAGCTAAATGCGGCTAATGTTCGGTGTGATGGCGTTTAGCAATCTTTTTCAGACAGTGTTTTTGTTAGGAACCACCTTTCTTCCTTCTACATTTCCTGTGTGCATTTAATTTTTGCCTACCCAAATGCCAGCCAAAAAAGGTATTCTACCTTTTAACGAATAGTTGAATCTGTTAATTTAGTTACAATTCAATTCTCCGCTTTAAAAGAACATGCATCGAAAGAAAGGCACGGGGCTTTTCGGTGTAATAATGCATATATATATAATGCATTATAATTTATATAAAATAAACTAAAGATCGTTTCAAGTCGAGTTAAGAAGAAAGCAGAGGTTTGATTTGTTTCTGTTTCGTTCAACAATTTCCTTATGGAAAGCACAATTTCATCATATTTTTACTTGGAAAAAAATACACAGGAAGTCGTTTTTAAGTGTATATAGGCAGGATATGCCCATGCCCTTGACATGTATTGTAAACATGGCAAATACAACATATAGTTTCCTGACTGAGAAATAATGCAGATGTCCTATTATGCTTTATCTCTGTACTTCTGCAATTACACCAAGCCTTTATCTGGTGAGCGGTGAATATCTCACACTGAAGTGGACGTTAAAATGTTTTTTTTAAATCCCTATCTGCATTTCTAAGACAAGCTGAATGTTCTGCAGCGGTGGAGACAACACATCCAGTTCTGGTCTGTTAGATTAACGTGCAACATCTAACACTACATGATGGCTCAGAGTAGATAAACCAACAAGAGGTTCTGCTTTTTTGCTGTTTCTGGGGAACGGATGAGTCAAAAAACCCACTTGCAGCCACAGTCGTCACCAAATTGCTAGAGTTAGAGGGTAGCTGTAATGTTTCCACAGTTGCGGATCTTTAGGTCATTTCAGGTTGTGGAAAACAGTATTTCAGGTTAGTTGGCCAGCTGTTTACCCGTGTGGTCATGTCAAAAGTGTAGGGAATTCAAAATAATAATTAGGTGGAACCCTTTGCCTCCATTGTCGCCAAAATATAAGGGTAAAATGCATACATGTAATTACTTTGATGTCGAAGCAGGGTATTGGCCTGAACTGGTTAATGTTATTATTATAGATATTCCCATGAAGGTTTAGGGACAACTTTTGCAGTTTATTTGGGCCGTTTTTCCTTTTCGCCATCTTAAAGGTCCCGTGTTATGGCCATACTAGAATATATTTATAGTGTGCTATTTTCCAAACTCACATTGGTTTCTCACAGCATCTCTGTATAGTCTGTGTATTCACTCTCTGTCCTACACGGCTTGTTGGAGCTCCCGCCCCCCCCCTCCCTGTGAGCCCAGTGTGTTCGATTGGTCGGGACGTTGCGAGGCTCGCTGCTCAGTGAGCTGTCTTACTGGTGTGGTTTCCGGGTCGGCGGGACAGCGCGAAACTCATCCTGAGCACACACACACACACACTCACAGCCGAAGTAAAAACAATAAGTGTGGCTTGATATTGAGAAAGAAAAAGGTTTGTAACGCTGTGAGAATGGGTCTGCGGAGAGCGTTTCTCCGCCATCCCAGCTCGTCTATTACCAACCAGGGAGCTCTATGCAAGTCAATGGGACTCCCTGTTAGTTGAACATGTACGCTAAAGGTCCCTGGTGTGTGAGGGAGCTCTGCGGATTGGTCCATTTTGGTTCAGAAACAAATGGAAAAGGAGAAATGTCCAACGAGGCGTTCTGTGGCAGCAGACAGGTCTTCTCTGTGTTAGAGCTTTGTACTCGCTACAGGGTGCACTTTGAGGGGTTTGTGACTCTGCAGACCGTTTACAATCTTCATAACACAAGGGGACGGATAATAACCAGAAAAGCATGACATGGGCCCTTTAATTTAAGTAAATAATAACTCTGATAAGCTGTATTTTCCCCCCGTTTGTTTAAAGTGTTTGTTTTTTCTGCACAAAATGTTTCTCCTGTGCTGATTCTGTTGCGTCTGTTCCTCCTACAGATCATTCCACCAGGAGGGAACACGTCATTTGATGTCGTGTTTCTCGCTCGAGTAGTTGGGAATGTAGAAAACACTTTATTTATTAATACATCACATCATGGAGTGTTTACATACCAGGTAAAGACAGAAAAAAGCCGTTTATTGTTTGAATGATTTCGTGTAGATTAAAATATGTGGAGGGGAGAGGGAGAACATTGTGAGAGTAAAGCCTCAAATTAACAAGAAACTGTTGAATATTCTCTTTGATTAAAGACTTTAGATGTACAGAAAAAGCTCAAAATGAAAATACAATATTTCATTTTATAAATTAAAACAAGATATTAAATCATACATTAGTTTACCACTTTCATCTTAGTGATTGTGAGTCAAAATATAACCCCTCTCCTCCGGCACAATCATTTTTTCTTTGGTCCTAGAATAACCGATGCGAATATTCGCTTCGCTCTAATCGCTCGAGTTTCACCGCGGCTATCAGCTGTGTTTACTCGCATCATTCAACGCGCTGGCAAGGGGAGCTACAACTACAACACAATGAACATATTTTGACCGTGATTTAATTGAAATACACGTTTCTAAATGATGCTGAAGTAACAACATGCTGATACCGGTTAGGAGAAACCATGAATTAATGCTTTGACAAGTCTGAGACAGACGGCAGGCGAAAAACCTTTTAAAATGCGTGTTTTCTAAATGGAGCTTGGCTAAGCTAACGTTATATATGCTCCGACCGTCCACACTCACAACAACGGCCTACAGACATAAATAAACCAGCGACTGTATTCTCCATGACACAGGCAGTCTGTGCTTTGTGCTTGTTTAACTTCTGTCTAGTTTCTGATCAGATATGAGGAGCTGTGAGCTCTGAGGGCTAACAGCTAACGGCTGATGTTTTCCGGTTGAACGTCAGTGACGGCAGGCTGAGATCCTCACCGCTGATTGGCTACCGCTCGATCGCGTCACGCTCGAGTTGAACAAATTGAACTCGAGCGTTTGTCGTGGCCCCTCCAATCAGAAGAACTTTCTGTATCTCAGCCTGTGGAGTGAGACGATGGAACGGTGTGAACGTGGAGCTAAAGCGATGTCCAGACATTAACCAGTTCAAGAGGAAATGCAGAGAAATTATTTTCTCGAGGGATGGGGAAGGTGTTAGAGTATGTAGGTGTGTGTATATGTATGTGTGCATATATGTATATCAGTGTGTATGTCAATCAACAGGTAAAGCAGATTAATAATACTAATAATATCAATAATAATGCATAAAAATGATAATTATTGCAGATTATAGATTATAAATAAATCATTTAGGGACAAGGGGGTGAGATTAAATAAGTTATACTTCTTCTCACTCCTTTTCGAACACTAGATGTGGCACTGTTTATGTTGCTAATGCTGTTGTTGTTGTTGTAAATGTCATTTTTTGTTTTGAATTCTCTTACATCAATCAATCAATCAATCAATGTTTATTTATATAGCCCAATATCACAAATATTACATTACATGACTATGCAATACAACATTTGTGTATTATACTTATATACTTGATAAATGTATCAATCAATGAAATCGCGCCGCGGAATTCGCATCCACCGCTTCAAGCTCGCCGTCGCAGTGAATTTGCGTCTGTCCGCGGCCCCGCATTGACTTCACATCGCATCGCGTCCGGTGTGTGAACGCAGCATTATACGCTCTGATAAACAAAGCGACTGATTGACTTCTCTCTCTCTGCCCTGAAGGTTTTCGGGGTTGGCATCCCGAACCCCTACAGACTGCGGCCCTTCATCGGGGCGCGCGTCCCAGTAAACAGCAGCTTCTCACCGCTGATAAACATCCACAACCCGTACAGTGAGCCACTGCAGGTGAGGCATTCGGGTCTCAGGGTTTCATTGCTCTGTAACAAATAGTTTACGGGTTCATTCGTACCCCTGACATTCAAATTCTAAATCAACATTCAAATACTTTAACGACTTGTTGGCATGTCTTTGTGTTTTAAGGGTGGTATTTGTACACGTATTTGCAGATAAAACGATTCCCAATTAGTATTATACGTATTTAATAAGGTATACTTTGGTGTTTAGACTCTTTAAATCAGGGGTGTCGAACTCAATTTCATCGCGGGCCACATCAGCATTAAGGTTGCACTCAAAGGGCCGGTTGTAACTTTAAGACTATATAAAACAAATACATACATAAATATTTAATATATATAAAATAATGCATTATATTACCCTATCGGATAGGATAATTAACTACGCCTGAAATCAGAAGTCTAAGGCAAATCATTGCAAGTCTCTTCAGTGAGAATGTCACAAAATGATTTAAGAAGAAAAACCGAAAAGAAAGAAGTGACATTTTGAAAAAAAGTAGAATTTTAAAAAAATAAGTCAAATTCTGAGAAAATTTGAGATGCATTGTGGGACATGTAGTTTATGGGCAACGTGCTTCTGTAAAGTAGCATGTAACCGTATAATAAACATATTATATTCTTTGCAAGCTCTTGTGGGGCCGCATGAAATGAATTCGCGTGCCGGATTTGGCCCCCGGGCCTTGAGTTTGACACCCCTGCTTTAAAGCATTTTCACTGCTCTCAAAGTGTTGCTGCATACGAAAGGAAACATTGAAAGAAATTGGTTCAATAAATAACTAATGAAATCAGATGAATCACTAAAAATGTACATTTCTTTTTCACTTAAATAAAATTAAAACAGACTTAATTTGAAAACTTCAAATGCACAAACAATTATTCAAATATATTCCATACAGCCATTTAGTGATATTTGGAACAGCTGACTTTTGTGGATTTATTATATTTGAATGTGTTTTGTTCCTGTCCGTGTTCCTCCAGGTTGTTGAGATGTACTCCAGCGGGGGGGATCTGCACCTCGAGCTTCCTACGGGTCAACAAGGAGGCACTGGAAAATTATGGGTTAGCCTCTCCGCCATGTTTTAGTTTGATTTACAGTAGATTTTAAAGGTTACCTATTGTGCAAAATCCACTTCTTCAATGTCAACATGTGCCCCCTCTTCTTCATGTCTCTTCTACATCAACATGTGTCCTCTACATCAACATGTGTCCCCTCTTCTTCATGTCTCTTCTACATCAACATGTGCCCCCTCTTCTTCATGTCTCTTCTACATCAACATGTGTCCCCTCTTCTCCATGTCTCTTCTACATCAACATGTGTCCCCTCTTCTCCATGTCTCTTCTACATCAACATGTGTCCCCTCTTCTCCATGTCTCTTCTACATCAACATGTGTCCCCTCTTCTCCATGTCTCTTCTACATCAACATGTGTCCCCTCTTCTCCATGTCTCTTCTACATCAACATGTGTCCCCTCTTCTCCATGTCTCTTCTACATCAACATGTGTCCCCTCTTCTTCATGTCTCTTCTACATCAACATGTGTCCCCTCTTCTCCATGTCTCTTCTACTTCAACATGTGTCCCCTCTTCTTCATGTCTCTTCTTTATCAACATGTGTCCCCTCTTCTCCACGTCTCTTCTACATCAACATGTGTCCCCTCTTCTTCATGTCTCTTCTACATCAACATGTGTCCCCTCTTCTTCATGTCTCTTCTACACCAACATGTGTCCCCTCTTCTTCATGTCTCTTCTACATCAACATGTGTCCCCTCTTCTTCATGTCTCTTCTACATCAACATGTGTCCCCTCTTCTCCATGTCTCTTCTACATCAACATGTGTCCCCTCTTCTCCATGTCTCTTCTACATCAACATGTGTCCCCTCTTCTTCATGTCTCTTCTACATCAACATGTGTCCCCTCTTCTTCATGTCTCTTCTACATCAACATGTGTCCCCTCTTCTTCATGTCTCTTCTACATCAACATGTGTCCCCTCTGTGGAAAGAGACTCTGAAAGTTTCAGGAACAAAGATTCTCTCTCTTTTTGATCCATTTCTATAAAAACCTGTCTGAAAATGAGCTGATCAGATTTTGGCCACTTTATGATGTCATAACGATGTGTTGTCTTGTGTAACCATTAGCCAATCAGCAACAAGGTACCTTATCACCTGAATCTCCTCTAGAGCTCCATTGAGTTCTTTGTAACCAAATCTCTCTCAGAGGGGCGTGGGGAGGGGCTCCTTGTTTTCATCTGAAGTAACAGACAGAGAATCAGCACTTTGGAAACGGGGCTGAAACAGAGGGGATTATGGGTAATGCTGCAATGATCTGTTTGGTGTTTCAGCCAATCAGAGACATGTTCTGTATATATCTGAGACCTGGGATATATCGATGAGAAACAGTATGATAGGGGACCTTAATGTCAGACAGTTACTCACACTCCCCTCCTTGTCCCTGCAGGAGATTCCTCCCTTTGAGACGAAGGGGGTGATGAGAGCCAGCTTCTCGTCGAGAGACGTCGACAACCACACGGCTTTCATCAGAATAAAAACCAACGCCCCCAATGAGGACCAGTTCATCATCCTGCCTGTGGAGGTGGAGGTCACATCAGGTAGGGTGTTCATCGCCGAGTGTGGCTGGAAACTATTAATATCGTGGTATTAGAATAGATTTCTGATATTGCTTTGACGGACAGCTGTCTTTTTCTGGTTTTATAGGCAGCGTTAGATTAAAGTAAAGTCATGTTCTGTACTTTTTAAAGCTGTTGCCTTTAACTGCTTCGTCATTCAATTCAAATGGCCAACGATTATATTGTATTCATTTCTGGAGAGCCGCAGCGACGCGTCCTAAAACCCGGAAGTAAACTGCTTCCGGTTCCTTCAACAAAAACGCAATGCAATCTCTCCATAGGGTTTAGGAAAATAGCTGAACTAAGGTCTGTGGTTGAGACGCATTGAAGAGACGGGTCACGTTTTGTTCAGCCGGATAATCTCCACACGTCTACCCTACTTTTATAATTTTCTAATCGTAAATCTAGTCGCCAGAAGCAAAATGCTAACGTTATGCTATCAACGAGCTACAGCAGGGTCGCTGCTTCAACGTCACGCCGACTTCAGATCCAGATTCAAACATCCAGATTCTAGATGGAACGAGTTGAAGCGTCTGTCTGAACACTCTGCAGGAGGCAGGGACTTGCTTTCAAGCAGAACAGAAACTAACTTAGAGGAGTGTTCACGTGTTCGGCGTAATGAAAGTACGACGGCCTCCACGACTTCTGTAGTCCTGTTCAGCCGCTTGGTAACAACCGTCGTTTTTCAGACACGTCAGCTCTTCAGAAATCCCCAGCGGGGTCACTGCTGATGGATTTAATGTCGTAGAACAAAACGTGATCCGTCTCTTCAATGCGTCTCAACCTCAGACCTTAGTTCCAGATAGTTTCCTAAACCCTTCGGAGAGATTCCTTTTTGTCGAAGGACCCGGAAGTGGTCGAATGCGAACTTACTTCCGGGTTTTAGGACGCGTCGCTGCGGCACGCTATTCCACCATAATATCAACATTGAGTTTTACTTTAATATTCTTGATGATAGTGTTTTTATGGCCCGGTCACCGAAAGTACATTTATTGTAAAACTCAGTGTCCTTTTTGTGTCAGGAACACATTTTCCTTATGATTTTGGTACTTCTTTTGCAGCCCCTGGTATATACTCCTCCACAGAAATGCTTGACTTTGGTACGCTGCGGTCACAAGGTATGAAGTCTTGAAAAACAGATCATTATTGCAGATTGATCTTCTCTTATTTAAACAAGCCCTTAAAAGCCCTTCGTGTAACTGCTTTCTGTTTTTGTTTTTCTGTTAGTCATTTTATTGCATCTTGCATGTGCTTTTTATTTTAGTTTCTGTCCGTTTATATGTACGCTTGTACTTGGGAAAAGGGCTATACAAATCAAATGTATTAATTTAATATGTTTCGTTGCGTCTTCGCTCACTTCTTCGTTCTCGTTACAGATCGTCCAAAACTGCTGAATTTACACCTTTTAAATTCAGGAACAAAAGACGTTCCAATCACGGTAGGTATCCCTTTGTATGATGATCTAAAATCCTGTCTTCTTAACTCTCCGGTAACTTTGTCCTCCTTTCTTTGCGCTTCACAGAGTGTTCGGACGACGCCATCGAACGAAGCGGTGACGGTAGAGTTCAAAGCGGTCACGCTGAAGGCTGGAGAGAGCAGATATACCAAAGTTGCTAGTATTAGTTTTGACGGTAAGAATGTGTGTGACCCGCTCTGTCGAAATCAGTCGGAAGTCGCTCATTTAAAAAATAAACGTGGATTTGCGTAAAAAAATTGTTTTTCCGGGTTTTTGGCTTTCGGAGTATGAAACTTTTATTTCCGAACTCACTCGATGAATACATGTTTGAAGCTTGTGAAGGGAAGAAGACAGCTCTCACTCGCACTCTGCTGTTCCGCAGCGCCGCCCCCCCCTCCCTCCGGCTGACATTATGAATGTAAGAGTATAGTAATCATAGATAACACGGCAGGGTCCGTTACAGTTTGTTTTCATCAGATTTCAATAAACAAAGTCTTGGCTTTCAGAATATTAAACTTGTTTCGCCAAATTCAGATGATAAATACAGCTTTGAAGCTTCGGCATAATTACAAGCGGAGAACGGAGTAACTTGACGTCACAGCGGGCACAACAACAGCCGGGTGTTTCTCCTGAGGGTTTTCCCCGGGAAACACACACAATACACACAAATGCAAAATTACACACACACACACACGTACACACACACACACACACACACACACACACACACACACACTCACAAGCTTCCCCCAGACCAGCAATCCAAACGAAAATATTTTCCCTCCGTACTCCTTTGATAATTTGCTGATAACCAATCAGATCGATGGATTCCAGAGAAGAGAAAACTTTGAAGGCCTTTTTCTCAAAATGGCGACTCGGTGACGGTCATTATGTAAATGTGACTTATTACATGGCTTCGTTGAATACTCGATTCTGATTGGTCAATTCAGAACACGTGACACGTTGTTAATCCAGAACAGACAGACCGCTGTCGAGCACTTATTGACCGTTGTTACGGACGCTCACATCTGCACAAAGAAGTCCGTTCGATTCAACTGTTTCTAACTGACGAGACGAGAGCGACAAGAAAACAGCGGAGAAGTAACGGGCAGAAACCCTCCTTTTTACGCAGCGGTCCAGACATGGACATCAAACGGCGACACATATTCAGTTGCCAGTTACTTTTGCCTTAGGGCAGGGATACCTAGATACTTCCCAAGGTTTGACTTAATGAAGTGTGGTACTTTTAAAGCAAGCAGGGATGTTTTCAAATCTGTAATCATGAAGCTCCTCGTCGGGCCCCTGACCAGCCTGTCGGTGTTCTTTTCCCCATAATGACCGCGTCGCTGCACATTATCCCTCACATATTTCGCTTAATATTTGGAGTACAACAACAACAATCCTGATGTCACGAGAAAGCTAGGAGTCTCCTCTTTCCAGCAGTGTATCCAACTCAAAAGTGTCTTCGGGTCAATGCGACTGATTTCGATGGAGCAGGTCACATACATGTTTAATACTTCTGCTGTTGAGGTTTTTTAAATTAAAATTTTTAAAGAATTTGAATTGCAAACAGCTAAGCTCGGACACACAATCAGTGGAAAGTGAAAGCATTCTGCAGTATGAGAAAAATAAAGCACTTTCTGAACATCAAAGCATGGAAACATTCACGGGAGAGACACTGAGCAGAATAGGCCCCTTTAACCCTTATGGTGTGTTCGGGTCTCCCGTTTCAAGTTAAAATGATATAATCACTACACTCTGTATCGGAACAAGGCTTCATGATATCCTCCACAGCAGCTATATAAACACTACAAAACTGATTTTGACCATTTTAGCCAAGTCTGAAGGTCTGAAAAAAATTGTATAATTTGGTGTTCGGGTCCGGGGAGACCAGCAGCATTGTTGGGGGTGACGAGGTCAAATTTGGCCCAATCAAGATTCATCTTTAGACACCCCCCCCCCTTCATCAACTGTAACAATAATTGTCCGCACCTGGCTCACAGAGACGCGGAAACATAATTGTAACCACAATTAGAGATGCGTTCTTTTAGACCAGGGGTGTCGAACTCAAGTTATTACCCTATCCGATAATAATCCAATGCAGAGGCAATAATGTCATATAATACATTATTTTATATATATTAAATGTATTTTGATATATAGTCTTAAAGTTACAACCGGACCTTTGAGTGCAGCCATAATGCTGATGTGGCCCGCGAAGAAATTGAGTTTGCCAGCCCTGATTTAGACAGTGTTTTGCTTCAACTACCTTTTTAGGAATAAGTACATTTCTACTTTATTTTTTCTGGATATACTTTGGTGAAAATAACTTCCTGTAATACATCTGGACTGTTCATTAATAATGATCTAGAAATGTTTAAGATCAAAGAGTTGGAGAAGGACATGTCCTCACTTCACAGTATTGCACCACTTCCCCTCGTGAGGCCTTGTGCACTTATCTGCCGTGTCTTGTTCTTTTTTTCTCGCAGCCTCAAAAGCAAGACGATCATATCAGTTCTCTGGTAAGATAACTGTGAAGGCGAAAGAAAAAAGTTACTCCAAGCTTGAAATCCCGTACCAGGCAGAGGTTTTAGACGGGTGAGTTGCTATGGGGATAAATCCTGGAGTTAATGTTTGGAGGAAATAATGTGTTTATCTTAAAATGTTCCTTTCTTCTCGCAGATACCTGGGTTTCGACCACACGGCGACATTGTTTCCACATCAGGGACAGCCCCGTGGACCCCGTGGATCGACCCATCTTCCTCACAAACGCCTTTGGCTTCGCGATCAGGATACACAACGTGTCGCTGCCCGACGAGGCCAAAACTATGTTTAATGTGAGCGTCACAGAAAAGATTTAAGAGGGTTTAGGTGCTTTGTAGTGGGGGTTGTACGAGGTAGCTCTTTATAGTCCGTCTACTCCCCACAGTGGATGAAATGTGTTGAAAGCATGGATGTATAATAAGAGCTGGATACAGCGTGGGAGGCGGGTTCTCGTTCTTTCATATGAGAGCTGCTCATTGGCGCATGAGGACAAAATGGCTCAACTTTTGAGAGAGCGAAACATCACAGATTACCCATCATGCCAAGCTGTCAGAGCAGAAGAACCCGTATGTGCGCTCACAGAGCATGCGCCCCTTAAGCCCCGCCCCCCGAGCTCCCACTCTCGGCTCACTAGAATGAATGGAGACGGCTTTTAGTGCATTTTACAACTTTAAGGACCGAATGATTTGAAGGGCTATAACATAGTTCATACTGGGTAGTTTATTTAGTTTAAAAAAAGTATCCGCTGCTTTACAGACGTCTCCTTCCCAATGTTAGTGAATGGGAAAAAGTTGTTTTGGGCCGGGTGACGTCACGGACTGATACGGAAATTGCAGTACGGCCGTTTGGACACAACGAATATTGGCACAGAGTCCGGCGCACTTCCTGGGGGCTTGGTAGAAACAGACGGGAGCAGCAGCAGGAAGCTTAGCTATTTACATCTGTGGGTTCTATTTAAGGCCCTGACACACCAAGCAGTCACCAGAGGACTAGCCGACGCTGAAGTCGGCTGTTGCCTGGCCGTGTTCTCCTGCGTTTTGGCCATGTGTCGCACCGACTTCAGTGCGTGAGTGGCAATAACTCTCCTTACCAGCAGGCGGCGGTAGTGTGTATTCCTCATTCAAAAGAGGCAACAACCGGAAGACAGAGAAGAAGAAGAGTATCTTTTCTCCGTAATATCATACAGAGCTGGCCTCTCCTGGATCAAGGTGATGAGCAGGTCTTCGTTTGTGTCGTTCCAGATCGCCATGATGAGATGAAAAAGAATAGCAGTCTGTGTGTGCCTTCTTAAATCGTTTGTTTACGTCCCTCACCTCCGCTTCGCTTCTCATGCACTGATTCGCTAGCTGAACAGCCAATCAGAGTGATTATTTGGTCTGGCAGTCCAAATAAGGCGTGTCACGGTCGACGGTGCGGGACACACCAACCTGACTACGGCGCCGCGAATGCCCGACAGCCTCTGACGGCCTCTGACTCCCAAAATCGGGTTGGTGTGTCAGGGCCTTTAGACGCCTGTTGGTGGTTTGCCATCGATGAACAAAACGTAACTCTACAAATGTTTCGAGGCACGCCCTGACTAATTATAATAATTTAATAAAGTTGACTAAATAATTAAAAAGTAATTACATTGCATTTAGCTGACGCTTTTATCCAAAGCAATTTACAATAAGTGCGTTCGACCAAGAAGATACAAACTTGAAGAAAACAGAATCATAAAGTACATCAGGTTTCATAGAGCAAAACATTTCAAGTGCTACTCAACTGGCTTTAGATAAGCCAGTCCTTTGTTAGTATATAAGTGCTTTGTTAGTCATTCTATCGCTCGAAGTGGAGTCGAAAGAGATGAGTTTTCAGTCTGCCGAAGATGTGTGAGCTTCTGCTGTCCTGATGTCAATGGGAGCTCATTCCACCATCTCGGAGCCAGGATAGCAAACCCACGTGTTTCTGCTGATGGGAACTTGGGTCCCCCTCGCAGCGAGGGTGCAGCGAGCCGTTTGGCTGATGCAGAGCGGAGTGCACGTGCTGGGGTGTACGGTTTAACCATGTCCTGGATGTAGGAAGGGCCAGATCCATTCGCAGCATGGTACGCAAGTACCAGTGTCTTGAAGTGGATTCTAGCAGTTACCGGAAGCCAGTGGAGGGAGCGGAGGAGCGGCGTGGTGTGGGAACATGTAGGAAGGTTGAAGACCAGACGAGCCGCTGCGTTCTGGATGAGCTGCTGTAATAACTAACTGAATCTAATGAATCACTTTATCTTAAAAAGACGAACTCAATCTTCAAATGTTGAACAAATAAAGTATTTGGTATCGCCCTATATAGACTTGTTGAATTTAATTGAGTTGAAGTGTAGGATATCTTTAGAGTGGTTTTCACCGCCTAACCTTTCCATTCATCATCATTTTACAACAAGGAACCGAGGCCGTTTTTGTTTACTCTCTTCAAAGCCGTCGGACCATGACGAACAGTCATTTAAAAGATAACCACACCGAAGTTGTGATGAAACACTGAATACTGGAAGTCGTGTTGCAATCTCTGGCTCCTTATGCATTAATAAAAACATTGTTTGGGCGTCTCGTGCCTTTTTCTTAGATCGCAGCTGCTGATAGAGGGGAAGTGGTGTGAGAGAAATGTGCCGAAAGGGGCGGAGATTTAGGTTTGAACACGGGCAGCTGCAGTGAAGAATCGGCACATGCATTTCCTCTTTTAATTGGGCCTTCCTTGAGATCAACGGCCAGTTATTGAGTCTTTGTTGAAACGCTTTGAAACACCAACGATCCAATCCACTTTCTTTCGATAGCACATTTAAAAACAACAGAGTTGAACGAAGTGCGACATCAACAACTGTATAAAAACATAGCATAATAAAAAACAGACGGGACGATGAAACCAGATCAGAAGCCACAGACTGAATAACTCTCATACATGACGTACAAACAATACAAAACACGAGTAAGATACAAACCTACACCTGGTCTGGAAATGCAAGGGAAAGAGAAGTGGGTTTTTAAACGAGATTTTTGGAGCAAGACCGTCTCCTCGCTGCGTTAGCCTTGATTTTGGGACTGCTAGAAGTAATCTGTCCGACGACCTCAGTGACCGTGTGGGTGTGTATGGTTTTAAAAGATCTGCCAGGTACGGTGGGGGTCCCGCATAAACCAGGGGGTCCGCAGGGTCTTAAAAAGTATTAAAAGTTGATAAATCAATTTAGTGAAAATGAAGGCTATTAAAAAGTATTAAACGGTATTTTCCAAGGTGTTACATTTTGCAGCTTGTGTTTAATAAGTATCTAAATGGTCCAGAGAGGTTGTGTTCTGCAGTCTGCCTGAATGTAGTCATGGCGTAGGTGTGTAGTGCGATTCTGTGGAGTTTATTGATGGCATCCCATTGGGTTTGACGTCATCTGAACAGGAACGTCGCACGCTCACTGCTTGATAGCGCGCGAAGGTCCGTTTACGCCGGTTGCTAAGCAACATCGTTATGGGGAAATGCAAGTCTGCGTCCAAATGGTTGGAAGATAAGGAGGAAGGACAATCAATGCTGTGTATAGTCAATGTGAGGTGAAGTGTGTCGCCATGGTAACCGGTTAGAACTCCAAGTGGCGATGAGGTCTTAACATGTGTGGAAAGGGTCTTGAAAGGTTTTACGTTTGACTTCAGGATTCCTGCAGACACCCTGCTAAACACAAACAAGCTAACAGATATAAAATGTACTGTTTTTAGATGGAGTCTGGTGGCTTTAAAGAGAGCACAGAGAATGGCTTTAGCTCCCCTTCAGACCGGGTGCAGTGGTGAAAATATAGCTTGCATTTAGTCTGAAATTGAAGTTTTTTGGCGTCTTAAAAACACACCCAAAGCAGTTTATTGCTGCTGTAGAAAACACGCCGTCTGTGAAGAAATACCTCGTGCAACCCTGCTTTAAAGCATCCAAACGGCTGATATGTGAATTGTTACATCGGCTGACTTCCCTTTCTGTTTCAGGCGCAGAACTTCAGCGCCCCCATCCTGATCCCCGCACACGAGTCTCGGTACATTTTCTCCCTGCTCTTCCGACCTGTGCGACCCTCCATCCACATAGACAGCAACATCCTGCTCATCACAAACGCATCCAAGTTTCACCTGCCTGTCCGGGCCTACACCGGCTTCCTGGAGGTACACAATGCAGCTTATTTACCTACCATCAAAGCGGTACAGAACAAAGAGCATATTAACCTTTATAACTTTCATTTTTATCACGTAAAAAGTCTGTTTTCATCATAAAATACCGCGAGTGAAGCAGTGAAGTTGGCAGACAAAGGGTTAAAATGTATGCTTTCCAGACAAGCTGATAAACTGCATAACAGATAACCGCAGTTCCTTGAAATTGTGATTATGAGTTGATCATTTACAGTCGTTGCTTGTAGAAATGGAATGTATCTCCAGCTGTTTCTGTCTCAGTTCAATTGCAGACTGATATCTTTATGAGGAACTAGTTGTTTTGTCCTTTGCCACGTTGAAGAAAAACAGAAGTCACATTCAGTTTTCAGTTTTGACCATATATGTCTCAAATGTCTTCATGTCTTTATAAGGCAGGGTAGACATCCTGGTTCTTGGTGATATGCGTAACGTGTTTTTTGTCGCCTTTTTTGAAAAGCCTCTGGTCCTGCCTCCCAGTCTGAAGGAGAACATCCTGGACTTTGGGGTCCGCAGTGCAACAGACACAAGCAGCATCATATTTGTGGTGGTCAACAGTAATCCCATAGAGGTGAGATCACGCAGGATGCAGCTTTTACTGAACGAGCACACAATGGTTCAGTGCGAAGAGACACAATACAACCACACAATGACCAAAATGTGAGCCTAAAACCCCAAAAGACACAAAAAAACACCAACAAAGTGACACAAAGGAGTGCAAATGAAAACTCGACAGTCAAAACACACACAAAGCAACACTAAAGAGACACAAAAGGACAGCTGTTTGACCCTAAATAGCTAAAAGACACACAAACATAGACCAAAGAGATACAAAACTACTGCAAATCGACCAAAATGTAAACATATTGAAATTCAACATTCAAAACACACAAAACTAACCCTAAGAGACACAAAACTTCTAAGAGACACAAAACTTCTAAAAATCAACCAAAATTAACACATATTGACACTCAAAATTAAAAACTTCCCCAAAAGAGACACAAAAGGACAAAGGTTTGACACAAAACAGCCAAAACACACACAGAATAACCCCTAAGAGACACACAACTACTGCAAATCGACCAAAATGTAAACATATTGAAATTCAACATTCAAAACACACACAAAACTAACCCAAAGAGACACGAAAGGACAACGGTTTGATACTAAATAGCTAATAGACACACTAAAGGACCCCTAGAAGACACGAAACTAGTGCAAATCGACCAAAATGAACAAATATTGAAACCCAAAAGTCAAAAAACACACAAACTACCCAAAGAGACACGAAAGGACAAAGGTTTGACACTAAATTGCTAAAAGACGCACACAAATAGACCAAAAGAGATACACAACTACTGCAAATCAACCAAAATGAACACATATTGAAACCCAACAGTCGAAACACACACAAAACTATCCCAAAGAGACACGAAAGGACAAAGGTTTGACACTAAACAGCCAAAACACACACAGAATGACCCCTAAGACACAAACCTACTGCAGATCGACCAAAATGACCACATATTAGAACTCAACAGTCAACACCAGAGGTCGCGTTAACCGAATATTTTCCGTCTATGGCGGATTTTTTTTAACAATGACGGACAAATCTGAAAGCAGTCCGTCATTTTTGACAGATTAGAACAAACTCGGAACAGCGGTGTGATGCCGTGTTATGCATGTCCTCCAAAAAGGAAATTATACCGTTTCCAAACCTAACTGCTGAAAAACTGAGTTTTGGCTTTACGCTGTGCACGCTCCCGCGACGTGCAGCAGCCATGCATAACACGGCGCATGTGAACTGTCTCCCCCCCCCGGTTGACAGTTCACGAGCATGCTCCCCCCCCTCCCCCTCGTCAGAGTTGTGTAAAGGCCGACGGGTTATTCTGGATTTTGACGGAAGTTTTACGATCCTGTCTGTCAAAATGACGGGCAGCGAAAACCTCTGGTCGACACACACACAAAACTTCCCCAAAGAGACCAGGGTTTGACACTAAACAGTCAACACACGCACTGAAGGACCCCTAGGAGACACGGAACTACTGCAGATTGCAAACGGACAGACGGCGTCCTGCCAAAGGACTCCCTTCACAGTTGTTCGTGTGTAACTTTTCCTTTCTGCCCTGCAGCTGGAGATAAAGTCGTGGCTCGTCACAGGAGACAGTATTTCGATGGAGCTGCTGAAGACGGAGAAAGGAAACGCCACCGTGGCTCTGAACCACCTCCGAGAGCTGCAGAACATCTCCGCCTCCAGCCACAAAACTGTAAGCATGTACACCCTTTAAAGAGACGCGGTTAAGATTAAGGTTATTCTTGCGTATAAAAACACACCGACCAACTTCCTGTGTCTTATTTTGCTCTCTGTAAAGGTGATATTGGCGTCCGGCTATTATGCAGCATTCAGAGTGACACTGGTGGCCAAAGCACTGGAGGGCCTGTATGATGGAGCCATTCACATCACCACAGACTACGAGGTAGGAAGCCAATCAAAAGCTGCTATTTTTAAACCAATCAGTATTCAGTCTGATGTTGCCTCTTCTCCCCCCGTCAGATATTAACCATCCCAGTGAAAGCTCTCATCGCAGTGGGGACGCTAAGCAGCTCTCCGAAGCACATCGTTTTACCGGCTTCGTTTCCAGTGAGTAACCCGGAGGCCTGATTCCAAACCGACCCACACACACTTCCACTATGTTTGCGCGTTCACATGGAGGGTCCGCCAACAAGTGGGGATTGTGTTATCAAGCCCTCCAACAGCGAGTTAGTGCAGGCATGAAAAATGCTGTTTACAAATAGTCCTGTGCAAACGTGTACTAGTAAATTGCACCGAATAAGAGACATTTCATATTGTATTGGATGTAAACTTGAAGGTTATACTTACGATACGATAATACTTTACTGTCGGATCAATCGGACATTTTTCTTGCACCTCCATTTGCAAAATCAAACAAGGTCACGATGCAAGAAACAGACATTTAACATACCATTACAAACACCGAAAAAATAACTAGTTTAAGACCCTCTAACGTACATTAGATCCGGGATGTTTAATTTGAGGATCGACTGGTGCTTCAGTCTTTCTTTATTGAATCGTGGGACCCTGTACCTCCGATTTAATGGTAACAACAACTTGTTCATTTGTTTGTAAAGTTTTAAACGTAAAAAACAAGTTATAATGTTGATTAAAAAGAGTCTAAATATCAAGAATAACGTTAAGAATAAAGTCTTAATGTAGATACAACAAGTTGCAATATCAAGAAAAACGTCAAAATATTGCGAATAAAAAGTTATAATGTTGATAAAAAGAGTCTAAATATCAAGAATAAAGTTTGAATGTCAAGAAAAATGTCGCGTCGGGCTCCTGATCCGCCTGTCGCCTCGCTGCACGTTATCCCGTACTTAATATAAAGGGAGGTCAGGTACTCTTTAAAACAGCTGGCAGTTATGGGTACTTTCTACTGAAGTACACTTTCAGAGCCCGTACTTCTTTACTTTTACTCGAGTCAAGAAGTTTAGTCAGTACTTCTACTCGGCGCCAGGGATTTTGGGCCCCATGAAAAGATATCACATCGGTTACTTAAAGGGGACCTATCGTGCGAAATGCACTTTTGTCCGTCTTTTATACATGAACATGTGTCCGCGGTGTTCCAAGGTCAGGAAACACAACCCTCTCTCTTTTCCTCCGTACCCAAATCTATAAAAACGGAGCTGATTATCATTTGACGTCAGAAAAGGGGTGCTACGCCTACATGGGCAACTCTCCACCTATCAGGGGGATGAGAGACCGCTCGAAAGCGCTGGAGACGCTGTAGTACATTATCCAGGCCTGTAGGTGGCGCTGTAGTCTGCCACAGAAGCAGAATCAGCCCTTGCAAAAACAGGGCTGGAAAAGAGCAAATAGAGCAAAATGAGGCATGGCTAAAATGCATGATCTGTTTGGTATTTTGAAAAATAACTTCAGACATGTTTTATATAGGTAGGTGTGGCCCTACAATATATGTTTCAAATATAGCATGATAGGTCCACTTTAAAAAAAAATTCTTAATGTTCTAAAATAGTTTGGGTCCCTGTCAGTCACGGGCCCTTAGAATCGTCCTAACTTACGGCGCCCCTGCTTCTACTTTTACCAGAGTATTTTAAACACGAGTACTTCTACTCGAGTACTTCTACTGCTCTTAACGTGCCTGATATGTATTTGTTCTTCAGGGCAAAGTGGTTCATCAGAGCTTCAGCATCCAGAGCTCCTTCACTCAGAAAGTGCGGCTGCAGCAGATCCGCTCGCTGACTGAAGACATTCGCTTTTATTATAAGCGGCTGCGCAACAACAAAGACGAGCTGGAGCCCAGACGGAAATCCAAGGTATGCGTTCCCCTTCGTCTCGTCTCCCTGATCTCACTATGCTGCTGGCGAACGTGAACTTACTTTTCTTTCCTCCATCTTTTTCAGGTGGCTAATATTTATTTTGACGCCAGCTTGCAGTGCGGGGATCACTGTTATGTGGGGCTGCCATTTGTGCTTAAATGTAAGTTGTGTGTGTGTGTGTGTACACAATAAAATATATACAGAAGAGTTGAAGGGCCGGGCATGAGAGGTAAAAACTAAAGGTCGATATTGAAGAATAAAATCCAACTTTAAGTATATTCATTTTTATTCAAATGTTTAACTTTTATAATCAAAATGTTGACTCTGTTCACCAGATTTTTACTTAATTCTTAATATTCTGACTCAATTTGTACTTACGTCTTTAAATTAAATTTATTCCCATTATTATGACTTTATTCTGAAATGTTACGTTAATTCTCAATATTATGACTTTATTACGAACATTTTCGCTGTTATTTTTGGATTTCAGACTATTTTTCCATTTATTCTCAATATTCTTGACTTCATTCTCGATACGTTGACTTTAAAGGGGACCTGTCGTGCAAAATGAACTTTGTGATGTCTTTTATACATGAATATGTGTCCCGGTGTGTCGGGGAACTCACGCAGCGTCAGAAAATAAAACCCTTTCTCTTTTCCTCCGTACCCAAATCTTGTAAAAACGGGGGTACAACGAGCGGATACAGATTTGCTGCCGACCTGACGTAATTTCGGATGGCGGACCCGTGGAGAGTTGCTATCAGACACGATGCCTGACGTGTTTTGGACGTAATCTCGTCTTTGTTTACATTATCATCGCTAACACTCAGAGCTAACCTGTACTGGAGAGCACGTGTTTAAGAAGCAGGAAATAAAAAAAGGAACTCTCCTTGTGATAAACCTGCAAGAGATAATCCTTGATGTGGTTTAGAACAGGATGGCGTTTTATCACAGCAGAATTTAACTTTATCTCCGGTAGAATTCTGATCAGGCATTAGCTCCGCCTCCTCAAGCGAAGGACCCAAAATCCGCGTTTCTCTAACAGGGCTGCAGAAGAGGGGTTTGAGGGATTTCTAAAATGCATGATCTGTTTTTATATATTTTAAATATCTGAGACTCGTAATATATGCCTAGAAATAGCACGAGACCTTTAATCTGAACATTATCGCTTCATTCTCAACACGCGTAACTCTAAAATAGATCTTCCTTCATAACGTTTCCCTCTTATGCCGGGCCTGAACACTCTTCGGTGCAAATCTCCCACAGCGAGAACAGAAATGTTGTATTGATGAATCTGTGTGTCCCTCCCAGCGGAGTCGAAGCCTCACGGTCTGGCGCTTCAGGAAGACATCTGGGACGCAGACGTAGACCTTCATCAGAAACTCCTGCGCAGGTGGAAAGAGCTCAAAGAGCGCTCGGGACACAAGTGAGTTTATACTTAGAGGTCACCTATCATGCAAAATCCTCTTCTTCACGTCTCTTCTACATCAACATGTGTCCCCTCTTCTTCATGTCTCTTCTACATCAACATGTGTCCCCTCTTCTTCATGTCTCTTCTACATCAACATGTGTCCCCTCTTCTCCATGTCTCTTCTACATCAACATGTGTCCCCTCTTCTTCATGTGTCTCTTCTACATCAACATGTGTCCCCTCTTCTCCATGTCTCTTCTACATCAACATGTGTCCCCTCTTCTTCATGTCTCTTCTACATCAACATGTATCCCCTCTTCTTCATGTCTCTTCTACATCAACATGTGTCCCCTCTTCTTCATGTCTCTTCTACATCAACATGTGTCCCCTCTTCTTCATGTCTCTTCTACATCAACATGTGTCCCCTCTTCTTCATGTCTCTTCTACATCAACATGTGTCCCCTCTTCTTCATGTCTCTTCTACATCAACATGTGTCCCCTCTTCTTCACGTCTCTTCTACATCAACATGTGTCCCCTCTTCTCCATGTCTCTTCTACATCAACATCTGTCCCCTCTTCTCCATGTCTCTTCTACATCAACATGTGTCCCCTCTTCTCCATGTCTCTTCTACATCAACATGTGTCCCCTCTTCTTCATGTCTCTTCTACATCAACATCTGTCCCCTCTTCTCCATGTCTCTTCTACATCAACATGTGTCCCCTCTTCTCCATGTCTCTTCTACATCAACATATGTCCCCTCTTCTACATCAACACGTGTCCCCTCTTCTTCATGTCTCTTCTACATCATGTGTCCCCTCTTCTTCATGTCTCTTCTACATCAACATGTGTCCCCTCTTCTTCATGTCTCTTCTACATCAACATGTGTCCCCTCTTCTTCATGTCTCTTCTACATCAACATGTGTCCCCTCTTCTTCATGTCTCTTCTACATCAACATGTGTCCCCTCTTCTTCATGTCTCTTCTTCATCAACATGTGTCCCCTCTTCTCCATGTCTCTTCTACATCAACATGTGTCCCCTCTTCTTCACGTCTCTTCTACATCAACATGTGTCCCCTCTTCTCCGTGTCTCTTCTACATCAACATGTGTCCCCTCTTCTCCATGTCTCTTCTACATCAACATGTGTCCCCTCTTCTTCATGTCTCTTCTACATCAACATGTGTCCCCTCTTCTTCATGTCTCTTCTACATCAACATGTGTCCCCTCTTCTTCATGTCTCTTCTTCATCAACATGTGTCCCCTCTTCTCCATGTCTCTTCTACATCAACATGTGTCCCCTCTTCTTCACGTCTCTTCTACATCAACATGTGTCCCCTCTTCTCCATGTCTCTTCTACATCAACATGTGTCCCCTCTTCTTCACGTCTCTTCTACATCAACATGTGTCCCCTCTTCTCCATGTCTCTTCTACATCAACATGTGTCCCCTCTTCTCCATGTCTCTTCTACATCAACATGTGTCCCCTCTTCTTCATGTCTCTTCTTCATCAACATGTGTCCCCTCTTCTCCATGTCTCTTCTACATCAACATGTGTCCCCTCTTCTTCACGTCTCTTCTACATCAACATGTGTCCCCTCTTCTTCATGTCTCTTCTACATCAACATGTGTCCCCTCTTCTTCATGTCTCTTCTACATCAACATGTGTCCCCTCTTCTCCATGTCTCTTCTACATCAACATGTGTCCCCTCTTCTTCACGTCTCTTCTACATCATGTGTCCCCTCTTCTCCATGTCTCTTCTACATCAACATGTGTCCCCTCTTCTTCACGTCTCTTCTACATCAACATGTGTCCCCTCTTCTCCATGTCTCTTCTACATCAACATGTGTCCCCTCTTCTCCATGTCTCTTCTACATCAACATGTGTCCCCTCTTCTTCATGTCTCTTCTACATCAACATGTGTCCCCTCTTCTTCATGTCTCTTCTACATCAACATGTGTCCCCTCTTCTTCATGTCTCTTCTTCATCAACATGTGTCCCCTCTTCTCCATGTCTCTTCTACATCAACATGTGTCCCCTCTTCTTCACGTCTCTTCTACATCAACATGTGTCCCCTCTTCTCCATGTCTCTTCTACATCAACATGTGTCCCCTCTTCTTCATGTCTCTTCTACATCAACATGTGTCCCCTCTTCTCCATGTCTCTTCTACATCAACATGTGTCCCCTCTTCTTCACGTCTCTTCTACATCAACATGTGTCCCCTCTTCTCCATGTCTCTTCTACATCAACATGTGTCCCCTCTTCTTCATGTCTCTTCTACATCAACATGTGTCCCCTCTTCTCCATGTCTCTTCTACATCAACATGTGTCCTCTCTTCTTAATGTCTCTTCTACATCACCATGTGTCCCCTCTTCTTCATGTCTCTTCTACATCAACATGTGTCCCCTCTTCTTCATGTCTCTTCTACATCAACATGTGTCCCCTCTTCTCCATGTCTCTTCTACATCAACATGTGTCCCCTCTTCTTCACGTCTCTTCTACATCAACATGTGTCCCCTCTTCTCCATGTCTCTTCTACATCAACATGTGTCCCCTCTTCTTCATGTCTCTTCTACATCAACATGTGTCCCCTCTTCTCCATGTCTCTTCTACATCAACATGTGTCCTCTCTTCTTAATGTCTCTTCTACATCACCATGTGTCCCCTCTTCTTCATGTCTCTTCTACATCAACATGTGTCCCCTCTTCTTCATGTCTCTTCTACATCAACATGTGTCCCCTCTTCTCCATGTCTCTTCTACATCACCATGTGTCCCCTCTTCTTCATGTCTCTTCTACATCAACATGTGTCCCCTCTTCTTCATGTCTCTTCTACATCAACATGTGTCCCCTCTTCTCCATGTCTCCTCTACATCAACATGTGTCCCCTCTTCTCCATGTCTCTTCTACATCAACACGTGTCCCCTCTTCTCCATGTCTCTTCTACATCAACATGTGTCCCCTCTTCTCCATGTCTCTTCTACATCAACATGTGTCCCCTCTTCTTCATGTCTCTTCTACATCAACATGTGTCCCCTCTTCTTCATGTCTCTTCTACATCAACATGTGTCCCCTCTTCTTCATGTCTCTTCTTCATCAACATGTGTCCCCTCTTCTCCATGTCTCTTCTACATCAACATGTGTCCCCTCTTCTTCACGTCTCTTCTACATCAACATGTGTCCCCTCTTCTCCATGTCTCTTCTACATCAACATGTGTCCCCTCTTCTTCATGTCTCTTCTACATCAACATGTGTCCCCTCTTCTCCATGTCTCTTCTACATCAACATGTGTCCCCTCTTCTTCACGTCTCTTCTACATCAACATGTGTCCCCTCTTCTCCATGTCTCTTCTACATCAACATGTGTCCCCTCTTCTTCATGTCTCTTCTACATCAACATGTGTCCCCTCTTCTCCATGTCTCTTCTACATCAACATGTGTCCTCTCTTCTTAATGTCTCTTCTACATCACCATGTGTCCCCTCTTCTTCATGTCTCTTCTACATCAACATGTGTCCCCTCTTCTTCATGTCTCTTCTACATCAACATGTGTCCCCTCTTCTCCATGTCTCTTCTACATCAACATGTGTCCCCTCTTCTTCACGTCTCTTCTACATCAACATGTGTCCCCTCTTCTCCATGTCTCTTCTACATCAACATGTGTCCCCTCTTCTTCATGTCTCTTCTACATCAACATGTGTCCCCTCTTCTCCATGTCTCTTCTACATCAACATGTGTCCTCTCTTCTTAATGTCTCTTCTACATCACCATGTGTCCCCTCTTCTTCATGTCTCTTCTACATCAACATGTGTCCCCTCTTCTTCATGTCTCTTCTACATCAACATGTGTCCCCTCTTCTCCATGTCTCTTCTACATCACCATGTGTCCCCTCTTCTTCATGTCTCTTCTACATCAACATGTGTCCCCTCTTCTTCATGTCTCTTCTACATCAACATGTGTCCCCTCTTCTCCATGTCTCCTCTACATCAACATGTGTCCCCTCTTCTCCATGTCTCTTCTACATCAACATGTGTCCCCTCTGTGGAAAGAGACTCTGAAAGCTTCAGGAACAAAGATTCTCTCTCTTTTTGATCCATTTCTATAAAAACCTGTCTGAAAATGAGCTGATCAGATTTTGGCCACTTTATGATGTCATAACAATGTTTTGTCTTGAGTAACCATTAGCCAATCAGCAACAAGGTAACCCCCCCCCCTTATCACCTGAACCTCCTCTAGAGCTCCATTGAGTTCTTTGTAACCAGATGTCTCTCAGAGGGGCGTGGGGAGGGGCTCCTTATTTTCATCTGAAGTAACAGACAGAGAATCAGCACTTTGGAAACAGGGCTGAAACAGAGGGGATTATGGGTAATGCTGCAATGACCGGTTTGGTGTTTCAGCCAATCAGGGACAGGCTCTGGATATATCTGAGACCTGTGATATGCTGATGAGAAACAGTAAAACCTTTAAAGAATATTCCATTCCTCTCACACTTAATGTATACAATAACCTGCTTTACATGTTGTCATGTATATTTTCTACTTTTTTAAAGCTATTTTATTTCAATGTTGCGATATTTACATTTCAGAGTTGTTTTTTTCTTCTCAAACTTTTCCCAAATTGGGATCAATAAAGTACATCTTATCTTATTAACTCAGTGTTAAATGTGTTCTCTGCGTTTAACCCATCCTGGTGCCAGGAGTCTAGCTACTGTACAGCGCCCGGGGACCAATGGGAGTGGGGGGGGAAGGGGGTTGTCTGGTGCCTTGCTCAAGGGCGCCACGGCAGGGCAGGAGGTGAACTGGGACCTCTCAGAGTAGCAGTCCACTCCATATTTTGGTCTGGTCGGGGATTTGAACCGGCGACCCCACGGCTCACAGTCCGAGCCCCTACTGACTGAGCCACTATATATACATGAGTTGGCCATGGTCTATTTGCTTCTGCAGCGGAAACGATGACCGGCGGAGGGAGGTAACATTTAAAGACAAAACGTGTAACTTCCACGATCAAAGCTGTAATTCGAAACAAAAAAAATGAAGGATAACGAAGATTTTGTGGGATAGAATCATACTTGCCAACCCTCCCGATTTCATGGCCCTCTCCCGGTTTCCTCCCGGGGTCGCATTTCTCCCGATTTCTGACAAAATCAGATTTTCTCACGACTGTTTCCACTCTGACCCTAACCCTACAGCTACACCATTGTTTGGTTTCCATGGTAAAGTGTCTCTCTTTAGCAGCGCGCGCAACTCAAAGTCTGAGGAGAGGGTGAGAAAACATCATCCATCAAGACAGTGCACTACAACTACAATACGCATGTAATCTAAATCACCAGCACCCCGCGCGTTGGTTTTGAAATCCTCCCGATTTCTGAGGTCTCAAGGTTGGCAAGTATGGATAGAAGTCACAAATTAAAGTATTTTATTTCACACAAATATTTCTCAGAGAAATTGTGATATATTTCAAACGTAAGAATATTATTTATTTTATTGCAGGAATTTCATTTTTTTCTAATAAAATCCGTTTCCTGTAAATGTGACTTTTATCTCAAAGAATTTCTGACCTTTTTTCACAAACTTATGACTTCAAAATCTCATATTTTAACTCAAAGTTTATTCTCGGTGAACATCCAAGTGTTCCCCATTTAAATTCACGACTTTGCTCTCGAGTTGTACCTCAGAATAAGCCCCCATGGTTCCACGTTTATTTCTGTATTTTCTGCCTACAATTCCCTCAATTGTCACGTACTCTTTATTAGGATCCCCATTAGCACGAGCATGAGCATGGGGAATTCTTCCTGGGGTCCTCACACACACATCAATGAAACTAAGGCAAGACAGCTCATGACTTCATGTAATTGAACATTCAATATGAAGTGAATAACTACACATAGCCACAGGCACAGTTCAATTATACTTTATCATACTGAGATGATTTTTAAAGGTCAGCTATCATGCTATTTGTAGGCAATAGCACAGCTCTCTGATATATACAAATATATAAAAAAGCATGTCAATGAAGTGTTTTGCTCAAAATACCAAACAGATCATTCTAGCCACGCCTCATATCCCTCTATTTCACTTCCTGTTTCAAAAATGCTGATTTGGGGATAAAGCTTTAAAGAGGAGGGGTCTGAGCTCATGCGGGACCCGGCAGCTACCGTCTAAACTAAATGCTGCCGTGATGAAACGCCATATCATGGATTATCAAGGATCTGAAACAGTCTGGAGCTCAAAGGCTTTCTCTCTTGCCGGTTACACCACAAGGTGAGTTCCTTTCTACTTCCTGCTTCTTCACACACATGCTCTCCAGCGCAGGTTAGCTCTGAGTGCTAGCGATGCTAATGTAAACACCGACCATATTACGTCCAAAGCAGTCGGGCATTGTTTCTGATAGCAACGGTTCTGATTGGCCCGTGGGTCCACATTTCAGATGTGACGTCATATCGGACGCACATCTGGATCAGCTCCGTTGTTCCCCGTTTTTAGAGATTTGGGTACGGAGGAAAAGAGAGAGGGTTTTACTTTCTGACGCTGCGTGAGTTCCCCGACGCACCGGGGACACATGTTGATGTAGAGAAGACATCACAAAGTGCATTTTGCATGATAGGTCCCCTTTAAAGCAACTTTGGATACATGAGAATTTTCCCGAATGATAAAAACGTCACAAGATGTGTTTTCTTTTTTTTTCTGTTTCCAAAAAGGATCGAAGCCGTCTTTGAAGTCAACACGGACCTCCAGAAGAACGTGCAAGCTAAAATCACGGCTCACCTGACCTGGCCGTCGCTGGTGAACTCCTCTCAGAGAATCATGTTCCCTCTGACCAACACAAACAGCTCCTCTGTGAGTAAACAACAACAACAACCAAGCACACACACACACACACAGGAATGTCTTGAGGTTCCGCCGCAACTCTGACCGCTTTGAAATCCAGGCCGAAGACTTTTCTTGTTGCCGCTGCTTTCAATTGAACTATTCACATCTCACACGGCGCTGTAACGTTTGTGTGTGTGTTCCTTTTTGTTATTCATGTTTCATTATCTCTGCTTTTTAACGTGTCTAATGTGTTTAATGTCTTTCCGCTCTGTAAAGCACTTTGACTTGCCTCGTGAAACTGAGTGGAACGTCTTTGTGCTTTCCTGCAGGAGGAGCAGGTGATTCTGCAAAACCCTGCAGACGTGCTCGTTTACGTGCAGGTTCTCCCGTTGGCCTTGTTGCCCAACCCCTCGGTGTTTTCTGGAAAGCTGGCGGACAGGTGGGACGTTTTCACAAACTCGGCACTTTCTCTATTTAACCCCTTCATCTTCCGCTCACTGTGGTCCTCTCTGGTGTCTGGGCTTGCGTTTTGTATTTTAATTCACCACATTTTGACTTTATTCTAAACATTAAAGCGTTATTCTTCATATTTCGATTATTTTTATCAATATTATACTTCGTTTTTTACGTTTATTCTCATTATTTTTGACTTTAGTGTCAGAGGTTTGACATTTATTCTCTACATTTTGACGTTTTTCTTCAATATTTTGGCTTTATTTTGATATTTAGACGGTTTTTATCAACAATTTGGACTTTTATTCACCACATTTTGACTATATTCCTGATATTTACACTCTTTTTATCAATATTATAACTTTGTTTTGACGTTTTTCTCAATATTCTGACTTTTTTCTTGATATTTCACCTTTTTAAAATCTACATTTAGACTTTATTATCAACATTAAAACATTTAATCTCAATATTTTTGACTTTAGTATCAAAGCTTTGACATTTATTCTCTAAATCTTGACGTTTTTCTTCAATATTTTGTCTTTATTCCTGATATTTAAACTTTATTTCAACATCAAAAACCATTGTATCTTCCAGGCTGCCATTAGCAAACCTATCCAACATCAACATCGACACGAGCACCTTAGAGTTCCAGGTCCACAGAAACCAGGTGAGTGAGTTCACAGAGAATCGCTGTTTCTGAGCGACTAATTGAGCACGAATGAGCTGCATGCTGACGCAGGTTGTGTCTTACAGTCTCGCTCTCTCTCTCTGTGTGTTTTGCAGACGTCCCTAATAAAGAGCAGCTCAGGCTTCGTGGAGGGATCGACCCGGCCCTTTGTGTACAACCTGCTGCTGCTGCCCGGAGAGATAAAGGCCTTCAACGTGAGGTTCACTCCCACCAGCAACCATAGCGTCTCCTCCCTCCTCATCGTCAGGTAATGTCTGTTATTACAGAAAAATAAACTGTTTCCATCGTGTTGGTTTCTTTTCCTTGTGTCGCTAATACTAGCCTTGTTATCCGGTTGGTATTAAAGGAACTGGTTCAGGGAATTTCTTCACGAATAGGCAGAAACGTCCACAGAACTGATTAGATAATTCAAGGCTTTTATTGTCATTTGTACAAATCTACAGTGTAGATATTAGGGCTGTACCCGAATATTCGTTCGTTGGAGTACTATTCGGGTTTCAATTTCGTTTTTTCCCCCTTTTTTTCCCAATTGAATTTATTGAAATCTCCAATATCAACGTAAGAGCTTGTGCCTCTTCGGGGGGTGCTAACACTTAACCATAAACGTTATCGTTTACTTTCTCCGTCTTTATATGTAGATATTAGTTTTCTCCGTTAATCTCCGTCACCTTGTTTCCATAGCAACAACAACTTCCTGTCAACTGCGCTAACTCTCCTTCAAAATAAAAGCATGTCCATAAATAGGAAGACAAGCGAAATTACACTTAAGACATACACAACTGCATCGAAAGTAACAAACACAATGCGATATCCTTTTCAATTTCAAAGAACACAAATTGGGTTACATTAACAAATAACTGTAAAACAACAATACTGTAAAATAACAATATGAATGTCGTGAATACACCGAAATACACGTGTTGAAGCGGTTCGCTGCTGATTACTACCGAATATCCGGAGCCCGAAAAATGGTATTCGGGCTAGCCCTAGTAGATATGACGATGAACATCTTAGGCTCCTCCAACAGTGCAACACAATAAAACAGATAAAATAGTGCAAGTAAATAAAATAGAATATAATGGAAATAGTGCAGAATAGTCTTTATACAAGTAATTGGAATATTGATATATAGAAGTTGGTGTAATTGTGGTCAGAAGTAAATGTCACTGTAACTTCAAACCACCAGTTTTTGGCCATAACTCAATAATTTAAACCCTATTTATGACAATTTCACATGGAAAAAAAGTATTAACGCTGTTCGTGTAGTCACTGTATGTTGTGTGCAACTGCTGCATTGGAAAAAACACGTGTATATTGTCAATAAAAATAAGGAAACGTTGGTATTTCTTGACATCAATATTGCATTTTGATATCGTCATGTTCATTGACGTCAATGCCGTCTCCCCATCTGAGTAATGGAAAAAAGCCTGTGTTTTTAGAAAGGCAATAACTAAACTAATATGCATTCTTCTTCTAAACATTGTGGTCTCTGTTTTCTCTTCAGGAATAATCTGACGGTGATCGAAACCATCATTCTTCACGGCAGAGGAACGACGGAGAGCCTGAAGGTGGCGGGGAAGCCTCCGGGTCAGGGCAGCTCTCTGAGGTTCAAGATGACCGAGGCGCTGCTGAAGGACTGCACAGAGAGTGAGTGTGTGTTCCTGCAGATCTGCGGGACCCCGGCCGGGATGCATTTACACTGGACGAAAGGCAGATTAAATACACTTTCATTTAAAAAAAGCCACATCCATATGTTGACGACATCACATCAGGGTTGGTTGTATCTAAAACAAATTAGATTAGAGAATGATAATTTTCGAGGGGATCCTAAAACCTAAATTCACAAATTATAAAACAGAGAGTTGCATAACATAACATCGATACAGATACACACATACAGGGTGTTTCTCAATGTCGGGGAAGGATGCTCCAGAGCCACTATTTCAAGGATGCTATCAGAAACAATGCCCGACTGCTTTGGACGTAATATGGTCGGTGTTTACATTAGCATCGCTAACACTCAGAGCTAACCTGTGCTGGAGAGCATGTGTGTGAAGAAGCAGGAAGTAGAAAGGAACTCACCTTGTGGTGTAACCGGCAAGAGAGAAAGCCTTTGAGCTCCAGACTGTTTCAGAGAGGATCCTTGATAATCCATGATATGGCGTTTCATCACGGCAGCATTTAGTTTAGACGGTAGCTGCCGGGTCCCGCATGAGCTCAGACCCCTCCTCTTTAAAGCTTTATTCCCAAATCACTTTTGAAACAGGAAGTGAAACAGAGGGATATGAGGCGTGGCTAGAATGATCTGTTTGGTATTTTGAGCAAAACACTTCATACACATGTTTTTTAATATTTGTATCTGAGAGCTACGTTATTGCCTAAAAATAGCACGTTAGGTGACCTTTAAATTCGGAACTTTAAAAAAATGTCTCCGAGTATGAACACCTTCCCCCTGCCCAGTACATATTGTAAATTGTGTATCCTGTCTGTGAGAGTGTTACAAAAAGGGTCGATGAAAAAACTCGGAATTAAATAAGATGGCTAGAGTTACAAAAAATGTATCTTTAGGTGCTTTTATTAACAGCTGAAAGAACACAAAGTAACAAGGATCTACTGTACCGTCCAAAATAGAAAGAAAAACAAACCTCAATATATATACAGGTCGAAGAACCTGAAATATCTACAGCCACAGTCAGACTAACCTCAACACACTTGTGGCCAGAGGTTTATATATGTTAAGCCCCATAGGACAATCAATTATGTATACCCTTAATTACTGTTATTCTTATCATCGACAAACGTATTCAAAATGTAATTCAAACCAATTAAACACAATAAATCAAATAGGTCAACGTATTCTACATTTCTGACCACAGAAGAAAATGGTCACCCGCGCCCATGCACCACATGGTATGCTCCAATTGAGCGCAGGTGTTTCCACTGATTGAGCCTCTACTTAAGGCTGCCGTTTTCTGTGCTCTGTTTGGACTTCACAACCTTCAACGAGAGGGTAAGCAGGTTACTTTGGCGCAGCATCGTTAGGTATGACTTCAAATAAAGCCGTCTTGAACAAATACTTGGGTTTTATTTGATCAATGTCCAGGTAAGTTATTGATGTTTCCCTCAGTGTGCCTTTTACCATGGCCCTAAGCCAACTGTTAGAGCCACACAGTTATTATTTCGAGTCATAATTTGATAAATGATTTAATGATGGAAAATGATTTATATCGCCATGGTGAATATGTTTTGATGATTTGATGATGATTGTTAATTTTATATCGTAAATAGGATCCGTTTCCTTGTACCTTCCGGTGTGTGTTTAAGTGAGGTGATTGAGGACAGCCGGGGGGCTCGGAGACCCGATGAGACGGGGAGCGGAACAGTTTTTCGACCGCAAATTGCAGACAGAGATTAGTGTTGCAAATTTGACTGCGCACAAAGTATAGTTTAGTTTATATAGGAAAGCATATCGCCGAAATATTGTTTGAAGATTTGTTATTTTGAGACTATTTAAGTCAATACTTTTTTGTAAATAAATTACATATTTTTTGACTGAAAACCTTCGGCTGCTTATTGTTTTGGATTGCGTGTCGTCAACCCCGCTCTATAGTGGCAAGAGGAGAGCTTGGATGCCATTACACCAACTGTGATGAAGGCGTCTTCTTCACAGAGAGGAATTATAAGCACTACCATAACTCCTAATAATTATGCGCGTTTCTATCTCTTGACGAGAATAAACCCGGGATTATGAAGTCATTCGTTTGTGAAAAAAGTCCAAAATTATTTGAGATAAAAGGTCACACATTTACAGGAAACATATCAACATGAAATGTTTCACAATTTCTCTGAGATGGTACACATTTAAGAAAATATTTGTATGGAATAAAATCTCGTTGATTTGTGATTTTTATCTCAGAAAATCTTACATGTCTTTAATTATTATTTCATCCCTTCCTTTTATTCCAGAGACCAAAGTGAGAGAGCCGAACTTCACGCTGAAGAGGACGTTCAGGGTGGAGAACACGGGTTTGCTGCCCATCACCATCCGGTCCGCGGAGATCAACGGCCAGGTCTGCGAGGGATTCGGATTCAAAGTTCTCAACTGTGCCGAGTTTGCACTGAAGCCCAACGCTTCGAAAGACCTCATCATACTGTAAGTGAGAGATGGCAGAAGTACACACATCCTTTACTCAAGAAGTAGAAGTACAGATACTCGTGTTTAAAACACTCTGGTGAAAGTAGAAGTACTGACTAAACTTCTTTACTCAAGTAAAAGTAAAAAGGCTTTGAAGTGTACTTCAGTAAAAAGTACCAATAGCTAGCAGCTGTTTTAAAGAGTACCTCACCTACAGGTATTTGAGTTCAACATGTAAGAAGTAGAAAGTACAGGTATTTGAGTTCAACATGTGAGAAGTAGAAAGTACAGGTATTTGAGTTCAACATGTGAGAAGTAGAAAGTACAGGTATTTGGGTTCAACATGTGAGAAGTAGAAAGTACAGGTATTTGGGTTCAACATGTGAGAAGTAGAAAGTACAGGTATTTGAGTTCAACATGTAAGAAGTAGAAAGTACAGGTATTTGAGTTCAACATGTAAGAAGTAGAAAGTACAGGTATTTGAGTTCAACATGTAAGAAGTAGAAAGTACAGGTATTTGGGTTCAACATGTGAGAAGTAGAAAGTACAGGTATTTGAGTTCAACATGTAAGAAGTAGAAAGTGCAGGTATTTGTGTTCAACATGTGAGAAGTAGAAAGTACAGGTATTTGAGTTCAACATGTAAGAAGTAGAAAGTACAGGTATTTGTGTTCAACATGTGAGAAGTAGAAAGTACAGGTATTTGAGTTCAACATGTAAGAAGTAGAAAGTTCAGGTATTTATGTTCAACATGTGAGAACTCAAAGTAAAGTACTGATACCAGAAACATGTACTTAAGTACAGTCACAAAGTATTTTCCCACCTCTGCTGTAAGTGAACCAGCGAGTGAGAGCTCTTTAAACACGGTGATTTTGGTCTGATTTAAAGCACTGCATGGGACCTTAAGTGTGTGTGTGAGTGTGTGTGTGTGTGTGTGTGTGTGTGTGTGTGAAGCTCGATTAATACTCTGTGGCTGAGTAAGAGGATGAATCGACTCTCTGTCTCCCCCCCTCGCTCCATTTTTTCTTTTTAAAGTTCAAGTCCACTCCCAAAATAAACACTTATTAACTCGTTAAGGGTTCACTTGAAGCTTGGAAAACTTTAGAGCTGTAACCAAATGAACACTCAATGCTTCTGTTGAGGTTTTAAAGGGCCCATGTCATGCTTTTCCGGTTATCACCCGTCCCCTTGTGTTCTGAAGGTTGTTCTGCATGTGAACGGTCTGCAGAGTCACAAACCCTCAGAGTGCACCCTGTAGCGAGTAAAGCTCTAACACTGAGAAGACCTGTCTGCTGCCCCAGAACGCCTCGCTGGACATTTCTCTTTTTCTTCCTGGGTACAGTGACGTGCCCGTACCCAAATGGACCCATTGTTCCAAGTGGACCAATCCGCTGACTTCCTCACACACACACACACTCACCAATCTTTTCTCAGCTGCAGCTCCGCCGATTTCTCCTCCCTGAGACGGCGGGACGCGGCGATGCTGTGAGTCGGTGTGTGAGCACACACACCGACTGTGTGTGTGTGTGTGTGTGTGTGTGTGTGTGTGTGTGTGTGTGTGTGTGTGGTTTCGCCGGCGGCCACAGGGAGGGGGGGGGGCAGGAGCACCAACAAGCCGTTTAGGACAGAGAGTGAATACACAGAGATGCTGTGAGAAACCAATATGAGTTTGGAACATTGAACAATGTAAATATATTCTAGTCGACCTCAACGATGGAAATATGATCCGTAGAAATGGGACCTTTAAGATTTGAATGTCTGACATTATATCTTAAAGATGTTATCAGCCTAAAAAAGTCCTTAAACAAAATCCTAAATTAGATTAAATGTATTAATCAGTTTGAATCGGTTCATCCAATGTTATATAGCTGTTAGTAAACGTAGGAAAGTATGAGCATCAAAATATAGTTAAAGTATTCATTCTGCAGATTAGTTGCATTTATTTAAAGATTAAATAAATATGGATGTAGGAATATTTGTTTCGATGATGTTGTGAATTCTTTCCCTTTTCCAGAGTTTGTTTGCTTTTTAATGTTTGGTTTACCCAAGTCTGAAACGATCTTAATTTAAAGAAAAGTATAACACTTAAAATATTAGTGTAACATAATTTGTGTCGGACACTGCGGAACAAAAAACAATGAAAGACGTGTTAAAAAAGCTGCCTTCAATTCAAATGTTAAATTAGTACTTCAGCTTAATTCCAGCTTGTCAGGGTGACGACATGAATACATCTTATGTCTTACATAAGGCTGTCTTTATGTTGTCTTTTTTTGTTGTAAATGTTTTTACTTTAATCTCAGAGATACAAACAAATATTAAAATCATATGTTTTCATTATAGATTTACCACATTATTGAAAATATAGTATTTTTTTCCCTTACAATTTCCCCTTCTTCCTCATCCTCATAATTATATATTTTGTTAACCTTTCCTTTCTTCTCCTCGCAGGTTTACACCCGACTTCACGTCCTCCCGAGTCATCCGGGAGCTCAAGCTGGTGACATGCGGAGGCTCTGAGTTCGTGTTTGTCCTGAACGCCTCGCTGCCGTACCACATGCTGGCGACGTGCGCCGAGACGCTGCCCCGACCCGGCTGGGAGCTCGAGCTCTACATCATCGTGTCTCTCATCATGAGGTGAGCTCCATCAGCCAATAAAACACACTTTGGATTTCGACACAGCTAACGTTTATTCTTATTCTTTATTTGGATCCCCATTAGCACTCGCATGAGCATTGGCTATTCTTGCTGGGGTCCTCGCACACACAAAACATACATAAAACAAAACGGCTCGTACAGGAATTTCATGCGTTTTACAGTGCGATATGGAATGAAAACTAAAATGGTCATCCAACGTTAGCCATCACAAAACCAAACTAAAAATACAAGTAAGTAATACATAATAATGCATGGCCGATCTCACCATGTTCAAATCAGAACTGCTTTTAATCTGTAATTAATGTTGTGTTTTATATGTTTTCAGTTTGTTGTTTTAATTATGTTTTATGATGTTTTCTTTTTACTGTGTAAAGTTTCTTTTGAGTTTTTTTAGAAAAGCGCTCGATAAATAAAATGTATTATTATTATTATTAACATTTCTCTGGTGTCTCCAGCTCCATGTTTCTGCTGGTGATCGCCACGGCCTACCTGGAGGCTCAGAGCATCTGGGAGCCGTTCAAGAGACGCGTTTCCGTGGAAACCAACTCCACCATGGAGACCGGGAGGCCGTTCAATCTCAGGGAAATCGTCCAGATTCACAGCGACTCAAAGTGAGTGGCTAAAGAGTTAAAAAAAACACATGATGGCATCAATGTACAGAAAGATATGTTAGTCTGGTTACGAGGAATCAGAAGCAGACATCCTTTAGACCAGTGGTTCCCAACCGGGGGTACGGGGACCCCTAGGGGTACTTGAGGGTGCCTGGTCGCCCGCAGGGTCATCGCCAAATAAATAAATAACTTTTGTCTTACATGAATACAGAAAATAACAATGTTTCTTTTCAAATATGACGGATTAAAGTGACTGTTCAGAGGGGAGGGGTCTTCTCCTAAAAAAAGACATTATTGAATTTCTAAATAAGTAGTGAGTCTAAACATATTTGTTTACCTGACAACAAGTGTACATTTCAAGTTTAAATGCATTTGTATACAAGTGATTTTCATTTAGGAGCAGTTGGGGTAAACACGATAACAAAAGGTTTAATACAAGAAAACATTTAGGCGAATTATAACGGATGAGTGAGGGGGTACCTTATAGAAATGGGGACCAGCTCAAGGGGTACACGAGACAAACCACCGCTTTAGACCTACAGCAGGGGAAATGTGCATTATTACAGCAAAGGGACAGTGAAGATAAAATGCAAATATACACATTTGGAAGATCTAATACATGAGATTAACACTTCTGGGCAAAAATGACGGCTCCGCCCACTTTTGGGGGGAAACAAAACTGTATTTTGAACGGCGGTCAATTCAAATTCTGAAGTTTTTGCCGATCAGAAATTTAAGAAAACCGTGGATTTTTGGATCTTCAAAGAGCCCGATTACGATGGTCAGTAAGGCAAACAATTATATTCAATCATTTGAAATCGACGATCGGGCTCGATATGTGGTTAAATATAGCAGTTGCTGATCGATGTCCATAGATGAGAGTAACATCTCCGTCACTTTACAGCCCCGCCCACTCTGGATTTGTGTTAATGTATGAGGTGCAATAAACGACACGGCAGCTTGTTGGCACGACAAAACTATTATTTCCGCCTCACTCATGAGAGTAACAGCCGGCGAAAGATTACAACCTCGCCTACTGATTTTAATTTGACGATAGATCGAGCCCAATTGTCGATTTCAAATGATTGAATATAATCGTTCGCCTGACTGGCCATCGTAATCGGGCGCTTCGAAGATCAGGAAATCCACGGTTTTCTTACATTTCTGAAACGGATTGGCAAAAACTTCTGAATGTGTATTGACCGCCGTTCAAATGACGGCGTTGTTTTCCCCCAAAAGTGGGCGGGGCTGTAATTTCCGACCGGATGTCTTGTCTGCAGATATTGAGTTAACTCAGGGGGTCCGCAGGGTCTTAAAAAGTATTACAAGTTGATAAATCAATTTAGTGAAAATGAAGGCTATTAAAAAATATTAAAGGGCATTTTCCAAGGTGTTACATTTTGCAGCTTGTGTTCAATAAGTATATAAATGGTCCAGAGAGGTTGTGTTCTACAGTCTGCCTGAATGTAATCATGGCGTAGGTGTGTAGTGTGATTCTGTGGAGTTTATTGATGGCATCCCGTTGGGTTTGACGTCATCTGAACAGGACGTCGCGCGCTCACTGCTTGATAGCGCGCGAAGGTCCGTTTACGCCGGTTGCTAAGCAACATCGTTATGGGGAAATGCAAGTCTGCGTCCAAATGGTTGGAAGATAAGGAGGAAGGACAATCAATACTGTGTATAGTCAATGTGAGGTAAAGTGTGTCGCCATGGTAACCGGTTAGAACTCCAAGTGGAGATGAGGTCTTAACATGTTCGGAAAGGGTCTTAAAAAAGGTTTTACATTTGACTTCAGGATTCCTGCATCTACCCTGTAACTGTCATGGAGCGTTACATTTAACTGAACATAATTCTAATTGTTTTCTTTAAGTAGAAACTCAATCTGGTTGTTACAAAAATATTTGCCGATCTAATCGATTAATCTCTGCGGCTCTAATCACAAGTAGGTTACATTGAAGCCAATGTGGTCTTAATTTAACTTAATTCTCCTCTCCCCTCTCAGGTTGAATGATTACGGCGACCCCCCGCTGAGAGTTTACTCCTCCAGTAACGGAGCCTCGAGGATCGGCGGTCGTCAGGGAAACAGCCGCACGTTCCCAGACTCGGAAAGCCAGGACAAACGTTCCCGACTCGGCTTCTCCCGCCCGTCTATGCCAGCTTCTTCCTCCTCCCCTTCCTCCTCCTCGCAGCTGAGCAAGGACCCCCCCCCGTCTTTCAGCTGACCAACCGCAAGCCCCGCAGCTCCAAACAGCCAGAGCTACAGGGTTTCTCCGGGTCAGCGCTGCCTCACAGGGGCTCTGACGGCTCTGATGAGTACAACAGCCTGGTCGGAGCCATGGACAACGACCTGGACCGGCCAGAACCGCTCTGCGCTGCTGAAACCCCGCAGGAGCAGAGCGTGCAGGCCGTACAGAACAAAGGTAGGGCAGAACTACAGCATCTCAACTCTGAGTTGTTGACCACTCAATGACCAGATAATAAAGTCTGAATGAAAGTAGGTATGCTCTGTGTCAAACCCGGCCCGTTTCTGGTTGCGTTTCCACTCGGCGTAGTTCCGGCTAGCGGGTACTTTTTCACAGTTTTTCTGGCTCTTGAAAACCGTGGTTCTTTCCAGACCAACAACCGGGCTGAGTGACAGAAACTAGTGACAGAATCGCTGGCACTACAACACAATGAACATATTTGACCATGATTAAATTGTAATACATGTTTCTAAATGATGCCGAAGTAACAACATGCTGATACCGGTTAGTAAAAACCATGAATTAATGCTTTGACAAGTCTGCTAGTGGAGCTTTGCAAATGGGGGTGCTGCAGCCCCCTCAGCACCCCCCTCCTTCCCGCGTCCATTCGCGCTGTCTCGCAGACCCCATGCAGCAAGCAGGAAATGAACCCAGCTCACACTGTCCCCTCCTCACAGCCGTGCAACATCCCGCCAACACGGCACCCAGACCCCACGCAGCATCTGTTTGTCATTTTCTGATTGCTAACGCCATGGTAACACATGGCATGTAATCAACACTGATGTTCCGCTATAATGGCCCCTCCACAAGGTGGCGTGCGTTGCCGCTTGGCGGTGGGCGTGTCTTGAGCTTGGGGAGTCAACGCGAGCAACGCGACCAACAACCAACCACATGACTGTCCCGCCCCGGACATACAAAGCAAAGCATTCATGCTACATCCATGCTGGCTAAATATACTGTCTATGCTTGCTAGCTGTCCATTCAAACAAAGTACACTGGATATAAACTCCCCAAACAAGCGAAAACCTACCAGTTTCACCCACTGTCTCTGCCCCCTCCCCCCATGCCTGGCTCCTCCGGTTTGTATCCCTGTATGTTCCCTACCGCCACGATCATTTTCTCCTCCTTTTGTTGACATATGCGAAATATGTCGGGAATAACTGCGGTCTGGCTCTCCCAACAGACACCCGGTTTGATTGGCTACTGCTTGTACTGTCAGATTTACATACGAGGGATTTGATTGGCTGACGCCTCCGTCGAGGCGGCAAAAGTAGAACATTGCTCTACTTTTGCAGCGAGCACCTCGAGAGAAGCTACGCTTTGCTCCCACAATGCAGTTCGGCGAATGGTGACGTCACCCCATTCAAAGTGAATGGGTTGAAGCGGCAACGCATGCCGCCGTGTGTAGGGGCCGTAACGGTGGTGGACTCATCAGAACAGAGCTGACCAATCAGAGCACAGGGAGGGGGGGGGGCAGGAGCTCCATCAAGCCGTTTAGGACAGAGAGTGAATACACAGACTATACAGAGATGCTGTGAGAAACCAATGTGAGTTTGGAACATTGAACAATTTAAATATATTCTAGTCGACCTCAACGATGGAATATGATCAGTAGAAATGGCCATGACATGTGACCTTTTGAATCTGAAGTTGCAAAGCTTTCCTTCTTGCAAATGTGTAGTTTATTTTTGTTATTTAAATGTGTATTTAAATTTGCCTGATGAACGTTGCCTGTGAATATAAATACATATGTTTTGCAAATTGGCAGATGTGCACAAGCTTATTTGCAACTGTTGTGCAACTTGTCCCTTTTCGGTGCAACTGTCGACTGAAATGCTTGAAGCAGACGTGCGTTTTAAGCTTCAAATAATGAGTGAAATTATATATTTAGGGAAGGTGCAAGAAGCAGACGGGAGCAAGCACGGATACTTTACATCAACGTAAAATAAGCCCAGATCCTACCCGGAAATATATTTTCTGTACACTGTAAATATACTCAGTCTTCATTACAGAGTAGGGAGTATAAGTCTTCTGTAGTAATTCACGGGTACTTAAAGGTGTTGTTTAATTGTCTGCAGTGCTGGACTCCAAAGGGAAGCTCCGGGGGAAAACAAAAGCCCAGAAGAAGAAGGAGGAGAAAGAGAAGAAGAGTTTGGTGAAGCCTCAGGGAGACGAGCTGAAAGAAAACGGGGCGGATAACGACGACAGCTCCTCCACCACCACAGAGACCTCCAACCCCGACACGGAGGCCAACAGCAAGGAGGTACGTCCTGTCGTCACACACACTTCCTGTCGTCACACACACTTCCTGTCGTCACACACACTTCCTGTCGTCACACACACTTCGGCCCAATCGCAAACCACACCCTACCCACTACCCCTCCGTGAGGTAGTGAACTCCGTGGAGTGACACACGAGGCTCCCTCCTGTCAGATGGAGGGAGTAACCACAGCAACAAGCTTTGGGACGGCCTCCCCTCTCTCCGGCAGAAACAGGAAGTGCCGTAACTGTTTGTAACAACGGTTTCAAATCAGCATCAGACAAAAACTTTAAATAAATAACTGAAATTAAACTCCAAACATCTTTCATTGTGTTTCAAAGCTCTTTTAGTTTTAAACCTGATGTTTATAAGCTTCTTAGTTTGTAAATATACACAACTTTATAATAAAATGCACACATTCACCTTCTTCTAGACGAAACACAGTTTGATCCTCCGTTAAAAACATATGAGGTCATCCTGAGGTTGTTAACATGGCAGTTTATCAGTGGATGTTTGCTGGAACTACTTGTACACAGCTTGTTTCCTGAGGGGGACACACAGCGTGACTCCGGTCAGGGAGACCGTCTCCAGTCAGCACCGCTGCAGACTCGCTGTTTGAGGGCTCGATAGCCCACTCCCCCTCCACACTCGTTGCTTTGGAACAGCCCTTAATGTGGCGGACCCTCCGCGTGAACGGAGGGGTAGTGTGTAGGGCGTGGTTTGGGATTGGGCCTTCCTGTCGTTACACACACTTCCTGTCGTTACACACACTTCCTGTCGTCACACACACTTCCCGTCGCTACACACACACTTCTTGTCGCCACACACACACTTCCTGTCGCTACACACACACACTTCCTGTCGCTACACACACACTTCCTGTCGCTACACACACACTTCCTGTCGCTACACACACACTTCCTGTCGCTACACACACACACTTCCTGTCGCTACACACACACTTCCTGTCGCTACACACACACTTCCTGCGCTACACACACACTTCCTGTCGCTACACACACACACTTCCTGTCGCTACACACACACTTCTTGTCGCTACACACACACACTTCCTGTCGCTACACACACACTTCCTGTCGTTATCACACACTTCCTGTCGCTACACACACACTTCCTGTCGCTACACACACACTTCCTGTCGCTACACACACACTTCTTGTCGCTACACACACACACTTCCTGTCGCTACACACACACACACACTTCCTGTCGTTACACACACTTCCTGTCATTACACACACTTCCTGTCGCTACACACACACACACTTCCTGTCGCTACACACACACACACTTCCTGTCGCTACACACACACTTCCTGTCGCTACACACACACTTCCTGTCGCTACACACACACTTCCTGTCGCTACACACACACACTTCCTGTCGCTACACACACACACTTCCTGTCGTTATACACACTTCCTGTCGCTACACACACTTCCTGTCGTCACACACGCTTCTTGTCGCTACACACACGCTTCTTGTCGCTACACACACACTTCCTGACATCACACACACTTCCTGTCGCTACACACACACTTCCTGTCGTTTTCTTATCTCGTGATTCTGACATTTTTCTAGATCTTATTTTCTTTTTCCAATATTTTTCACTTTTTTGTATGAACAGTGTATTTCTAACAATCGATCCATTATGAAAACAGTTGTTAATTCATATTCTTGGTTTACCACCCCCTACACGTCAACCAAGTGACGCTCATCTACCACGGAAATGTCTGTTTGTTAACGAGCTGCTTTCACTCCTCTCAGGAACCGGTGAAAAAGAAAGGCGGGACAGTAACGACGGGGAAAGTGAAAGAAGAGCCGTCAAATATCCTCCTTAAACCCAAACCCAAGAAACCCGCCATCATAAAGAAAGAGTGCCCGGTGGAAAAATCCAGGTCTGTCCATTTATTTTATTGTATTTGTATTTTCATGCCTTTTACCTCCTCGTGTCTCTTAACCCGTTCAAATGTTATATTCGCTGCATCTGATCTGAGGGGAATTTCTTGTTGGGGCTTCTTAACATTTAACAAACTATGAATGTGTCATACTCACTTAAAGGTGGGGTAGGTCAGTTTGAGAAACCGGCTCGAGATCGCTAGAATTTGAAAATACACAACCGGAGAAAATCTGCCACTTCCTCTCAGAGCCCCTCCCCCAACACACACGAACGCGCACATGACCAATGAGGGCACGAGATAAGTCTGTGCCCCGATGGAAGGCTGACAGGCAGGTAGGCCATCCAATCCGTTTAGCCGGCCACGGATTGGTTGTACTTTTTACAGCGCCACGGCTTCTACAGATGAAATTTTTTTATGGATTTGTTGTCAAAGCACTTCAGATATTCATTGCTATCGGGATGTTAAGAGCATTCCATGGAATATAACAAACACTGTATCTCGAGCTGGTTTCTGAAACTTACCTACCCAACCTTTAACGGGAAGAAACTCAGCTTTCAGACAATATTAACAATTTTTAGCAAAACGAAACAAAACGGTGATACCAAGCTTCTGAATTAGCCCTGAGCGAAAACATGCTAACGCACTTAGCACAGAACTCACGGTAAAATACCCTTATTACTTATCGGATCAGCTCAAAGATATCGATTAGCAAGCTGAGATCCCACAGATTCCAGACATATAAGTATCATCACCGAGCGATCAGAACTTGCGGCGAAACGACAACAACACAAACAATTAGCTTTGCGGAGGCAAAACGTCTAAAAACGTCGTACCTTTGTTGTGTCCTGATCAAAAGTTGTGTTCAATGGCATTCAAATGATAAAAAAAAACGCTGCTGAAGGTCAATCCAATGTGTCTGTCAGTTTGAAATGATTACTGATAATCCATCGTCATATTTATGTCAATAACGGAGATTTCATATATAGCTGCTATGATAGCTACGAGAGTGTATGACAGCTTCCGGTTTTGGGCATTCTGGCTGTGCATCACTCATTCACCAATGGGTGATGTTTAGATGGATTTTAGGAACCTCCCCTCGATTCTATTGTCTCTAACGGTTCAAACGAGGTGTCAATCATCACAATGGACCGCGGGGTTCCAGAGATATGGCAAATGCACCCAAATGACCCCAGAAGTGGGTTTTTTTGTGCTAAATCTCTCTAAAAAGGTCAAAGGTCACTTGTTTTGCATCAATCTTGATAAAGGGTGCTTATTATATGTTATAGTTTGGATTCCTAAAGCTTTTAGTCTCCGATCCCATCACTCAAGGGTGGTTTTCACTGTAAGTAATGTTTTTTTTGTTGGACGGACACTATATTTTACATGGTTTTACTGTGTTCAATCTGAATTTACTTTAAAATAAAAAGCATCTATATTGATTCTGACTCGTCTACATCCAACTCACAGGTGTATCCTTGCTTTGAGAAAACAGATTATTAATGTACCCCTTTTAGAAGGGAAGCTATAGTCATTAGTTCTGGGAATGTCAGTTTCGAGCCTGAGGTCTGAAAAACAGGCTCGGGGCTCAACGGGTTAAACTGCATGTGCTGTATGAAAAGTGCCGTGTAAATAAAGCTTTATCTATTACGATTTAAACACATCTGATGTTCATTTCTTTCTATGAAAAAGTGCTTTTCATGACGAGCGTTTCCTGTGTTCAGTTCTCTGGAGCTTCCCTATGTGACGCCGCTGGAGAACAAACAGCGGAAGAGCTTCACCTCCAAAACTCTGCACCCGCTCTCCGTCATCCCCAAGAGCCGGCCGCCGCAGAAGCAACCGAGATGTGAGTTTCTGCCTTCAATGGCGTCGCTTTGCTTCAGCACACACTTCCTGTTGCTACACACACTTCCTGTTGCTACACACACTTCCTGTTGCTACACACACTCCCTGTCGCTACACACACTCCCTGTCGCTACACACACTCCCTGTCGCTACACACACTCCCTGTCGCTACACACACTCCCCGTTGCTACACACACTTCCCGTTGCTACACACACTCCCTGTTGCTACGCACACTCCCTGTTGCTACGCACACTCCCTGTTGCTACGCACACTCCCTGTCGCTACGCACACTCCCTGTCGCTACACACACTCCCTGTCGCTACAGGGGTTCAAATAAAAAAAAATCTTAATATTGAAATGTTTCCACACAAATCGTAATGTTTTGCAAATTATTTGGCGGCCCACTTGCAATGCCTTTGCGGACCACTAGGGCTGCACTACAGGTTGGGAACCGCTGCTAAAGATACATCGATAACAGACATAGATGAGATCTTCCACACCAACACTATGTGCCATTTAAATATCTATCATTACCATCATTACGAAACACTCGCTGCTATATAACTATATTATTATTATTAGTAATAAGGTGCTATGATAACGTATCTGCCACTACGTTTTTTTGCACTACTAAATACTGTTAATATTTACATTAAATATGTGACCGTCTACGTTTCCTGTAGATATTGAATTGCTCTAGTTAGTGTACAGTTTTACTATTATGCTGCTGCTTTATTGTATTCTTGTAACTCTTGACACAATAATAAATGAATAAAGTCCTTCCTTATCTTAAATGACTAGTTCTCAATATCAAAACGATGCAGTTTCAATGCAGCTATAAAACCATCTTCATGTTATTGAATGATGACGAAAAACATGTTTGTTTCTGCAGTCGATGGGAAGCTGGAGGAAGGACGCCCGTCTCTTTTGGCCAAACTGTTATCCAGCGTCCCCGTGGGAGAGCTGGGACACAGCAGCAGCTCCGAGGGGGAGAAGGAGTTCGCTGCTCCAGAGTGGGACGTCCCGCTGTCCAAAAACAGCGTCCGTAAGTCCACGAGAGAAACTGTCCCGCAAAAATCACCCAGAAACTTCAAGGCACTCTCTTTTTCATTTCTAAACTGGAAAATCCCTTTTTATTTTAATGACAGTCATTCCAACACGTTTCAGCGTCACGGCTTTGTGAGGGAATCGATCGGATCTAAAGCCCCGAACCCTCCTGCTAAAATCCAAACTACAAAACTACAAGGCACTCTGCTTTTGATTTCTAAATTGAAATCCCATTTTTATTTTCCAGATTCAAGGCTTTATTGTCACGTGCACATCAGCTACAGTGTAGATACTTAAAGTTCAGATTAATCAACTGTTAAAACTTACTGTTCACTTTTTTTTCTCCAATAAATGGATGTTTTCAAAGTCAATGAATAATCGCATTTAAAATTATTGACCCAAGTAATCGAGATTATGATTTTTGCCATAATCGAGCAGCCCTCGTGTAGATGTATGCAATAGCTCACGACAGGCCGTGGTATATGGACATTATATCACGGTTAAGGGGCGTGGTTCGAGTCAGAATTTTGAGAAATAGTTTAAAAAACAACATTTTGAGAAAAAGCTCAGTATTGTGTTCATGACAGGATGTATGAGTACCGAGAAGAACCGGCATTCCTCCATCTTGTGCCTGTGTGACTCCCTCTCTTGGATATCAGCATGTGAAGGACACTGCTCAGGAATTAGTTGATGCTCTGTATGTGAGGACTGTAAGGGAAACTTCTGTTGCGATGGAGAGTCAGGACTCAGAGAGACACGGGACGAGCAGGAGTTCTGAATGTCAAACACTGAGATTTAATACAAGTAATCGGCCGGAGAAATTCACATCACAAGTCACACAGTCAAATATTCTGACCGCTCCGGTGGGTTGCCATGTCAATTCTGACTCTCTTCTCATCTTGGCAGACCTTTAATTAGCTTCACTCAGAGTCATCCCACATATTGGGGGAAGGTGTACGTGACCATCTGGAGGCCCTGAATTATCTTTATCTGACTCTAGGGCTCTTGTGACCGAGAGTTGACCGGTCATTAAACTGGCAAGGTCAGCCACAGTTGACCGTTCCCACTCCTTAAGACAGACTTCGGCTTGGTCAAATATCTTAGGAGTAAGGAGAATTATTCTTTGACACTTAAGAGTAAAGACAAAATGAATCCCTCACAATGACTACTTCCATTCTGGAGAGGATCAGAAACACATGGGTCCTGAGATTGAAGCTCAAGCCGGGGACCAGTGATATTCTGCTAACACTGACTCTCCTCCTCCTCTTGTTTCGTCCAGAAGCCGACAGCCTTCAGCAGATTTCCCTCCAGACGATAAACGCAGATCCGTTCCTGAAGCGCTCGGCCACGGCGGGAACGTGCTCCCCCCCGCCCGCCTCCCCCGTCCTGCTGTCCCGAGGCTCCTACAGCAGCGTGCTCAACAGCAACAGGTGCCCACCGCCTCAAATGTGGAGATGATGGAAAGATAATGTCCAATTTAAGCTTTGTACCTCGCTTTGTTCAACTTGGGCTGAATTACCGAGAGGACACAAGTGTCTGGGTCTGAAAACTGCCAAAAAAACGATATATTAATATTATTTTGGACTATCACTTCCACTGATTTGAACCAATTCTGGCCTCATCATAACAAACCTTTATTCTTCTGGATTTTTAAACAATTTAAGTGCCAGTTGGTTAACCTACCCACTATATTTTAATGAAGAAAAACTAAATAAATGCACTTTAAAGGACACAAATACTCAAATAAAATCTCCTTTTAAGCCATTAATATATTTAGCCTTTTAGGAGATATGCTATTTTAACATTTATAAAGCACTCTTATATCAATGACTGCCTATCTTACATGTGCAAGCTAGCAACTAAATTGAAACAATCACCGCTTTTGAAAAGTGCGTTATAAACAATGTGAATTATAGTATTTACGATAACAAAAAAATGGGAGTTTTGGTTCAGTATTTTCTATTTTCACCCCAAATCTAACCCGGTTTGTTGTTGATTTTTCTGTGCTTTTTGCAGCGAGCTAAACCAGAAGAAGGCTCCGGGAAACAAGCTTTCTCCCGCCACTCCTCTCCCGGGTAAAAACGGGAACCCGACGTTTGCTGCCGTCGCTGCGGGTTACGATAAAAGCCCCGGTACGTTTACAAAAACAGGAACTAACAGCCGATTTAAAAGCTTGAATATAGTTTGTGATGTTTTATCTTCTCTCCTCAGGCGGGTCTGGGCCAGGGAAAACGGACAAGAGTCTGGCTCACATGGCGTCTGTGGAGAGTGACGGTTCTGACAGGTGAGACGACATTATTATTGTAGTGACCACGATATCCATTTGTTTTATTCTTTTGTCTGCTATTCACTCATGGGCTGACTGATGAATGCACGCTTGTTGTTGAGAGGGAGAATAAAGGAACGTCCAGACGCGATTGAAAAGTAAAATATTACATTTCACTTGTTTTATCCAAAGCGACTTACATACTCAACACTGTGGGCAACCCCCACAGGAGCAGTTAGGGGTCTTGCCCAGGGACACAACGACATGCTGACTGCAGTGGGGTTTGGACCTGTGCTCCCCTGATCCTAACACCAACGCACTAACCCACTACGCCACACGTCTCCCTGTATTCTTGTTGCGATGGAAACAAACGATTTCTCACATAAACTGATACTTCAAATATTAATGGCAAGACAGGAACCAAGTTGTCACGCTCTCCCAACAAGCAAGGTCTGAAGCAGGGTAATTCGATTGGCGGCCCCGCGGTGATACTTACTGGCCCTTTGAGTATGATGTTAAAAAGTAATCTACTTTCTTTTCTTTTTTTGGACCTTTATTCCTGAGAAGGTTTCACGGAGCGTCCACACTACAGCTTCAAAAAAAAGCTTGGAGCTGGGCGTGTCTGGAGCTTGGGGATTTTATTCAAGCAACGCGACCAACAACCAATCACATGAATCTCCCGCCCCCGACATACAAAGCAAAAAACCCCGGGGATTTTATGGGAGCAATATATATATAAACTCCCCAAACAGGCGAAAACCTACCAGTTTCCCCCACTGTCTCTGCCACCTCCCTCCATGCTGGTTCCTCCGGTTTGTATCCCGGTAGGTGAAGAGGGGCTGGTCATACAAAACCGGGTGATTTGCTACGGCGATAATTAGTTTCTCCTCCAACTTTTTTTGAAATATAGAAATGAACGGCGGGATATCTCTCCCAGCTTAGACGCGGTTTGATTGGCTATGGCTTGAACTGTCAGATTTTCAGAAACGGAGTTTGATTGGCTGGCGCTGGCTACTCCGGCGTCAGAAGTTGAACATTGTTCAACTTCTGACGCCGGAGACGGACCGCTCTGCTACCCACAATTCAGTTCGGCGAAAAAGCGAGGCAACGTGACGTCACCCCATTGAAAGTGAATGGGCAGATTGAAGCTGTCGAAGCTGTCGTGTGGACGGGCCGTTACATTGAGAGATAGAGGGGAAGACATTGCTTGAAAACTTCGGCGGGCTCTGGTTTCGAACCCACCTACTAGCTACTGTAGTGACAAACTGTCATTTATTGCATCTCTGCGTGAACGATTCGATAATTTCACCTAAATCAAATTATGTTGATCTTAAATTAGCTTCACATGTCGGCCTACTGAGTTCTGAACTTGCCATTTAGATCTATAAAGGCCTTGGGGATATGTTGTTTGATTTGATTAAACACAATATATGCACTCCACTATGCTGTTGGAGTATTTACTGGATCTGAAGCTCTTAATACGATTGCTCATGTTTCAAGCCATCTTTTTCCCGGCCCCTTGCTTTGGATCGTTTTCATCAACCGGCCCCATTCCAAACTAATTGAATAGCCCTGATCTAAAGACTGTGGCCGTTTCTCAATCTCGAAGAAACTGGCTTCCAAGCCAATATTTCAAGGATGCTACGTCATCGAGTGCGGCCGAAGGACTGTTCCAATCTCCAGCATACTTGGAATTCCACCGAGGCCCCGTCCTTGGTTTGGGGGTAATTTCGAGGCTTCACATGGGTAGACTTCGCGTCCTTCAAATCCCCACAATGCTTTGCGCACGGACCAATTTCCCCAAATCTGTGGCAGAAAATGTAAGGCGGGGCCTCTCATATGACGCACACTTGCTCGCCTGTTCCACTCTTCGTTTTCCGAATGCCAGGAAGGATTCTTGCCTAGCTTCTGAAGCAAGTGACTCGGAAGACATGTGCTACCAAGCAAGCATCCTCGCGATTGAGAAACGGCCTGTGGGTGTTTCTCAATGTCGAGGACGCTTCCTTGATAGCACATGTCCCTCCGAGTCAGGTCCTTCAGAAGCGAGGCAAGAATCCTTGCCTGGGAAAACGAAGAGTGGAACAGGCTAGCAGGTGTGCGTCATATGAGAGGCCCCGCCGTACATTTTTTCCGCTACAGATTTGGGGAAATTGGTCCGTGCGCAAAGCATTGTGGGAATTTTCAGATCGCGGAGTCTACCCATCTGCAGCCTCGAAATTTCCCGCAACGAAGGACGGTAGAATTCCAAGCATCCTGGATATTGGAACAGTCCTTCGGCGGCACTCGATGACGTAGCATCCTTGAAATAGTGGCTCTGGAGCAGCCTTCCTCGACATTGAGAAACACCCTCTGTGCTTTCATGTCAGCCACACCACTTGGAGACGGAGAATCGAGAAGTAACCCTGATTTAATATTGCTATATGTTCTCATTCCTCCCACAGCTCTGGATTATGGAGTCCTCTGGAAACAGCCAGCAGTCCGAACTTCCACTCTGCCAACTCCTTCTCTGCGTTTGGACCCAACAACTCCTTCAACCTGACCGGAGGTAGCCCGAGCTTCACTACGTGGAGTAGCGATAAGATTACTTTTGAGTGTGTGTCGCTGCGTTAATAATAGTTGTGAATTTTTTATTTCATTTTACTTTCAGTCAGTTTTTGTTCACTTTTTAAATATTAGGTTTGCATTTTTATATATTCATATAAGTCGTTTGTTTGAATTGAAATATTGATTTTTTTAGATATTAACAAAATGTTTTAATATATTAATTAAATATTCATATATTTAGGATTTGTTTGGTTTAAAATGTAGATGTATTCCTTTTTACTTTTCAGTGTATAGTTTTATTCGTATACTTCTGTTTGTACTTTTTATATATTCATGTTTCTTTGTATCAGGTTTACATCTTTGTTTTTATTTATTAAGGTGTTTTCTGAAACTAAGGGAGATTTAGTTTATTTTCTTGTCTATAATTATTCGTTTTTTTTAACCAGGCGAAATCATGTCTTCAGTTGCTTTTCTGAAAGGATGTCATCGATATTTCATTTCAGTGTTCTCTCTACTCTTCCATAACCCCCCTGGTGTTTGTGTTCAGTGTTCAGTGGGATGAACCTCCCGAAGCCCACGGAGCCTCAGCCTCAGCAGAGTTGGCCTGAGTTCAGCTCGGCTTCGTCCATCTGGGACGTCCCGACCAGCGACTCCCTGCACTCCTGGCCCTCCAGCTCCCCCACCGCCCCCACCGCAGTAAGAACAACATTTCATTTGTTAGACATGTTTAGTTAGAAAGAACACGCACACATGGCTAACGGCGTGAGCGAAGTATAACTACAGTCTGTTCTCCGTGTTCTTTTACCGGGACACACCGATCCAACGTGCCATCGCTAGAACCCAATTTCCTGGAGACCCCGTCTCCTTTACATGTTCATTACAGGGATATGTTCTTAATGTTTCTTATACTCTTATCAACACAGAAGTGGACAAATATGCTTGCTTTGTAGCCACATGGGGACACATGTTGATGTAGAAGAGACATGGAGAAGAGGGGACACATGTTGATGTAGAAGAGACATGGAGAAGAGGGGACACATGTTGATGTAGAAGAGACATGGAGAAGAGGGGACACATGCTGATGTAGAAGAGACATGAAGAAGAGGGGACACATGCTGATGTAGAAGAGACATGAAGAAGAGGGGACACATGTTGATGTAGAAGAGACATGAAGAAGAGGGGACACGTGTTGATGTAGAAGAGACATGAAGAAGAGGGGACACATGTTGATGTAGAAGAGACATGAGAAGAGGGGACACATGTTGATGTAGAAGAGACATGGAGAAGAGGGGACACATGTTGATGTAGAAGAGACATGAAGAAGAGGGGACACATGTTGATGTAGAAGAGACATGACGAAGAGGGGACACATGTTGATGTAGAAGAGACATGGAGAAGAGGGGACACATGTTGATGTAGAAGAGACATGAAGAAGAGGGGACACATGTTGATGTAGAAGAGACATGAAGAAGAGGGGACACATGTTGATGTAGAAGAGACATGAAGAAGAGGGGACACATGTTGATGTAGAAGAGACATGAAGAAGAGGGGACACATGTTGATGTAGAAGAGACATGAAGAAGAGGGGACACATGTTGATGTAGAAGAGACATGTGAGAGAAGAGGGGACACATGTTGATGTAGAAGAGGGGCACATGCTGATGTAGAAGAGGGGACACATGTTGATGTAGAAGAGACATGAAGAAGAGGGGACACATGTTGATGTAGAAGAGACATGGAGAAGAGGGGACACATGTTGATGTAGAAGAGACATGAAGAAGAGGGGACACATGTTGATGTAGAAGAGACATGAAGAAGAGGGGACACATGTTGATGTAGAAGAGACATGAAGAAGAGGGGACACATGTTGATGTAGAAGAGACATGACGAAGAGGGGACACATGTTGATGTAGAAGAGACATGGAGAAGAGGGGACACATGTTGATGTAGAAGAGACATGAAGAAGAGGGGACACATGTTGATGTAGAAGAGACATGAAGAAGAGGGGACACATGTTGATGTAGAAGAGACATGGAGAAGAGGGGACACATGTTGATGTAGAAGAGACATGAAGAAGAGGGGACACATGTTGATGTAGAAGAGACAGGAAGAAGAGGGGACACATGTTGATGTAGAAGAGACATGAAGAAGAGGGGACACATGTTGATGTAGAAGAGACATGAAGAAGAGGGGACACATGTTGATGTAGAAGAGACATGAGAAGAGGGGACACATGTTGATGTAGAAGAGACATGGAGAAGAGGGGACACATGTTGATGTAGAAGAGACATGAAGAAGAGGGGACACATGTTGATGTAGAAGAGACATGGAGAAGAGGGGACACATGTTGATGTAGAAGAGACATGAAGAAGAGGGGACACATGTTGATGTAGAAGAGACATGAAGAAGAGGGGACACATGTTGATGTAGAAGAGACATGAAGAAGAGGGGACACATGTTGATGTAGAAGAGACATGAAGAAGAGGGGACACATGTTGATGTAGAAGAGACATGAAGAAGAGGGGACACATGTTGATGTAGAAGAGACATGAAGAAGAGGGGACACATGTTGATGTAGAAGAGACATGACGAAGAGGGGACACATGTTGATGTAGAAGAGACATGAAGAAGAGGGGACACATGTTGATGTAGAAGAGACATGAAGAAGAGGGGACACATGTTGATGTAGAAGAGACATGAAGAAGAGGGGACACATGTTGATGTAGAAGAGGGGACACATGTTGATGTAGAAGAGACATGAAGAAGAGGGGACACATGTTGATGTAGAAGAGACATGAAGAAGAGGGGACACATGTTGATGTAGAAGAGACATGAAGAAGAGGGGACACATGTTGATGTAGAAGAGACATGAAGAAGAGGGGACACATGTTGATGTAGAAGAGACATGAAGAAGAGGGGACACATGTTGATGTAGAAGAGACATGAAGAAGAGGGGACACATGTTGATGTAGAAGAGACATGGAGAAGAGGGGACACATGTTGATGTAGAAGAGACATGGAGAAGAGGGGACACATGTTGATGTAGAAGAGACATGGAGAAGAGGGGACACATGTTGATGTAGAAGAGACATGAAGAAGAGGGGACACATGTTGATGTAGAAGAGACATGAAGAAGAGGGGACACATGTTGATGTAGAAGAGACATGAAGAAGAGGGGACACATGTTGATGTAGAAGAGACATGAAGAAGAGGGGACACATGTTGATGTAGAAGAGACATGAGAGAGGGGACACATGTTGATGTAGAAGAGACATGAAGAAGAGGGGACACATGTTGATGTAGAAGAGACATGAAGAAGAGGGGACACATGTTGATGTAGAAGAGACATGAAGAAGAGGGGACACATGTTGATGTAGAAGAGACATGAAGAAGAGGGGACACATGTTGATGTAGAAGAGACATGAAGAAGAGGGGACACATGTTGATGTAGAAGAGACATGAAGAAGAGGGGACACATGTTGATGTAGAAGAGACATGAAGAAGAGGGGACACATGTTGATGTAGAAGAGACATGAAGAAGAGGGGACACATGTTGATGTAGAAGAGACATGAAGAAGAGGGGACACATGTTGATGTAGAAGAGACATGAAGAAGAGGGGACACATGTTGATGTAGAAGAGACATGGAGAAGAGGGGACACATGTTGATGTAGAAGAGACATGAAGAAGAGGGGACACATGTTGATGTAGAGGAGACATGAAGAAGAGGGGACACATGTTGATGTAGAAGAGACATGAAGAAGAGGGGACACATGTTGATGTAGAAGAGGGGACACATGTTGATGTAGAAGAGACATGAAGAAGAGGGGACACATGTTGATGTAGAAGAGACATGAAGAAGAGGGGACACATGTTGATGTAGAAGAGACATGAAGAAGAGGGGACACATGTTGATGTAGAAGAGACATGAAGAAGAGGGGACACATGTTGATGTAGAAGAGACATGAAGAAGAGGGGACACATGTTGATGTAGAAGAGACATGAAGAAGAGGGGACACATGTTGATGTAGAAGAGACATGAAGAAGAGGGGACACGTGTTGATGTAGAAGAGACATGGAGAAGAGGGGACACGTGTTGATGTAGAAGAGACATGGAGAAGAGGGGACACGTGTTGATGTAGAAGAGACATGGAGAAGAGGGGACACGTGTTGATGTAGAAGAGACATGGAGAAGAGGGGACACGTGTTGATGTAGAAGAGACATGAAGAAGAGGGGACACATGTTGATGTAGAAGAGGGGACACATGTTGATGTAGAAGAGACATGGAGAAGAGGGGACACATGTTGATGTAGAAGAGACATGAAGAAGAGGGGACACATGTTGATGTAGAAGAGACAGGAAGAAGAGGGGACACATGTTGATGTAGAAGAGGGGACACATGTTGATGTAGAAGAGACATGGAGAAGAGGGGACACATGTTGATGTAGAAGAGACATGGAGAAGAGGGGACACATGTTGATGTAGAAGAGACATGAAGAAGAGGGGACACATGTTGATGTAGAAGAGACATGAAGAAGAGGGGACACATGTTGATGTAGAAGAGGGGACACATGTTGATGTAGAAGAGGGGACACATGTTGATGTAGAAGAGACATGGAGAAGAGGGGACACATGTTGATGTAGAAGAGACATGGAGAAGAGGGGACACATGTTGATGTAGAAGAGACATGAGGAAGAGGGGACACATGTTGATGTAGAAGAGACATGAAGAAGTGCATGTTGCATAATAGGCAGGTCTCTCACAGATCCTCTCTCCCCCTTCTCTCCAGTCCCTGCTGGGTAACGCCCGCAGCCTCTGGTCCGCCCCGACGCCCTTCAGCTCCTCCATCTGGTCCACCAGCGCTGACTCTGCGCTGCACCCGTTCCCCCCGGCCTCCAGCTCCTCCTCCACCCTGACGGACCTGGTGTCCCCCGTCGCCCCGTCGCCCCCCCCCCTCCGAGATGAGCCGCACCTACAACCCGTGGAGCATGTGGCGCCCGACACTGAGCCGCCGCAGCTCCGAGCCCTGGCCCAGCTCCTCGGACAACAACAACAACGACAACAACTGAACAACACTTAAAGAGGCGGTTTTCATTATTTTAATCCCGACAGGAAGTTACCCTGAAGTGTAAGAACGGGGTTGCGTGGTGTCGCGCTGCAAGCCAACCAACCCTTCGCAATTTAGTTCTCCGCAGCTTTTTATTCACAGGGGCAGAAATGCTAATTTTATTTGGATTTGTTTTTTAACAGATTGCCCCTGAATTTAAAAAAAAATGCATGGTATGCTAATGCCAGTGCAGACATGTTGCTGTTCTAGAAAGGCTGGTGATGCTGCATCCTTCTCAGAGTTTGTCTCAGTATTAACATTTTCATTTTAAACGTATTCTCAGTCATTTTGGTTCTTATTGGTTTCTAAAAAAAAAGACATTTGAATCATTGCACCAAGTTTTAATTTGGCAGCGGGGATTTTTTCATGATCTGAATTTTCAGAAGTCCAACAAATAAATTCTTATTTCACATTTTAAACAGGAATTGGTCAATGAACACTTTGAGGTTTGTGTTATCGCCTCTATTTGTCAGCTAATTTAAATAAAGGATTTCAGCAGAACATTGTGTTTCATTTTGAGTTTCATTTACATCATGCAGAAAATAAAGTCAAGTAACATTATGACGTTAAGGACGGATTAACAATGAGATGGCTGCAGATACATGGGGTAATACATCATTAATACATTTCATACCAAACGGATCATGCATTTTAGCCATTCCTCATTTCGCTCAATTTAACTCCGTCTTTTCATGGGCTGTTTCTGTGAGGACAGCACCATCTACAGGCCTGGCGTATGTACTACAGCGTCTCCAGCGCTTTCGAACGGCAATGTCTCCTCCTGATTGGTGGAGTTGGCCCAATAGCCGTAGCGCCACCTCTGTGACGTCAAAGAAGTGTTCAAATCTGGATCAGATCCATTGCAGCCCCTTTCTAAGAGATTTGGGTATGGAGGAAAATAGAGAGGGTTGTGTGTCCTGGAACACCGGGGACACATATTCATGTATAAAAGACGTACAAAAGTGCATTTTGCATAGGTCACTGTTTCGTTCCCAATTGGCTAGGGGGAACAAAAGGGAAACGACACGACCAGAGGAGTATTGGTATAATTATAAGTGATTTATTGTAAATTGCAGCGGTAAACAAAATGGCAGGCAGGCAGCCTGAAACAAACGGGCCAAAAGGGCACCGGATAACAGATAACCAAACTAAGGGAGGACTCAAAAGGAGTCTAACGACATACAGGGAAAATAAATACTAATATACGAAATAGAAAACGAAACAAAACCTCACTTCAAGAGTGGTACAACTAACAAAGGGAGTCTAGACAAAACACACAGCTAAACTAAAAGGCAACAGTCACAACATCCTAATCTACTCCAGACACTAACTAAACTACTCTACACTCTAACTGAGCTACTCCAGACACTAACTAAACTACTCTACACTCTAACTGAGCTACTCCAGACACTACTAATCACACAAGTTTAACCAGTTAACAGAATTCTCTAAGAGCAAGTAGCGAGAGGCGTCTGTCCACATGTCAGAGCCTGCAGAGTGATGATAGTCCCCTGCTTTGTAGTCCTCTCCAGCAGGTGTGCGCTGGGCTTGCACAGGGATTGGAGAACGTCGGGCCCGGCGTGCTCCAATCAGTGTCCTCGGAAGTGGACCAGGAGATGACAGCCAATGATGTTGGGGCAACCACACAGCTCATTTGCATAATCCCACACACAGCTGAAAACACTCAGGCAGATTAATGAGCAGACAAACAGCATCCGTCACAGTCACCTTTAAATTAAGTGTAGGATCCATTTATGTGTGTTGTCAGTTTATTTTGTTTATATTTATCTTGCAATGTTATTTTGAACACAACTACAAACATTCATCTAATCATTCACCTCCGGTATTCAATCAATCGGATACGGCTGTAGTAGGCCTAGGGCCTTTTAGTCGCTCATAAATAAGTAGATAGTAGAAGTTATGGAGTCAGATTTGGGTCAATATTCTAGCGCGTAAAACAAGCTACTCACGAGCGGGAAATGTGCTTTTACACGCGCATATAATGACCCTCGCGCGCAGAATAAACCAGATTAAACCTATGCACTCGCTCGCGAGAGAGACAGCCCTCTTGCTCGCGAGCAGGAGTGTCAGCCTCGCAAAATCAGTTGGACGAGACTGAATGGTAAAGTTGTCCATAAAAAACTATTATAGTCGTAAAGTGTACAGATAATATATATATATATATATCTTAATTTGATATAAAAAAATTACACATTAATTCTCGGAGTGCAATACTTTTACAAACACTATAGTAATAATATGCATTCATTATGACAACATCATACTATTACTATAGGAGTGTTCTTGTGTTCAAAAAACAACGACAGAAACACTATATTTTATACTATAGTTATACTATTTAAAATAATATAGGAATACTACAAAGATCTAGATACATAGTATTACTATTGAAATATTATAGGGCTACTATAGCTAATACAATGGCACTACAGAAAAAACTATAGTAATACAATAGCTGGTGAAAAATACAAACTTACTAAAGGACACTATACAACTCTTATAGTATTATTACACATCTGTCTTAGTTCTTTATTTATCTTCAGAGATCTGGCTCAGAATAGACCGGAAACCATTCTTTTACCGTTCTGTTTTAATTTCACAATAAAGTTAGTAGTAATATTTAGTTTTGACATTATTGTTTTTCATTAACTACTAGACCGCTGGGTCATGTTAAGACCATCTGTTCTGTGTTGCTGTGGGGTTTTCCATCGCTTTTGTGTTACAAATATCAAAACAATAACTAAATATATCCGTAGAAAACTAAACCTGTGTTCGGGGTACCATATGTGTTCAGGGTCCGTCTCTATCAATGACGTCACGCATTGTGATTGGCTGTAATTTCGATGTATATTTCCATTGAAAATGCTAACCGCTAGCCGCAAAGCTAGCATCGCAGCCACTGCTCCGTTTTTTCGGAGATTTTGCACACGTTTTTCACAAACATGTTCACACGCTAGGAGTATGGGAGTACTTCCATTCTCTTCGTCTTGGTCTGTAGATGTGATTTGATGTGTCGTGTGTGTCCCAAAAATAACAATCGACAGTGTAAACATAATTATGTAAATAACCCAATTTGTGTTCTGTGAAACGGAAAAGGATTTTACATTGTTTTTGTTACTTTCGTTGCAGTGTCTTAAATGTAATTTAGGTTAACTTCCTGTTTGAAGTTGTTGCTATGGAAACAACATGACGGAGAAAAAAGTTATATCTTCTACATATAATAACGAACAATGTAAAGAATGAAGTGTAGGCTATGTCTAAATGTTCGGAATTTGACCGTGTATGATGGTCCTCTTGAGTTGCCGTACAGCCAATGCGTCACTCATCTGGAGAAGAGGACCAGGCGCGCGCAGAGCAGAGTGGAGAAGTGCGATCACAGAGCCTGCCGAGGCTATACATGACTTTGATTTGTTGTTTAAATAGGGGGCCTACAAAACCCCAGGGCCTGATGGCAGGTTACGGCGGGCTTGCCTGCCTCCCTCACTAAAACATATTTGTACGCATAGCCATATATCACAGGAGGGTTGCTTTAATACACATGTACTGTAGTTGTTTATACCTTTTAAACTTTTCTTTGAAATATTAAGCTTCATCACTGTTTATCCTACTCTTCTAGTTTAACATTTCACTTTCAAGCTTTCAACAAAGTCAGTGCATTAATTGAGCTGTAACCATTTTTGATTCAAATCATTTCACTTTTCTGCATGTCTCCGCTAAGTTCAGCAGTGTGTAGCTAGGAAGGAGGTTCAGTCTCCTGGATCACGTTAGGTAGGGGTGTCTCTGTGATGGGTTCCTGTGTCCTGGGAAGGGGACACAGCGGGAGACGAGTCCTCGGAGGAACTCACCTCGATGGACTCTAAGGAATCTGAGGTTTCTTATTCTCCATTGAGACACATCTGTTGGGAGGGTAAAAAGAAAATATTTAAAAGAAGGTTTCCACACACACACACACACACACACACACACACACACACACACACAGACACACACACACACACACACAATCAAAACTACTACTACTAGTACTTACAGTACAAAACGACTTACTGTTCATTGAACTATTAAATCAATCAGCTATTTCAGGACATTGAGGCGATACATTCACAGTGGAGGAAACACGTATTTAACCCCCTTCAGATTTTGTAAGTTTACCAACTTATTTTACAACTAAAAGCTCTTTTCAAATGAAGAGGAAGTTGTAACCGAGGCTCTGTGTCGGTCAGAGTCTGATAAGCCCTCCCTCTTCTTCCTGCTCTCAGACACAGCCAGCTCCACTCTGCATTTCCTGGTTCCTCCCCTTCAGATCCACACTGAGGAGGAGGGGTGTAAGTTAACCAACATATGGGTAAAGTACAAGAGCTGATAGGCTACATTCACCGCCCACACACACATGCTGTTCAGATAACCTGACAGACTTGTTTCAGCTCTCAGGAAGTGAAACTCACACACTCGCTGCAACTGAGAGGTGAAATGGCGCAGAGAGGAGTTCAGCTGGAGCGGGAAACCTTAATATCTTGTCCCATCTGTCTGGATCTACTGACGGATCCGGTGACCACTTCCTGTGGACACAGCTACTGTATGAAGTGTATTAAACAGCACTGGGATGGAGAGCTAATCCACAGCTGCCCTCAGTGCAGGCAGAGGTTCACACCGAGGCCTGTCCTGCTGAAGAACACCATGCTAGCAGCTTTAGTGGAGGAGCTGAAGAAGACTGGACTCCAAGCTGCTCCTGCTGATCACTGCTACGCTGGAGCTGGAGACGTGGCCTGTGATGTCTGCACTGGGAGGAAGCTGAGAGCCTGTAAGTCCTGCCTCGTGTGTCTTATATCTTACTGCGACCAACACCTCCAGCCTCATTATGAATCACCTGCCTTTGAGAAACACAAGCTGGTGGAGCCCTCCAAGGAGCTCCAGGAGAACATCTGCTCTCGTCACAACGAGGTGATGAAGATATTCTGCCGCACTGATCAGCAGAGCATCTGTTATCTCTGCTCTATGGACGAACACAAAGGCCACGACACGGTGTCTGCTGCAGCAGAGAGGACTGAGAGGCAGAGAGAGCTGGAGGGGAGTCGACTCAACATCCAGCAGAGGATCCAGGACGGAGAGAAGGAGGTGAAGCGGCTTCAGCAGGAGGTGGAGGCCGTCAACGGCTCTGCTGACAAAGCAGTGGAGGACAGCGAGAAGATGTTCACTGAGCTGATCCGTCTCGTGCAGAAGAGAAGCTCTGACGTGAAGCAGCAGCTCAGATCCCAGCAGGAGAGAGAAGTGAGTGGAGTCAGGGAGCTCCAGGAGAAGCTGGAGCAGGAAATCTCTGAGCTGAAGAGGAGAGACGCTGAGCTGCAGCTGCTGTCTCACACAGAGGACCACAACCAGTTCCTGCTCAGCTACCCCCCCTCCTCACTGCCAGCCCCCCTCAGTGGAGCTACTCACTCCTCCAGCACCAACATCCGTCCTCTGAGCTACTTTGAGGACGTGACGGCGGCCCTGTCAGCACTCAGAGACAAACTACAGGACGTCCTGAGAGAGGAGTGGACACACGTCTCATCGACTGAAGTGGATGTTTTACCGTCAGCAGCAGAGCCCGCCTCCAGAGCTGGGTTCTTAAGATACTCACAGGAAGTCACTCTGGATCCAAACACGGCAGGCACACAGCTGTTATTATCTGAGGGGAGCAGAAAAGCAACACTCATGAGACAAGAACAGCCTTATTCCAGTCACCCAGACAGATTCACTGGTTATCGTCAGGTCCTGAGTAGAGAGAGTCTGACTGTACGTTGTTACTGGGAGGTGGAGCGGAGAGGGGGAGCAGTTTTTGTAGCAGTCGCATACAAGAATATCAGCAGAGCAGGGAGGGAAAGTTTATTTGGAAACAATGACAAATCTTGGTCCTTAGATTGTTACCAAAACAGTTATACATTTCGTTACAACAGAATCCCCACTCCCGTCTCGGGTCCTCCGTCCTCCAGAGTAGGGGTGTACCTGGATCACAGAGCAGGTGTTCTGTCCTTCTACAGCATCGTCTCTGAAACCATGACTCTCCTCCACAGAGTGCAGACCACGTTCACTCAGCCGCTGCATGCTGGAGTGTTGCTTGGTTATGGAGCCACTGCTGAGTTATGTAAACTCAAATAGCCTGGAGTCCTTGGAGGAACTCTTCTACTTCTTAAACTCACCGTGTGTCCTTCAGAGCTGATTGTCCATGTCTTCACTGCAGAGATCAGCTGTCAATCAAACACGATGGGCGGGGCTTCAACATCTTCTTCATGTTCTGTCGATGTTGGACTTTCTTCCGGCTCCTTCCTGTGTCTGCGTAGCCACGGAGGCTGTCGCTGCTCAGGAGGATCCTTGTTCACCTGAACCGATTTGTAAACTTTGCTCTAAATCTGTGTTGGATATTTCTTTTGATTCATGTCGTCGTCGTTTCTCTCGTAGCGCTGTCGTGATCATAATCAATAAGTACACCGTTCATCATTCTGCTGTAAATAGCTTAGAGTCTTTGCTCGGGAAATACATTGTATAATATTACAGTTTTGCAGACTAATTGTTGTTGTTGTTGTTGTTGTTGTTGTTGTCCACATAGAAAGTGGGTACTCTGATGTTTTATAGAACATTAATCATCATGATAATAATCAATAAGGAAATCATGTCTGACTCTGTTTGAAACAGCTGAGATGAAACACATGGTGTGGAGAAAGTGAGACTGATCATGAAATCGTTGAACAGACTTTACTGATGGGATGTGTGATTACATGAAATGTTTGGATCATTAATAAAGGTTTGTCTTTCAAAAACACAAACAGGATGTTCTTCTTGTGTCCAAGGCGCCGTACGAAGCTGATGGAGAACATGTGGAAGTGATCTGAGACTAAATGAAGCTCGGCGCAATTCATTCATTTACTATTTCCATGTTACTACTCTCTCTCCTCTCAATAAGTGATCGGGGGCGGAAAAGGTTGTAGTCAGTCTTGAGCATGCACGTGCACACATAGACCTCAAAGTGGGCTTGAGCCCCTGCCCTTTTTCTTCCTCCAGAGAAAGTGCCCTTTTTATGGGCTGCTTCTTATTTTATTTTTATTTTTTTAAATACATGAATATGCATCTACTGCTGTTCGCGCACACTTTCCAAAAAGATATTTCTTGAATAAAAAATGTAAATATCAGGTCGGGAGATTAGACTGTGAAGTTCCGCTGCTCTCTCTCTCTCTCTCTCTCTCTCTCTCTCTCTCTCTCTCTCTCTCTCTCTCTCTCTCTCTCTCTCTCTCTCTCTCTCTCTCTCTCTCTCTCTCTCTCTCTCTCTCTCTCTCTCTCTCTCTTCAAGCAGTGGCGGTTCTACGGGGTGGCACGGGGTGGCAGCTGCCACCTCAGAAAAATGCCTTTCCACCCCAGTTGGCAGCTTTGTTTTGAAATAAAAGTTGTGGCTCATCGGACATTTATGAGAGAAAATCTCTAATGTCCGAGTGCAAGTGAATGCAGCACAAGACGCGAGCTTTGTAACCCCTCCCCCGGCCTTGGCGAGAGCGTGGAAATATGATTGGTGGTGATTTCATTTGAACGGGGGGACGGCGCAAAACGAGAAGCATTCGGATCCAAGTAGACGGAAGGAATGAGGTATTTGCGGTCTACAATGACAGAGAAGAGACTGTCAAGTTTGGCTGTACTCAGCATTGAATCAAAACGCACCATAGCTTTACATCTTAATAAGTTTGTGAGGCGATTTGCTGAACAAGATGGTAATCGCCACATTCAGCTGTTATAGGCAACTTGATGCTCTGCTCACGGATGACTCGATGAGCGTACAAAACTGTCAAGATGATGACCTTACGTGTGCATAACATTTTTCTTCTTTGAGGGGGTCTGCCCCCAAAAAACAGTTTCAAGTCCTGAGAAAATCAAATAAGACGGTGTGTAAAACTACACTGCCCAGCCAAAAAAAGTAACCACTTTGATTTAACTATAGGCCAGTAGGTAAAGACCTTCCACTGGATCATAACTGCCCTATAGTTAAATCAAAGTGGTTTACTTTTTTTGACTGGGCAGTGTAGTCCTACACACCGTCTTATTTGATTTTCTCAGGACTTGAAACTGACCCCCTCAAAGAAGAAAAATGTTTATGCACGTGTACGTGACCATCTGGAAGCAATGAATTATCTTTATCTGACTCTAGGGCTCTTGTGACCGAGAGTTGACCGGTCATTAAACTGGCAAGGTCAGCCACAGTTGACCGTTCCCACTCCTTAAGACAGATAACAGACTTCGGCTTGGTCAAATATCTTAGGAGTAAGGAGAATTATTCTTTGACACTTAGGAGTAAAGACAAAATTAATCCCTCACAATGACTACTTCCATTCTGGAGAGGATCAGAAACACATGGGTCCTGAGATTGAAGCTCAAGCCGGGGACCAGTGATATTCTGCTAACACTGACTCTCCTCCTCCTCTTGTTTCGTCCAGAAGCCGACAGCCTTCAGCAGATTTCCCTCCAGACGATAAACGCAGATCCGTTCCTGAAGCGCTCGGCCACGGCGGGAACGTGCTCCCCCCCCCGCCCGCCTCCCCCGTCCTGCTGTCCCGAGGCTCCTACAGCAGCGTGCTCAACAGCAACAGGTGCCCACCGCCTCAAATGTGGAGATGATGGAAAGATAATGTCCAATTTAAGCTTTGTACCTCGCTTTGTTCAACTTGGGCTGAATTACCGAGAGGACACAAGTGTCTGGGTCTGAAAACTGCCAAAAAAACGATATATTAATATTATTTTGGACTATCACTTCCACTGATTTGAACCAATTCTGGCCTCATCATAACAAACCTTTATTCTTCTGGATTTTTAAACAATTTAAGTGCCAGTTGGTTAACCTACCCACTATTTTTTAATGAAGAAAAACTAAATAAATGCACTTTAAAGGACACAAATACTCAAATAAAATCTCCTTTTAAGCCATTAATATATTTAGCCTTTTAGGAGATATGCTATTTTAACATTTATAAAGCACTCTTATATCAATGACTGCCTATCTTACATGTGCAAGCTAGCAACTAAATGGAAACAATCACCCCTTTTGAAAAGTGCGTTATAAACAATGTGAATTATAGTATTTACGATAACAAAAAAATGGGAGTTTTGGTTCAGTATTTTCTATTTTCACCCCAAATCTAACCCGGTTTTTTGTTGATTTTTCTGTGCTTTTTGCAGCGAGCTAAACCAGAAGAAGGCTCCGGGAAACAAGCTTTCTCCCGCCACTCCTCTCCCGGGTAAAAACGGGAACCCGACGTTTGCTGCCGTCGCTGCGGGTTACGATAAAAGCCCCGGTACGTTTACAAAAACAGGAACTAACAGCCGATTTAAAAGCTTGAATATAGTTTGTGATGTTTTATCTTCTCTCCTCAGGCGGGTCTGGGCCAGGGAAAACGGACAAGAGTCTGGCTCACATGGCGTCTGTGGAGAGTGACGGTTCTGACAGGTGAGACGACATTATTATTGTAGTGACCACGATATCCATTTGTTTTATTCTTTTGTCTGCTATTCACTCATGGGCTGACTGATGAATGCACGCTTGTTGTTGAGAGGGAGAATAAAGGAACGTCCAGACGCGATTGAAAAGTAAAATATTACATTTCACTTGTGTTATCCAAAGCGACTTACATACTCAACACTGTGGGCAACCCCCACAGGAGCAGTTAGGGGTCTTGCCCAGGGACACAACGACATGCTGACTGCAGTGGGGTTTGGACCTGTGCTCCCCTGATCCTAACACCAACGCACTAACCCACTACGCCACACGCCTCCCTGTATTCTTGTTGCGATGGAAACAAACGATTTTCTCACATAAACTGATACTTCAAATATTAATGGCAAGACAGGAACCAAGCTGTCACGCTCTCCCAACAAGCAAGGTCTGAAGCAGGGTAATTCGATTGGCGGCCCCGCGGTGATACTTACTGGCCCTTTGAGTATGATGTTAAAAAGTAATCTACTTTCTTTTCTTTTTTTGGACCTTTATTCCTGAGAAGGTTTCACGGAGCGTCCACACTACAGCTTCAAAAAAAAGCTTGGAGCTGGGCGTGTCTGGAGCTTGGGGATTTTATTCAAGCAACGCGACCAACAACCAATCACATGAATCTCCCGCCCCCGACATACAAAGCAAAAAACCCCGGGGATTTTATGGGAGCAATATATATATATATATAAACTCCCCAAACAGGCGAAAACCTACCAGTTTCCCCCACTGTCTCTGCCACCTCCCTCCATGCTGGTTCCTCCGGTTTGTGTCCCGGTAGGTGAAGAGGGGCTGGTCATACAAAAGCCGGGTGATTGCTACGGCGATAGTTAGTTTCTCCTCCAACTTTTTTTGAAATATAGAAATGAACGGCGGGATATCTCTCCCAGCTTAGACGCGGTTTGATCGGCTACGGCTTGAACTGTCAGATTTTCAGAAACGGGGTTTGATTGGCTGGCGCTGGCTACTCCGGCGTCAGAAGTTGAACATTGTTCAACTTCTGACGCCGGAGACGGACCGCTCTGCTACCCACAATTCAGTTCGGCGAAAAAGCGAGGCAACGTGACGTCACCCCATTGAAAGTGAATGGGCAGATTGAAGCTGTCGTGTGGACGGGCCGTTACATTGAGAGATAGAGGGGAAGACATTGCTTGAAAACTTCGGCGGGCTCTGGTTTCGAACCCACCTACTAGCTACTGTAGTGACAAACTGTCATTTATTGCATCTCTGCGTGAACGATTCGATAATTTCACCTAAATTAAATTATGTTGATGTTAACTTAGCTTCACATGTCGGCCTACTGAGTTCTGAACTTGCCATTTAGATCTATAAAGGCCTTGGGGCTATGTTGTTTGATTTGATTAAACACAATATATGCACTCCACTATGCTGTTGGAGTATTTACTGGATCTGAAGCTCTTAATACGATTGCTCATGTTTCAAGCCATCTTTTTCCCGGCCCCTTGCTTTGGATCGTTTTCATCAACCGGCCCCATTCCAAACTAATTGAATAGCCCTGATCTAAAGACTGTGGCCGTTTCTCAATCTCGAGGAAACTGGCTTCCAAGCCAATATTTCAAGGATGCTACGTCATCGAGTGCCGCCGAAGGACTGTTCCAATCTCCAGCATACTTGGAATTCCACCGAGGCCCCGTCCTTGGTTTGGGGGTAATTTCGAGGCTTCACATGGGTAGACTTCGCGTCCTTAAAATCCCCACAATGCTTTGCGCACGGACCAATTTCCCCAAATCTGTGGCAGAAAATGTAAGGCGGGGCCTCTCATATGACGCACACTTGCTCGCCTGTTCCACTCTTCGTTTTCCGAATGCCAGGAAGGATTTCTTGCCTAGCTTCTGAAGCAAGTGACTCGGAAGACATGTGCTACCAAGCAAGCATCCTCGCGATTGAGAAACGGCCTGTGGGTGTTTCTCAATGTCGAGGACGCTTCCTTGATAGCACATGTCCCTCCGAGTCAGGTCCTTCAGAAGCGAGGCAAGAATCCTTCCTAGCCTGGGAAAACGAAGAATGGTGGAACAGGCTAGCAAGTGTGCGTCATATGAGAGGCCCCGCCGTACATTTTTTCCGCTACAGATTTGGGGAAATTGGTCCGTGCGCAAAGCATTGTGGGAATTTTCAGACCGCGGAGTCTACCCATCTGCAGCCTCGAAATTTCCCGCAACGAAGGACGGTAGAATTCCAAGCATCCTGGACATTGGAACAGCCCTTCGGCGGCACTCGATGACGTAGCATCCTTGAAATAGTGGCTCTGGAGCAGCCTTCCTCGACATTGAGAAACACCCTCTGTGCTTTCATGTCAGCCACACCACTTGGAGACGGAGAATCGAGAAGTAACCCTGATTTAATATTGCTATATGTTCTCATTCCTCCCACAGCTCTGGATTATGGAGTCCTCTGGAAACAGCCAGCAGTCCGAACTTCCACTCTGCCAACTCCTTCTCTGCGTTTGGACCCAACAACTCCTTCAACCTGACCGGAGGTAGCCCGAGCTTCACTACGTGGAGTAGCGATAAGATTACTTTTGAGTGTGTGTCGCAGCGTTAATAATAGTTGTGAATTTTTTATTTCATTTTACTTTCAGTCAGTTTTTGTTCACTTTTTAAATATTAGGTTTGCATTTTTATATATTCATATAAGTCGTTTGTTTGAATTGAAATATTGATTTTTTTAGATATTAACAAAATGTTTTAATATATTAATTAAATATTCATATATTTAGGATTTGTTTGGTTTAAAATGTAGATGTATTCCTTTTTACTTTTCAGTGTATAGTTTTATTTCGTATACTTCTGTTTGTACTTTTTATATATTCATGTTTCTTTGTATCAGGTTTACATCTTTGTTTTTATTTATTAAGGTGTTTTCTGAAACTAAGGGAGATTTAGTTTATTTTCTTGTCTATAATTATTCGTTTTTTTTAACCAGGCGAAATCATGTCTTCAGTTGCTTTTCTGAAAGGATGTCATCGATATTTCATTTCAGTGTTCTCTCTACTCTTCCATAACCCCCCTGGTGTTTGTGTTCAGTGTTCAGTGGGATGAACCTCCCGAAGCCCACGGAGCCTCAGCCTCAGCAGAGTTGGCCTGAGTTCAGCTCGGCTTCGTCCATCTGGGACGTCCCGACCAGCGACTCCCTGCACTCCTGGCCCTCCAGCTCCCCCACCGCCCCCACCGCAGTAAGAACAACATTTCATTTGTTAGACATGTTTAGTTAGAAAGAACACGCACACATGGCTAACGGCGTGAGCGAAGTATAACTACAGTCTGTTCTCCGTGTTCTTTTACCGGGACACACCGATCCACCGTGCCATCGCTAGAACCCAATTTCCTGGAGACCCCGTCTCCTTTACATGTTCATTACAGGGATATGTTCTTAATGTTTCTTATACTCTTATCAACACAGAAGTGGACAAATATGCTTGCTTTGTAGCCACATGGGGACACATGTTGATGTAGAAGAGACATGGAGAAGAGGGGACACATGTTGATGTAGAAGAGACATGGAGAAGAGGGGACACATGTTGATGTAGAAGAGACATGGAGAAGAGGGGACACATGCTGATGTAGAAGAGACATGAAGAAGAGGGGACACATGTTGATGTAGAAGAGACATGAAGAAGAGGGGACACATGTTGATGTAGAAGAGACATGAAGAAGAGGGGACACATGTTGATGTAGAAGAGACATGGAGAAGAGGGGACACATGTTGATGTAGAAGAGACATGAAGAAGAGGGGACACATGTTGATGTAGAAGAGACATGGAGAGAAGAGGGGACACATGTTGATGTAGAAGAGACATGAAGAAGAGGGGACACATGTTGATGTAGAAGAGACATGAGAGAAGAGGGGACACATGTTGATGTAGAAGAGACATGAAGAAGAGGGGACACATGTTGATGTAGAAGAGACATGAAGAAGAGGGGACACATGTTGATGTAGAAGAGACATGAAGAAGAGGGGACACATGTTGATGTAGAAGAGACATGAAGAAGAGGGGACACATGTTGATGTAGAAGAGACATGAAGAAGAGGGGACACATGTTGATGTAGAAGAGACATGAAGAAGAGGGGACACGTGTTGATGTAGAAGAGACATGAAGAAGAGGGGACACATGTTGATGTAGAAGAGACATGAAGAAGAGGGGACACATGTTGATGTAGAAGAGACATGAAGAAGAGGGGACACATGTTGATGTAGAAGAGACATGAAGAAGAGGGGACACATGTTGATGTAGAAGAGACATGAAGAAGAGGGGACACATGTTGATGTAGAAGAGACATGAAGAAGAGGGGACACATGTTGATGTAGAAGAGACATGAAGAAGAGGGGACACATGTTGATGTAGAAGAGACATGGAGAAGAGGGGACACATGTTGATGTAGAAGAGACATGAAGAAGAGGGGACACATGTTGATGTAGAAGAGGGGACACATGTTGATGTAGAAGAGACATGAGAAGAGGGGACACTGTTGATGTAGAAGAGACATGAAGAAGAGGGGACACATGTTGATGTGAAGAGACATGAAGAAGAGGGGACACATGTTGATGTAGAAGAGACATGAAGAAGAGGGGACACATGTTGATGTAGAAGAGACATGAAGAAGAGGGGACACATGTTGATGTAGAAGAGACATGAAGAAGAGGGGACACATGTTGATGTAGAAGAGACATGAAGAAGAGGGGACACATGTTGATGTAGAAGAGACATGAAGAAGAGGGGACACATGTTGATGTAGAAGAGACATGAAGAAGAGGGGACACATGTTGATGTAGAAGAGACATGAGAAGAGGGGACACATGTTGATGTAGAAGAGACATGAAGAAGTGCATGTTGCATAATAGGCAGGTCTCTCACAGATCCTCTCTCCCCCTTCTCTCCAGTCCCTGCTGGGTAACGCCCGCAGCCTCTGGTCCGCCCCGACGCCCTTCAGCTCCTCCATCTGGTCCACCAGCGCTGACTCTGCGCTGCACCCGTTCCCCCCGGCCTCCAGCTCCTCCTCCACCCTGACGGACCTGGTGTCCCCCGTCGCCCCGTCGCCCCCCCCCCTCCGAGATGAGCCGCACCTACAACCCGTGGAGCATGTGGCGCCCGACACTGAGCCGCCGCAGCTCCGAGCCCTGGCCCAGCTCCTCGGACAACAACAACAACAACGACAACAACTGAACAACACTTAAAGAGGCGGTTTTCATTATTTTAATCCCGACAGGAAGTTACCCTGAAGTGTAAGAACGGGGTTGCGTGGTGTCGCGCTGCAAGCCAACCAACCCTTCGCAATTTAGTTCTCCGCAGCTTTTTATTCACAGGGGCAGAAATGCTAATTTTATTTGGATTTGTTTTTTAACAGATTGCCCCTGAATTTAAAAAAAAATGCATGGTATGCTAATGCCAGTGCAGACATGTTGCTGTTCTAGAAAGGCTGGTGATGCTGCATCCTTCTCAGAGTTTGTCTCAGTATTAACATTTTCATTTTAAACGTATTCTCAGTCATTTTGGTTCTTATTGGTTTCTAAAAAAAAAGACATTTGAATCATTGCACCAAGTTTTAATTTGGCAGCGGGGATTTTTTCATGATCTGAATTTTCAGAAGTCCAACAAATAAATTCTTATTTCACATTTTAAACAGGAATTGGTCAATGAACACTTTGAGGTTTGTGTTATCGCCTCTATTTGTCAGCTAATTTAAATAAAGGATTTCAGCAGAACATTGTGTTTCATTTTGAGTTTCATTTACATCATGCAGAAAATAAAGTCAAGTAACATAATGACGTTAAGGACGGATTAACAATGAGATGGCTGCAGATACATGGGGTAATACATCATTAATACATTTCATACCAAACGGATCATGCATTTTAGCCATTCCTCATTTCGCTCAATTTAACTCCGTCTTTTCATGGGCTGTTTCTGTGAGGACAGCACCATCTACAGGCCTGGCGTATGTACTACAGCGTCTCCAGCGCTTTCGAACGGCAATGTCTCCTCCTGATTGGTGGAGTTGGCCCAATAGCCGTAGCGCCACCTCTGTGACGTCAAAGAAGTGTTCAAATCTGGATCAGATCCGTTGCAGCCCCTATCTAAGAGATTTGGGTATGGAGGAAAATAGAGAGGGTTGTGTGTCCTGGAACACCGGGGACACATATTCATGTATAAAAGACGTACAAAAGTGCATTTTGCATAGGTCACTGTTTCGTTCCCAATTGGCTAGGGGGAACAAAAGGGAAACGACACGACCAGAGGAGTATTGGTATAATTATAAGTGATTTATTGTAAATTGCAGCGGTAAACAAAATGGCAGGCAGGCAGCCTGAAACAAACGGGCCAAAAGGGCACCGGGTTGACAGATAACCAAACTAAGGGAGGACTCAAAAGGAGTCTAAACGACATACAGGGAAAATACATACTAATATACTAAATAGAGAACGAAACAAAACCTCACTTCAAGAGTGGTACAACTAACAAAGGGAGTCTAGACAAAACACACAGCTAAACTAAAAGGCAACAGTCACAACATCCTAATCTACTCCAGACACTAACTAAACTACTCTACACTCTAACTGAGCTACTCCAGACACTAACTAAACTACTCTACACTCTAACTGAGCTACTCCAGACACTACTAATCACACAAGTTTAACCAGTTAACAGAATTCTCTAAGAGCAAGTAGCGAGAGGCGTCTGTCCACATGTCAGAGCCTGCAGAGTGATGATAGTCCCCTGCTTTGTAGTCCTCTCCAGCAGGTGTGCGCTGGGCTTGCACAGGGATTGGAGAACGTCGGGCCCGGCGTGCTCCAATCAGTGTCCTCGGAAGTGGACCAGGAGATGACAGCCAATGATGTTGGGGCAACCACACAGCTCATTTGCATAATCCCACACACAGCTGAAAACACTCAGGCAGATTAATGAGCAGACAAACAGCATCCGTCACAGTCACCTTTAAGTTAAGTGTAGGATCCATTTATGTGTGTTGTCAGTTTATTTTGTTTATATTTATCTTGCAATATTATTTTGAACACAACTACAAACATTCATCTAATCATTCACCTCTGGTATTCAATCAATCGGATACGGCTGTAGTAGGCCTAGGGCCTTTTAGTCGCTCATAAATAAGTAGATAGTAGAAGTTATGGAGTCAGATTTGGGTCAATATTCTAGCGCGTAAAACAAGCTACTCACGAGCGGGAAATGTGCTTTTACACGCGCATATAATGACCCTCGCGCGCAGAATAAACCAGATTAAACCTATGCACTCGCTCGCGAGAGAGACAGCCCTCTTGCTCGCGAGCGGGAGTGTCAGCCTCGCAAAATCAGTTGGACGAGACTGAATGGTAAAGTTGTCCATAAAAAACTATTATATTCGTAAAGTGTACAGCTAATATATATATATATATATATATATATCTTAATTTGATATAAAAAAATTACACATTAATTCTAGGAGTGCAATACTTTTACAAACACTATAGTAATAATATGCATTCATTATGACAACATCATACTATTACTATAGGAGTGTTCTTGTGTTCAAAAAACAACTACAGAAACACTATATATTATACTATAGTTATACTATTTAAAATAATATAGGAATACTACAAAGATCTAGATGCATAGTATTACTATTGAAATATTATAGGGCTACTATAGCTAATACAATGGCACTACAGAAAAAACTATAGTAATACAATAGCTGGTGAAAAATACAAACTTACTAAAGGACACTATACAACTCTTATAGTATTATTACACATCTGTCTTAGTTCTTTATTTATCTTCAGAGATCTGGCTCAGAATAGACCGGAAACCATTCTTTTACCGTTCTGTTTTAATTTCACAAATAAAGTTAGTAATATTTAGTTTTGACATTATTGTTTTTCATTAACTACTAGACCGCTGGGTCGTGTTAAGACCATCTGTTCTGTGTTGCTGTGGGGTTTTTCCATCGCTTTTGTGTTACAAATATCAAAACAATAACTACATATATCCGTCGAAAACTAAACCTGTGTTCGGGGTACCATATGTGTTCAGGGTCCGTCTCTACCAATGACGTCACGCATTGTGATTGGCTGTAATTTCGATGTATATTTCCATTGAAAATGCTAACCGCTAGCCGCAAAGCTAGCATCGCAGCCACTGCTCCGTTTTTCGGAGATTTTGCACACGTTTTTCACAAACATGTTCACACGCTAGGAGTATGGGAGTACTTCCATTCTCTTCGTCTTGGTCTGTAGATGTGATTTGATGTGTCGTGTGTCCCCCAAAAATAACAATCGACAGTGTAAACATAATTATGTAAATAACCCAATTTGTGTTCTGTGAAACGGAAAAGGATTTTACATTGTTTTTGTTACTTTCGTTGCAGTGTCTTAAATGTAATTTAGGTTAACTTCCTGTTTGAAGTTGTTGCTATGGAAACAACATGACGGAGAAAAAAGTTATATCTTCTACATATAATAACGAACAATGTAAAGAATGAAGTGTAGGCTATGTTTAAATGTTCGGAATTTGACCGTGTATGATGGTCCTCTTGAGTTGCCGTACAGCCAATGCGTCACTCATCTGGAGAAGAGGACCAGGCGCGCGTAGAGCAGAGTGGAGAAGTGCGATCACAGAGCCTGCCGAGGCTATACATGACTTTGATTTGTTGTTTAAATAGGGGGCCTACAAAACCCCAGGGCCTGATGGCAGGTTACGGCGGGCTTGCCTGCCTCCCTCACTAAAACATATTTGTACGCATAGCCATATATCACAGGAGGGTTGCTTTAATACACATGTACTGTAGTTGTTTATACCTTTTCAAACTTTTCTTTGAAATATTAAGCTTCATCACTGTTTATCCTACTCTTCCAGTTTAACATTTCACTTTCAAGCTTTCAACAAAGTCAGTGCATTCATTGAGCTGTAACCATTTTTGATTCAAATCATTTCACTTTTCTGCATGTCTCCGCTAAGTTCAGCAGTGTGTAGCTAGGAAGGAGGTTCAGTCTCCTGGATCACGTTAGGTAGGGGTGTCTCTGTGATGGGTTCCTGTGGGGGGGGGGTCCTGGGAAGGGGACACAGCGGGAGACGAGTCCTCGGAGGAACTCACCTCGATGGACTCTAAGGAATCTGAGGTTTCTTATTCTCCATTGAGACACATCTGTGGGAGGGTAAAAAGAAAATATTTAAAAGAAGGTTTCCACACACACACACACACACACACACACACACACACACACACACACACACACAATCAAAACTACTACTACTAGTACTTACAGTAAAAAACGACTTACTGTTCATTGAACTATTAAATCAATCAGCTATTTCAGGACATTGAGGCGATACATTCACAGTGGAGGAAACACGTATTTAACCCCCTTCAGATTTTGTAAGTTTACCAACTTATTTTACAACTAAAAGCTCTTTTCAAATGAAGAGGAAGTTGTAACCGAGGCTCTGTGTCGGTCAGAGTCTGATAAGCCCTCCCTCTTCTTCCTGCTCTCAGACACAGCCAGCTCCACTCTGCATTTCCTGGTTCCTCCCCTTCAGATCCACACTGAGGAGGAGGGGTAACATGTGGGTAAAGTACAAGAGCTGATAGGCCACATTCACCGCCCACACACACATGCTGTTCAGATAACCTGACGACTAGTTTCAGCTCTCAGGAAGTGAAACTCACACACTCGCTGCTACTGAGAGGTGAAATGGCGCAGAGAGGAGTTCAGCTGGACCGGGAAACCTTCTCTTGTCCCATCTGTCTGGATCTACTGAAGGATCCGGTGACCACTCCCTGTGGACACAGCTACTGTATGAAGTGTATTAAACAGCACTGGGATGGAGAGCTAATCCACAGCTGCCCTCAGTGCAGGCAGAGCTTCACACCGAGGCCTGTCCTGCTGAAGAACACCATGCTAGCAGCTTTAGTGGAGGAGCTGAAGAAGACTGGACCCCCAAGCTGCTCCTGCTGACCTCTGCTATGCTGGAGCTGGAGACGTGGCCTGTGATGTCTGCACTGGGAGGAAGCTGAGAGCCTGTAAGTCCTGCCTCGTGTGTCTTATATCTTACTGTGACCAACACCTCCAGCCTCATTATGAATCACCTGCCTTTGAGAAACACAAGCTGGTGGAGCCCTCCAAGAAGCTCCAGGAGAACATCTGCTCTCGTCACGACGAGGTGATGAAGATATTCTGCCGCACTGATCAGCAGAGTATCTGTTATATCTGCTCTATGGACGAACACAAAGGCCACGACACGGTGTCTGCTGCAGCAGAGAGGACTGAGAGGCAGAGAGAGCTGGAGGGGAGTCGACTCAACATCCAGCAGAGGATCCAGGACGGAGAGAAGGAGGTGAAGCGGCTTCAGCAGGAGGTGGAGGCCGTCAACGGCTCCGCTGACAGAGCAGTGGAGGACAGCGAGAAGACGTTCACTGAGCTGATCCGTCTCGTGCAGAAGAGAAGCTCTGACGTGAAGCAGCAGCTCAGATCCCAGCAGGAGAGAGAGGTGAGTGGAGTCAGGGAGCTGCAGGAGAAGCTGGAGCAGGAGATCTCTGAGCTGAAGAGGAGAGACGCTGAGCTGGAGCTGCTGTCTCACACAGAGGACCACAACCAGTTCCTGCTCAGCTACCCCTCCTCGCTGCCAGCCCCCCCTCAGTGGAGCTACACACTCCTCCAGCACCAACATCCGTCCTCTGAGCTACTTTGAGGACGTGACGGCGGCCCTGTCAGCAGTCAGAGACAAACTACAGGACGTCCTGAGAGAGGAGTGGACACACGTCTCACCGACTGAAGTGGATGTTTTACCGTCAGCAGCAGAGCCCGCCACCAGAGCTGGGTTCTTCAGATACTCACAGGAGATCACTCTGGATCCAAACACAGCAGCACACAGGCTGTTATTATCTGAGGGGAGCAGAAAAGCAACATCATGAGACAACAACAGCCTTATCCTCGTCACCCAGACAGGTTCACTGATGTTCTCAGGTCCTGAGCAGAGAGAGTCTGACTGGACGGTGTTACTGGGAGGTGGAGTGGAGAGGGGGAGCAGTTTTATGTAGCAGTCGCATACAAGAATATCAGCAGAGCAGGGAGGGAAAGTTTATTTGGAAATCAATGACAAATCTTGGTCCTTAGATTGTTACCAAAACAGTTATTCATTTCGTTACAACAGTATCCTCACTCCCGTCTCAGGTCCTCTGTCCTCCAGAGTAGGGAGTGTACCTGGATCACAGAGCAGGTGTTCTGTCCTTCTACAGCGTCTCTGAAACCATGACTCTCCTCCACAGAGTGCAGACCACGTTCACTCAGCCGCTGCATGCTGGAGTTTGGCTTTGTTTTGATATGGAGCCACTGCTGAGTTCTGTAAACTCAAATAGCCTGGAGTCCTTGGAGGAACTCTTCTACTTCTTAAACTCACCGTGTGTCCTTCAGAGCTGATTGTCCATGTCTTCACTGCAGAGATCAGCTGTCAATCAAACACGATGGGCGGGGCTTCAACATCTTCTTCATGTTCTGTCGATGTTGGACTTTCTTCCGGCTCCTTCCTGTGTCTGCGTAGCCACGGAGGCTGTCGCTGCTCAGGAGGATCCTTGTTCACCTGAACCGATGTGTAAACTTTGCTCTAAATCTGTGTTGGATATTTCTTTTGATTCATGTCGTCGTCGTTTCTCTCGTAGCGCACGAGTCTTCAGAGAGGAAGCAGCAGAGCTTCTTTTATTGTACACATTTTATTCTGGTTCTAAAACAACAGACACATTTATAATCACATGTATTCTTTCTGACAGATTAAATGTTATTGTTGCTGAATTAACTAAAACACGAGATCCCAGGTGGCTGTGACGCTTATTTCATCATGTTTATTTAAAATGATATTACTTGCTGTCATGATCATAATCAATAAGTACACCGTTCATCATTCTGCTGTAAATAGCTTAGAGTCTTTGCTCGGGAAATACATTGTATAATATTACAGTTTTGCAGACTAATTGTTGTTGTTGTTGTTTTGTTGTTGTTGTTGTTGTTGTTGTCCACATAGAAATTGGGTACTCTGATGTTTTATAGAACATTAATCATCATGATAATAATCAATAAGGAAATCATGTCTGACTCTGTTTGAAACAGCTGAGATGAAACACATGGTGTGGAGAAAGTGAGACTGGTCATGAAATCGTTGAACAGACTTTACTGATGGGATGTGTGATTACATGAAATGTTTGGATCATTAATAAAGGTTTGTCTTTCAAAAACACAAACAGGATGTTCTTCTTGTGTCCAAGGCGCCGTACGAAGCTGATGGAGAACATGTGGAAGTGATCTGAGACTAAATGAAGCTCGGCGCAATTCTCATTCATTTACTATTTCCATGTTACTACTCTCTCTCCTCTCAATAAGTGATCGGGGGCGGAAAAGGTTGTGGCGGATCTTGAGCATGCACGTGCACACATAGACCTCAAAGTGGGCTTGAGCCCCTGCCCTTTTTCTTCCTCCAGAGAAAGTGCCCTTTTTATGGGCTGCTTCTTATTTTATTTTTTATTTTTTAAATAAATGAATATGCATCTACTGCTGTTCGCGCACACTTTCCAAAAAGATATTGCTTGAATAAAAAATGTAAATATCAGGTCGGGAGATTAGACTGTGAAGTTCCGCTGCTCTCTCTCTCTCTCTCTCTCCTCTCCTCTCTCTCTCTCTCTCTCTCTCCTCTCTCTCTCTCTCTCTCTCTCTCTCTCTCTCTCTCTCTCTCTCCCTCCCTCCCCTCTCTCCCCACGTCTCGCGCACAGCGTTGCGGACATCGGCAGTCCCCTTCAGACAGACAGACAGCAGCACCTCCCACTTTACTGTCCCACATTATGCCGGCTTTACTTGTTATTTTGAAGGTGAGTGGTGATGAACAAATGACTAAGCTGCCGGTGTGTGAAAGACACACTCAGAGGCCAAAGTACAGAAGAGAGGCTTTCCGATCTCCTCCTCGCTATTGATAAGGACATTCCTGTTATCAGTGGCGGCGCCAGAGTATTTTTGTTGGGTAATCTATGGTAGGGCTAACCCATACAGTGGTGGGGCTCAAGTCAGTATTTGTAATGTAATTACATACACGCTATATCGCCCCCTTGACAGTGAAACGCCACGCGTGAGGCTTTTATTAGCTTTTATTCGTCACCTTTTATCAGCTAAATTACATCGAGAGCAACAGGTGTGAGTTAAACAATACAATAGCCTATTCTGCTAATTCCACGTGTTACAACATGCTAGGCACGGAGAGAGAGAGAGAGAGAGAGAGAGAGAGAGAGAGAGAGAGAGAGAGAGAGAGAGAGAGGAGAGAGAGAGAGAGAGAGAGAGAGAGAGAGAGAGAGAGAGACGGACACGGACGGACGGAGCACACAACAGGTGGCCTATGTCTCTATTGTCATACAAAACACTTTTTCAAATGATCCATTATTACAAAAATATATTCAAAACTCACTATTCACTCTTCAGGTGGGTCGTGTAACTCTGGCACCTGTTCGACTTGTACCTCAATGCGAGGGCGTTTAAGAACAAATCTATCCATCCGAAATGTACAATTAATCCTAGAAGTTCTGCTGTCTGTCTGCTGCAATTTACTCGGCGCGAGTTTGGGGACTTTTCACTGTGAACGTGACGCATCAGTAATGCATGATGCAGTAATGCACCCAACGTTTCGTTGCTCTGATTGGCTGTAGGTCTGTTCAAATTGCATTCGCAGGCATTTTGATCTGACCGCGGCCGCGCTGATATTATAACGCGAGAGAATTTCCACACCTTTAGTGTATACAACTCCCCCACTACTTAGACTATTCCTTGCACCCCTTTAGCATAAGCCCGAATGGTCTCAACCATATTGCGTCAGTAACGTGCACTTGTTGTTACAGCAGCAGGATCAGTTTGTGTGTTGTGGACACGACCGGTAGATTTTCGCAATCCGTGTTCTCAACATGCTTACTTTTTATAATAGCCCGACCATTTTTCATGGTCGGGCTAAGGTAGGGCTAAGCCATTTCTTGGTATGGCTGTAGCCTACCCCAGCCATACCCTGGCGCCGCCACTGCCTGTTATCCACAGTGAAGTAATACACATCTACATGGACATGGCCCCCAGAAGGTTGCTGCTGTAAGGGAGGAAGGAGAGACAGCAAGTGAAGACACGAAAACATATTTAACAACTTCCAAGTGCAAAGAAAGATACAAGATACAAAGAAAGTTAGTAACAAAAGAAGTTATTAACAAAATATTTAATTTCAGATTTCAAGCAGTGGCGGTTCTACGGGGTGGCACGGGGTGGCAGCTGCCACCTCAGAAAAATGCCTTTCCACCCCAGTTGGCAGCTTTGTTTTGAAATAAAAGTTGTGGCTCATCGGATATTTATCAGGGAAAATCTCTAATGTCCGAGTGCAAGTGAATGCAGCACAAGACGCGAGCTTTGTAACCCCTCCCCCGGCCTTGGCGAGAGCGTGGAAATATGATTGGTGGTGATTTCATTTGAACGGGGGGATGGCGCAAAAAGAGAAGCATTCGGATCCAAGTAGACGGAAGGAATGAGGTATTTGCGGTCTACAATGACAGAGAAGAGACTGTCAAGTTTGGCTGTACTCAGCATTGAATCAAAACGCACCATAGCTTTAAATCTTAATAAGTTTGTGAGGCGTTTTGCTGAACAAGATGGTAATCGCCACATTCAGCTGTTATAGGCAACTTGATGCTCTGCTCACGGATGACTCGATGAGCATACAAACTGTTAAGATGATGACCTTAAGTGTGCATAACATTTTTCTTCTTTGAGGGGGTCTGCCCCCAAAAAACACATGCTAGTTTCAAGTCCTGAGAAAATCAAATAAGACGGTGTGTAAAACTACACTGCCCAGCCAAAAAAAGTAACCACTTTGATTTAACTATAGGCCAGTAGGTAAAGACTTTCCACTGGATCATAACTGCCCTATAGTTAAATCAAAGTGGTTTACTTTTTTTTCAGCACACCGTCTTATTTGATTTTCTCAGGACTTGAAACTGACTCCCTCAAAGAAGAAAAATATTATGCACACGTAAGGTGCGTTTTGATTCAATGCTGAGTGCAGCCAAACTTGACAGTCTCTTCTCTGTCATTGTAGACCGCAAATACCGCATTCCTTCCATCTACTTGGATCCGAATGCTTCTCTTTTTGCGCCGTCCCTCCGTTCAAATGAAATCGCCCCAATCATTTCCACGCTCGCCAAGGCCGGGGGAGGGGTTACAAAGCTCGCGTCTTGTGCTGCATTCACTTGCACTCGGACATTAGAGATTTTCTCTCATAAATGTCCGATGAGCCACAACTTTTATTTCAAAACAAAGCTGCCAACTGGGGTGGAAAGGCATTTTTCTGAGGTGGCAGCTGCCACCCCGTGCCACCCCGTAGAACCGCCACTGCTTGAAATCTGAAATTAAATATTTTGTTAATAACTTCTTTTGTTACTAACTTTCTTTGTATCTTGTATCTTTCTTTGCACTTGGAATTTGTTAAATATGTTTTCGTGTCTTCACTTGCTGTCTCTCCTTCCTCCCTTACAGCAGCAACCTTCTGGGGGCCATGTCCATGTAGATGTGTATTACTTCACTGTGGATAACAGGAATGTCCTTATCAATAGCGAGGAGGAGGAGTACTGACTTGAGCCCCACCACTGTATGGGTTAGCCCTACCATAGATTACCCAACAAAAATACTCTGGCGCCGCCACTGATAACAGGAATGTCCTTATCAATAGCGAGGAGGAGATCGGAAAGCCTCTCTTCTGTACTTTGGCCTCTGAGTGTGTCTTTCACACACCGGCAGCTTAGTCATTTGTTCATCACCACTCACCTTCAAAATAACAAGTAAAGCCGGCATAATGTGGGACAGTAAAGTGGGAGGTGCTGCTACCTGTCTGTCTGAAGGGGCTGCCGATGTCCGCAACGCTGTGCGCGAGACGTGGGGAGAGGGGGAGGGAGAGAGAGAGAGAGAGAGAGAGAGAGAGGAGAGAGAGAGAGAGGGAGAGAGAGGGAGAGAGAGGAGAGAGAGAGAGAGCAGCGGAACTTCACAGTCTAATCTCCCGACCTGATATTTACATTTTTTATTCAAGCAATATCTTTTTGGAAAGTGTGCGCGAACAGCAGTAGATGCAGATTCATTTATTTAAAAAATAAAAAATAAAATAAGAAGCAGCCCATAAAAAGGGCACTTTCTCTGGAGGAAGAAAAAGGGCAGGGGCTCAAGCCCACTTTGAGGTCTATGTGTGCACGTGCATGCTCAAGATCCGCCACAACCTTTTCCGCCCCCGATCACTTATTGAGAGGAGAGAGAGTAGTAACATGGAAATAGTAAATGAATGATAAAGACGGTCTTCCGGTGAATTGCGCTGAGCTTCATTTAGTCTCAGATCACTTCCACATGTTCTCCATCAGCTTCGTACGGCGCCTTGGACACAAGAAGAACATCCTGTTTGTGTTTTTGAAAGACAAACCTTTATTAATGATCCAAACATTTCATGTAATCACACATCCCATCAGTAAAGTCTGTTCAACGATTTCATGACCAGTCTCACTTTCTCCACACCATGTGTTTCATCTCAGCTGTTTCAAACAGAGTCAGACATGATTTCCTTATTGATTATTATCATGATGATTAATGTTCTATAAAACATCAGAGTACCCAATTTCTATGTGGACAACAACAACAACAACAACACCAACAACAACAACAACAACTAGTCTGCAAAACTGTAATATTTTACAATGTATTTCCTGAGCAAAGACTCTAAGCTATTTACAGCAGAATGATGAACGGTGTACTTATTGATTATGATCACGACAGCAAGTAATATCATTTTAAATAAACATGATGAAATAAGCGTCACAGCATAAACCAGAATAAAATGTGTACAATAAAAGAAGCTCTGCTGCTTCCTCTCTGAAGACTCGTGCGCTACGAGAGAAACGACGACGACATGAATCAAAAGAAACATCCGACACAGATTTAGAGCAAAGTTTACACATCGGTTCAGATGAACAAGGATCCTCCTGAGCAGTGACAGCCTCCGTGGCTACGCAGACACAGGAAGGAGCCGGAAGAAAGTCCAACATCGACAGAACATGAAGAAGATGTTGAAGCCCCGCCCATCATGTTTGATTGACAGCTGATCTCTGCAGTGAAGACATGGACAATCAGCTCTGAAGGACACACGGTGAGTTTAAGAAGTAGAAGAGTTCCTCCAAGGACTCCAGGCTATTTGAGTTTACAGAACTCAGCAGTGGCTCCATAACCAAGCCAAACTCCAGCATGCAGCGGCTGAGTGAACGTGGTCTGCACTCTGTGGAGGAGAGTCATGGTTTCAGAGACGCTGTAGAAGGACAGAACACCTGCTCTGTGATCCAGGTGCACTCCTACTCTGGAGGACAGAGGACCTGAGACGGGAGTGAGGATACTGTTGTAACGAAATGTATAACTGTTTTGGTCACACTCTAAGGACCAAGATTTGTCATTGTTTCCAAATAAACTTTCCCTCCCTGCTCTGCTGATATTCTTGTATGCGACTGCTACACAAACTCCTCCCCCTCTCCGCTCCACCTCCCAGTAACACCGTCCAGTCAGACTCTCTCTGCTCAGGACCTGAGACCATCCAGTGAACCTGTCTGGGTGACTGGAATAAGGCTGTTGTTGTTCCATGAATGTTGCTTTCCTGCTCCCCTCAGATAATAACAGCCTGTGTGCTGCTGTGTTTGGATCCAGAGTGATCTCCTGTGAGTATCTGAAGAACCCAGCTCTGGAGGCGGGCTCTGCTGCTGACGGTAAAACATCCACTTCAGTCGGTGAGACGTTTGTCCACTCCTCTCTGAGGACGTCCTGTAGTTTGTCTCTGACTGCTGACAGGGCCGCCGTCACGTCCTCAAAGTAGCTCAGAGGACGGATGTTGGTGCTGGAGGAGTGTGTAGCTCCACTGAGGGGGGCTGGCAGTGAGGAGGGGTAGCTGAGCAGGAACTGGTTGTGGTCCTCTGTGTGAGACAGCAGCTCCAGCTCAGCGTCTCTCCTCCTCAGCTCAGAGATCTCCTGCTCCAGCTTCTCCTGCAGCTCTCTGACTCCACTCACCTCTCTCTCCTGCTGGGATCTGAGCTGCTGCTTCACGTCAGAGCTTCTCTTCTGCACGAGACGGATCAGCTCAGTGAACGTCTTCTCGCTGTCCTCCACTGCTTTGTCAGCGGAGCCGTTGACGGCCTCCACCTCCTGCTGAAGCCGCTTCACCTCCTTCTCTCCGTCCTGGATCCTCTGCTGGATGTTGAGTCGACTCCCCTCCAGCTTTCTCTGCCTCTCAGTCCTCTCTGCAGCTGCTGACACCGTGTCGTGGCCTTTGTGTTCGTCCATAGAGCAGAGAGAACAGATGCTCTGCTGATCTGTGCGGCAGAATATCTTCATCACCTCGTCGTGACGAGAGCAGATGTTCTCCTGGAGCTCCTTGGAGGGCTCCACCAGCTTGTGTTTCTCAAAGGCAGGTGATTCATAATGAGGCTGGAGGTGTTGGTCGCAGTAAGATATAAGACACACGAGGCAGGACTTACAGGCTCTCAGCTTCCTCCCAGTGCAGACATCACAGGCCACGTCTCCAGCTCCAGCATAGCAGAGGTCAGCAGGAGCAGCTGGGGGTCCAGTCTTCTTCAGCTCCTCCACTAAAGCTGCTAGCATGGTGTTCTTCAGCAGGACAGGCCTCGGTGTGAAGCTCTGCCTGCACTGAGGGCAGCTGTGGATCTTTTTCTCATCCTCTCGGTCCCAGAAGCCTTTAATACACTTCATGCAGTAGCTGTGTCCACAGGAAGTGGTCACCGGATCCTTCAGTAGATCCAGACAGATGGGATCAGCTCTTGTACTTTACCCACATGTTACCCCTCCTCCTCAGTGTGGATCTGAAGGGGAGGAACCAGGAAATGCAGAGTGGAGCTGGCTGTGTCTGAAAGCAGGAAGAAGAGGGAGGGCTTATCAGACTCTGACCGACACAGAGCCTCGGTTACAACCTCCTCTTCATTTGAAAAGAGCTTTTAGTTGTAAAATAAGTTGGTAAACTTACAAAATCTGAAGGGGGTTAAATACGTGTTTCCTCCACTGTGAATGTATCGCCTCAATGTCCTGAAATAGCTGATTGATTTAATAGTTCAATGTACAGTAAGTCGTTTTTTACTGTGAGTCAGGGCCGGCCCTTGACTTATGGGGGCCCTAAGCGAGCTTAGGCTTGAGGGCCCCCCTCGCACTAGTGCGTTCTCACTACACACAACACGGAACCAACTTTTGTCTTATGATGTTAGCATAAGCACTAGGGGTGTTGAAAATAATCGTTTCTACGATGCATTGCGATGCGGACGTGGACGATTCGGTCTCGATGCAGTGACGGAAGATAATCGGTTATAGAGTAGTAACGTTGCTTCCTGATTTTCCGGCCGCGGCTTTACTATAACGTTTTTTCTGTCACTTTAATATCAAATCGGTCGGAGACGCAGAGATCAGGGAACAGACGTGACAGCGGCACAGCAACACGGAGCAGTCTGCTTTATCCACCAACACAACAACACCAGTCCAGAACCAGCAGCAGAATGACCCGCTCTCCCTGTGTCTCTGAGCCGCAGCGACACGGAGTGTGACAGGGATTTATGTTTTTCAAAAATAATCGCGTTACAATCATGTCAGGTTTTTGGTGGATTTAATTAAGTCTTGGATTGCAAAGTATGAATGTCCTCTAGCAACTTTCAGGCGATATATACGTGTGTAAAGTTTGTGAAGGCAGGAGGAAAAAAGCTTCCGCGATCACCGTCTCCTCTCCGTTCCTCCAAGCCCCGCCCCCTCCTGGAAATAATGAGTGACAGGCTGATAGTGACCCGATAGAAACTTTGTTATTCACTTAATCACTGAGATATAATGAAGCTAACTTAATCTCATACATTCATGGGATTCATGTAACAGTGAGACAGAGAATGTGAGTGTGCACCCACATGCACTATTTTCGTTTTTATAATGCTGTTGTAAATACTCCTGTTGTCTGCTGTGTTCAGACTCAAGTCCTGTGTGTGATGCCACATTCAGGACCTTCAGTGTCCTTTTTTTAACAGAAGACCGTTGCTAGAAGCTGCAGCTAGACTGCAGCTGTATTAGTTTTTTGTTTTTGAGGATGGAAAAATGCCACACACAGAAATAGGGAGGCTAGACCTACAATTGATTAATTATGGTTTATAATTTCATGTCAACACGAAGAAGAAGAAAAGATGGCTGCACTGTTCAGTGTCAATCCTGTGGAGATGGAGATAAATCTCCAAAATCATGTTCAGCTTAAGTCTCAGCAAAACTCACAACATTTCTGGAGCCTTGTATACGCCCAGAAAACTATAAGAACATTCACCAAGCAGCACTGAACATGTCTGCTTTATTTGGTTCCACATCCCTTTGTGAAGCAGCTTTTTCTGGCATGAATGAAATCTAAATACAGAACAAGACCGACTGATGAACATGTAAATGACTCCATTAGAGTGAACCTAAGTGGGTCCAGCATACACCTGTATGGTGGACTCCATGCAGCGCCAGTCATCTCACTAACTGTAAAAAAGAGTGAATGCACTTATTTTACACGTGCCATAAGGTGCTTGCAAGGTGGTGGTTAAGGCGATGTATTTACTATGTGGGCCATAAGAAGAAGTGAAAACATTGTAATTTGCTCTTGGACATTTATGTGAATCTTCAGTGATGTACTTACAATGTTGTTGTCCATATTAATATGTGAGAAATTGTCGTTTTCTTGGACCTTGATGTGAAGTTAAGATTTTAGATAAGATTTAGGTATTGCAATTTCACACAAAAGTAGCTTAATTCAACTGATGAGTGCTATGTGAATAAATGTAAGCGATGCGATGCAAGTAGCCACTTTCATGTTTTCAAAGTAGCTCTCAGGTGGAGAAAGGTTGGAGACTCTTGACCTAGAGGATGGCAGAATTGTAATTTCCCGTGTTCAGTGAATGCAACAGAGGCAACCACCAGACCAATCAGAGAGTTGCATGGAAATAAACGTGTTTTATTGGCTGACAGGTATGTACCTCTCTGTGACAGTGTTTACACTTTCAGTCGGGGACGCGGAGTTTCTGAAGATGGACATTAGACATTTTTTTAATAAAAAAGATGGCAACTCTCAAGTGGTGGCTCACACAACAACCCCAGAGCCACCACCTGAGCCAGGTGAACAATGTATGTAAATGTCAGTAAACTTACAAGTTATGCGAACATGTAAGCAAAGCATAAATTATAGCTACGTTTACGTTACTTTGAATCGCGGGGGTAAGCTAAACCGTTAGCAAGTAGCTATAGCTAGCCAGATATATTAAATACACACTTTGTCATACAATCTAAATGTTGTATTTTTTAGCGTTACCTGGTGATTTCAAAGAAAGCTCTCTGGGAAAGGTTGACTTACTCTTCGACATGAAGCTAGCAGCTACCTTACAGTAGTAGTTGATCCAGAGTCCTGTCAGTTCAAGTGTTTCATAGTTAGCTTAGCATAGCATCAAACTAGCACTGAAATATATGGATGTTATGTGACAGTATTTCTGAGAAAGAGTCAGCTGAAATGGTGGCATGCCACTGCTTTACGTGTCGACAGCATGTTTGAACGTATTTGCAGCAGTACATGTGGCTGTTTGGCCACTGACGTTGCCATAACAACACCTGAATGAACATTATGAGATGGAAAGTCAGCCAACAAGCTTTTTATACAAATACTTCAATCAAAGCTAATCCAGTGGGGCTCCTGAAAGGGAGAAGGGACACTATGCTCCCAAATATTAAGCCTTGACCCGCATCTTAAAATTGATATGATCAAAAAATTATCTGCATTGTCGGAGGCCTTTTTTCCTCATTATCATGTCAAATTATACAGCTTTCCTCAGTGTTGAATGCAGAAAGATGACTATATTAGAGTATTAAGTGAAAATGACTATATTAAAGTGTGAAGTGAATATATTAAGTGAATTACTCAAACTGCATTTGTAGGAATGATTATGTCCTATTGGCAGATACCTACTCTAACTGTGATATCTACAAGAGATGTACATTTAACTATTTTCAATTGGTTAGTATTACATTTTGTGACAGTGTGGTGAAACTCATTTGAATGAAGACACATGTGTGTATCTTGAAATTCATTTATTTGACAGAGCTGCAAACTGATTGACTTACATACTTGTTTGTGTTTACCCACGGTCATCACAGATGAGCCAAACAGAGTAGAGGATGAAGAAAGGAGAACAGGAGAAAGGGACACACGAGAAGGAGATACAACAGACAAGAAGGACAATGGAGACAACAATGAACAGGAACACCGGAACAGACAGAGTCAATGGGTAACATGACTGATTTAGGGACCGCAGATACAGGGCCAAGGCAAGGGAGACATCACTGCTTTCCATCCAGCATGTTTGGCCAGCAAAAGAGATCATTTCAACGGCAAACAGCAAGAGATGAGGGATTATTATTTCCTCCTTCCATCCCTTTTTTCTGTTTAATCTGATTACTAACAACTTCTAATAATTTGACATAGTTTATGATTTAATTGGAAAATAAAGTGTTTTTAAATAATAAACCCGTTTCTGATTCGGATTCTTTGATTTTTGTTGACATATGGGTGTTGAGAGATGTATCCATATCTCTTGATGTTGCTCTCAACGTGCACAAGATTGATGCTTTTAACTTCATCATTTAAAAAAAATCTTCCTGGGGGACCACGGAGGAGGTGAGTTCCCTCAAAATAGCACTTTCTCTCTGCTTATGTAACTCCGGTGTAGTGTCCCCTCGGCAACAGATCACTCAGAGCTGGTGATTACTTTCCTGCATTTCAATGGACAGCATAAAAGGACACGTGAGCTGGGTTCTGGTGCTCAGATTAGCTATTGATGATCACGTTGATAAATCATATAAAACCAATCACACAAAAACATGTTGCTGTGACTGTGAGCATTAAACTAAACAAACGCAACAGTACGTTATTGTCCTTATAAAATAAAAACATACATTTTGTCCACCGAGATAATACAGGCACCTTACCCTCAAGAGATCCTCACGTGCTTTGAGAATCTCGCACACTCCATTGCCGTAACAAAGCTAATGCAGACACACGTTTGTGACACCAGATGGCGCAATCGTGTATGTGCGTGTGGGGAGTCTTGCAGTAGAAAATGTGTCTGTAGCGCCGCCACTGTGGGCTGAGCCCCGAATGTTTCCAGGTCCCAGCTCTCCTTACTTTCTGTAGTTTAGTAGATATCTACAAACAAAGAGGCGATATTTTTCTAAGACCATTTAGTGCTTCACGTAATAAAATACACAACGGCTGTATCCTTATGCTTTAGGAGCTGTAAGTGTGTGTGGTAGGCCTACAGTGTGTAGGTGTGTGTTGTACAGTGTGTAGGTGTGTGTTGTACAGTGCGTAGATGCGGCGGACAGACGGTTCTCAGTTGGTTTGGTGTCCTCTGCTTACTTTTAATACAACTTTTGGCCCGTCATTTAAATTCCCCATTTCAGCGACCAGAGAGAGAGAGGGGGGGGGGATATATCCAGTCTCTGATTGTGTTACGTTATTATGAGAGTGCTCTCATACTTTAAATTGTATATATTTATATAAATATATTTGTGTCCGCATCTGTAGCCAGTTATTGTCTCATTATACCGCACTCTCAATGAATTCAAAGTAAATATGTGGGGGAACAATGTTCAGCTGATCCAGCAGAGATTATAAAATATGACAAAACACTCGACAGCTGATGCAGCTGTTGCCACGTAATAATGAACGGACGTCGCTTTAATATGACCGCTCAGAGGAGAGGAGTCCTCATTTCTTTAAACGTCTGCTGCTTCCCCTCCTCGGTCCTCCGCTCAATAGAGTCTGTCTGCAGACCGCAGCAAGGAGGCGTTTCCTATAGGGGCGTTTCCTATAGGGGCGTTTCCTATAGTGAACGACCGGAGCCGGCTCGCGAACGAGACGTTTTTTGTTTTGTTTTTGCGGAGGGATCTAGATCGGCATGAAGGCACATTATGCAATGTGCAATGTGGACATTATCCCGCTTATTACACATGGCCACATTCTCAACAAAGTAACGACATGACTCCCAATAATAATTGAAATGCTTTTATGGATTTAAAAAAAGATTTTATTGATTTAAAAAATAGTTTTTTGTATTGATTTAAATTGCCATGCATCCGCTAAGAAAAGTAGTCCGTTGTTACTGTTTGAACTAACGTAACAACGGCAGGAACTGCTTCTATAGTGTTTTTGAGGAGCTTTTTGATTACAGATTTGAAAACATCGTTGCTTGCCTTAAAAGTAGCACAATTCATTATGTCAAACCTTGAAAGATATCCCTGCCCTAATGCCAAAGGCTATGATGTCTATCTCTGGACCGCTGCATACAAAGGAGGGTTTCTGACCCATTACTTCTCTTCTTACTTCTATAAGAATAAAACACGGAGGACGGAGATCTCTCTTTGTCCCCCTCTTCTCCCCGCTGCAGCCTAGCAGTTGATCTCAAAGCACGCTCCCCTCTCCTGCAGGGAGAACAACTATATTTATATACTTTATATAGGTTGATACAGTAGCCCCTTTTTTAAATAGTTTTTATAGGTGTTGCCATCTGTTTTGTGTAGCGTGGTTCTACAAGCAAGTCAATGCATTCATTGGGTGGTATCAGAGAGTTACACGGGTCTGTAAATGCAATGAAAACAATTGGCCACAGCAAATAATTTATATTAAACATGTCATTTTTACTTTTGAATACTTTAGTACAAAGGATGTCTTGAATCATTTAAGTGATATATGTGTACACATATAAATCATTAGTCAAAACAGGGCTACATTTGATTTAATTAAAAGGTATAATATGTGGTAAACTGAAGAGCCCTTTGGGAGCCGAAAGAGCCGGCTCTTCTTGGTGAGCCAAATGATCCGGCGCAGCTGGATAAAAAAAGTTAGGAAACGACCCTATTGGAAACGCCTCCTTGCTGCGGTCTGCAGACAGACCCATCTCCCTCCGCTCGCATCTCCTGTGGGCGGGACTAAGTCTCGAGGAGGGGAGTCGAGGAGGGGAAATGTAAGACTTGAGAAGCCTCTTTGGAGTTTAGGATGGCCGAAGACACTACACTACCCATAATCCCCAGCTATCGTTTAGGACTACAGTCCCCGTGATTAATCTTCAAGCTCTGGGATTGGATGTTGGAGTGGCAGTGTGCCAAGGGTTAAGCCGAGCGGCAAACAGCTGTTTGAAATGCCGTCTTCGTTGCCCCAAACACCGCCGACCCGCAAGTGCCAGAGGACCTCGGCAAAACAGAGCCTGCGGGTATATTTAAAAAAGTACCCAACTCAGCTGTACTCATTTTACAGCTCATGGTTTCAAAACAGAGATTGTCTGGAATATTCATGTAAAAAAGACGCCATCTTCTGCTATGCATGTAGACGGGATGCCATAGATAAACTCCACAGAATCACACCACACACCTACGCCATGACTACATTCAGGCAGACTGCAGAACACAACCTCTCTGGACCATTTAGATACTTATTGAGGACAAGATACAAAATGTAACACCTTGGAAAATACCGTTTCATACTTTTTAATAGCCTTCATTTTCGTTAAATTGATTTATCAACTTTTAATACTTTTTAAGACCCCGCGGACATCCTGTCACTTTTTATAGATTAAAAAGCCTTTCTAGCTCAATTAGGATACATTTTAAATATTTGTTTGTATAAATATTTGACCCCAGGGACGTTTTATATGTAGATTTTCAAGAAAACTTCATTTTTCTATCCACTTTCACCACGAACGATTCGATTCTTGATTAGAAATTGTCTATTTTCGACATACATGATTAACAAAAATACTGTTTTATATAAATCTGGGGGACATATTGAAGACTTGAGGAAGTGCATTTCCAGCCAAACTTAACATTTGTATCGGATATCCTTCATAACAATTTCCTTCAGGTTGTTTTCCCTCTTCATCATCACTTCTTCGGCTGCCTCAGAGACTGCAGGAGGAGCCGACTGAACTTCCTGACGTCACACTTAGTGAGCACGGTGACGCTGTGGCTCTTCTTCAGCTGATTGGTGCGATCCAGCGCCATCATGCCTCGGCACAGCGCCCCCTGCAGCTCCACCCTGACGGGGCACTCGATGCTCTGCAGCACCACGTCGGGGTCGATGCAGGCCGCCATGGCGTACGCATCGTAGGAGACGTACCCCGGGCCGAAGTACACGTCCCTCTTGTTCTTCATCGCATCTTTGGAGTACGCCCGACACTTGGAGGTGATCGTCTTCATGAAGGCCGCAGCCGGAGCATCCTGGTTGATCAGCTCCTCAAAGAACTCCTGAACAAATTAAATACATTCAATCAGTTAAAGTTTTTTAAATAACTGGCCCCAGCATAGCCGCCTCATTCTGTTACCTATGCTGTGATGTATTCTGATTTATTATCTTTCTTCAGGATGTGGAGGAAATTCTTCAGAGAAACTGATAAATGATTCATGGACGAATTTTGTCTTTCGTTATTTTTAAAGGTCACCTATCATGCTATTTGTAGGCAATAGCATAGGTCCCATTCTAGCCATGCCTCATATCCCTCTATTTCACTTCCTGTTTCAAAAATGCTGATTTGGGGATAAAGCTTTAAAGAGGAGGGGTCTGAGCTCATGCGGGACCCGGCAGCTACCGTCTAAACTAAATGCTGCCGTGATGAAACGCCATATCATGGATCATCAAGGATCTGAAACAGTCTGGAGCTCAAAGGCTTTCTCTCTTCCGGTTACACCACAAGGTGAGTTCCTTTCTACTTCCTGCTTCTTCACACACATGCTCTCCAGCGCAGGTTAGCTCTGAGTGTTAGCGATGCTAATGTAAACACCGACCATATTACGTCCAAAACAGTCGGGCGTTGTTTCTGATAGCAACGTTTCTGATTGGGCCGTGGGTCCACATTTCAGATATTACGTCATATCGGACGCAAATCTGGATCAGCTCCGTTGTTCCCCGTTTTAGAGATTTGGGTACGGAGGAAAAGAGAGAGGGTTTTATTTTCTGACGCTGCGTGAGTTCCCCGACGCACCGGGGACACATGGTGATGTAGAGAAGACATCACAAAGTGCATTTTGCATGATATGTCCCCTTTAAGTCTCAGTATTTAATCATTTTAGATATTTAATTGTACGTTAAATATTCATGTTTATATATTTAAGATGTATTTATTGATATAGTGTCTCGGTTAAGTGATGTATGAACGGCCAAAATGTTTAAATATTTTACATACATTTTCATTTAGTTCTCATTTGTTTTTTAACCAAACAAAATGGTATCTGTGTGCTTTTATTTATTTGTTAAGGAGTTCCATTGATACTTTTTCACCGCTTATTGTCCCGTCTGCTTCAGTTTCATCCTAACTGACTCTGCTGAGGGTCTTCCCAACATCTCACCCAGGTCAGGGAGTTCCTGCAGGCGTATTCCCACGAGGCGATGTACGTGGTGCAGAGGAACTCCTCCAGAACAATATAGGCCGACTCTGGATCCATAGCAAAGTTAAACTCTGCACATAACGTCAAGTTTCCTTTTCCTGCAGAGACGAACATGTGAGTTATACAAGCCCACGTATTTCATAATAAGAGCCTGTAATGTTCTGTGTGTGTTTTACCCTCCATGTTGCCTCCCATGATGAACAGGTCTTTGAGCTTTTGGGGGAAACTTGGGTCCAATCTGACGGCTAGAGCGAGGTTAGTGAGCGGGCCGAGAGCCACCAGGGAGATCTGAGGGGGAAGGATTTAGAGGTAACACACTTAGAAATAGTTAGCTGTAAAATATTAATATGAAAAAGTAACCCGATTATTTTCCGCTACCTCAATATCAAATGTGAACCATCACAAGGAAAAAGAAAGATCAATAAGATATTTGTAACTTAAGTTTTATTTTCTTCTATACGAAGAAGAAACCAAGACATTTAGCATCAGAAAATAGATTTTATTTATAAGTAAACCTGCCTTTCATGAAGCATATTCAGGCAGCAGCCACACTAACAATGAAACACATGATACTCCAGTTTAAAAAAGCAGATATAAAATCTGAGCTGACAGAAAATGCTCCATTTTAGTTTAACAAACATAGTTAAGCTCACGCACACTATTTTATGAACACAGGACGAATTAACCAAAGAAAGTGAAAATCAACAGTTAACCCTTCAATGCTTTCTGTATCCTGGGGGAAACAGACATTTGACAGGCTGTGTCCAGGTGGAAAATGGGTCTGATAATAGTGTAATATGGGTATAATATGAGTGTAATAATGTCTTTCATTAACATGGACTTAATTGGGGTGTATAACAGTGTAATATGAGTCTGATCACAGTGTAATATGGATCTATTAACAGTGTAATAACAGTAGGTCTGATAACAGTAGTGTAATATGGGTATAATATGAGAGTTATACAGGTGTGATATGGGTCTATTAACAGTAGTGTAATATGGGTGTAATGTGGGTATAATACGAGTGTTATACAGGTGTATTAATGGTGCAACACAGACTTCATTGGGTGTAGAACAGTGTAATATAGGTGTAATAATGGTGTTAAATGGATTTAATTAGGGTGTATGATGTAATAGATATGACAAGTCATGGTTGATGACCTTCCGGGTCTGTCCAGCAGAGGGCGCTTGTAATACATTGGACCTTGAAGCAAGCTAAAAACGTCTCTGTTTCCTTGTCTAATATTTCCCCCAAATTAAGTGAGTTCATCCGTGATAAATGTTATATATGGAGACCGTCTGTGTGTAATATTAATGTGAAAAGCACACTGTTGGCGTGATAGTTGTTAGAGGGTATTTTTGGAGAGTTTTTCTGGGTTCTGTAATTGTTGTAGCTGTGTATGCTAGCGCCGTTAGCTATTCTAGCTAGCTATGATGGTGCAGTTTAGCTCCAAGAAGGACATTTTGTGTGTTAAATTAGATATATGTTTGCAGTATGTGCATTGTTAGTAGTTGTTTTATGTCAAGAATCGATGTGTTGTATTATACAGAGTGCTATGTGTACCATGTTGTTGGTTGGCATAATACATTGGACCTTGAAGCAAGCTCAAAACGTCTCTGTTTCATTGTCTAATATTTCCCCCAAATTAGGGGTTCAACATTAACAGTGTAATAATGGTGTAATATGGGTCTATTAACAGTGTAATAACAGTAGGTCTGATAACAGTAGTGTAATATGGGTATAATATGAGTGTTATACAGGTGTATTAATGGTGTAACATGGACTTCATTGAGGTGTATAACAGTGTTAATGGTGTAATATGGGTCTGATAACAGTAGTGTAATGTGGGTGTTATAACTGAAATATTGGTGTATTCTAGAAAATAGCAATCAATTCATTTTAAGAAATATTTACATGCCCATTTAAGGGTTGAAGCATTAGCCTACAGAACAGTACAGCTTGGAAGGAAGACATTACATCTGATCCTTTTACTATATGCTCTTTGTAGTTCTTTACCAACATTGTAATCCTGCTAGTAATCCCCAAACTGTCTTTCTACGTAATCCCGTTACTCCCAAAGCCTGCAAAATAACGTGTTTTCCTCACCTGCTTCTGGTTCTCATTCACCAGTCGGATCATGGCGTTGACTGCATGCTCGCTCTGGATCTTCTCCTCCCAGCGAGGGTCTTTGTCTTTGATCACGTCTCCGAGTCCATCCGTCCCAAAGTGGTCACTGACGGGGTTAATGGCTCCGACCAGAGGACCTGAAGACCCTCGAAACACAGGAATCTGCAGGAGAACAGATGTTTCTTTTGAGTAAAAACCAACCTAACTTCCTGAAGATGGAAAGGATTAGGTTTTCTCTGAGTGGCTTCTCAAATTAATTTGCTAAAATATGGGGCCCTTTTTTCAAACTGGACGGGTTGTCTCGGGGAGGAGGTGCAGCCGTACTGACATTTATTGTTTATTATTGACATTTTTGTTTTAGCTGACTGGTTTTCTATTTATTTAGTTGTTTGTTTGTCTGTTTGTGTTCTGTCTGGGAGGGATGTTGTTTGCTCTGGTGTAAGGCAGTATTTACATTGTTACTCTATAAAGTGAAGATTTGTTTACCTACTTCTGATACATGCTCTGATAGAACAACTGTATGCTGTTGAAAAAATGAACTTTTCTTACAGAATACTAAAGTATAAACTCTCTGTTCACTTACTGGGAATTATTTACACTGTTTGGTGCTCCAGTGAATCCTAAAGTAAGTTCTAGATCACGTGTCTAATGGCGCATTTCCACTGCAGGGCCTCGCAGGGCTGAGTACGGTATAGTTAGGCCTTGGTAGGGCAGGCTCACTTTATGCTGCGTTTCCATTACAGTTTAGTAGCTGGGGCAGTAACTATAGTAACGCAGTGTAGGCGGAGCCGTGACGTCATCTTCAATGCGAACCACAAAACCAACATCAGCCGTTAGCTGTTAGCCTCAGAGCTCACAGCTCCTCATATCTGATCAGAAACTAGACAGAAGTTAAACAAGTACAAACCACAGACTGCCTGTGTCATGGCGGATACAGTCGCTGGTTTATTTATGTCTGTAGGTCGTTGTTGTGAGTGTGGACGGTCGGAGCATATTCAGCGTTAGCTTAGCCGATCTCCATTCAGAAAACACGCATTTTAAAAAGGTGTCTGTCGTCAGACTTGTCAAAGCATTAATTCATGGTTTTTACTAACCGGTATCAGTGTGTTGTTACTTCGCCACCATTTTGAAACGTGTATTACAATTAAATCACGGTCAAATATGTTCATTGTGTTGTAGTTGCCAGCGATTCTCTCTAGTTTAGCAGACTCAGCCCGGTTGTTGGCCCGGAAAGAACCTCGATTTTGGAGAGCCAGAAAACTGTGAAAAAGTACCCGCTAGTCGGAACTACGCCGACTGGAAACGCAACCAGCAACGGGCCGGGCACGGCACGCTTAAACCGCGTTGTAGTGGAAATGCGCCATTAGTTGCCATTTGTTCTATTTTTTTATTTTTTAGCACTTTTGCTTATTATTTGTGTTCTCCTTGTTTTGTTGTCAAAGTAGTGTCACATGTCACACACCCCCCTTTAAACTCTAACTGACCCCTCTGTCTAAACTCAGCGTAGCGAGCAAACATCTCAATGGAGTTGTTCATGTTGTTCAGGTCCTTCTCTTATCAACACTCAACACTGGTTAGATATTTTACCAATGAACACAATCGCCTTCTAACCTCAGCTAATAAGATAAGATATGAAATGCTTTATCGTCACTGAAAGGCAAATCCTCCAGGGCAATGTTGCTCTACTAAGTTGTAATGGTCCACTGATAACGCAAATATGGAATCATATAAAAATATATACACTTTTGAAATAGTGACACGCCAAAGCAAACTTTTTTATTTTATATATATTTATATATATATATATAAGTATTAAACCTTTTCCTTTTAAATTATTGTTTCAATCTGGACACACATAACAATTGAGACTATGACACCTCTCTGTTTCAGCCCTGTTTCCAAAGTGCTGATTCTCTGTCTGTTACTTCAGATGAAAACAAGGAGCCCCTCCCCACGCCCCTCTGAGAGACATTTGGTTACAAAGAACTCAATGGAGCTCTAGAGGAGATTCAGGTGATAAGGGGGGGGTTACCTTGGTTGCTGATTGGCTAATGGTTACTCAAGACAACACATCGTTATGACATCATAAAGTGGCCAAAATCTGATCAGCTCATTTTCAGACAGGTTTTTATAGAAATGGATCAAAAAGAGAGAGAATCTTTGTTCCTGAAACTTTCAGAGTCTCTGTCCACAGAGGGGACACATGTTGATGTAGAAGAGACATGAAGAAGAGGGGACAAATGTTGATGTAGAAGAGACATGAAGAAGAGGGGACACATGTTGATGTAGAAGAGTAATGAAGAAGAGGGGACACGTGTTGATGTAGAAGAGACATGAAGAAGAGGGGACACGTGTTGATGTAGAAGAGACATGAAGAAGAGGGGACACATGTTGATGTAGAAGAGACATGAAGAAGAGGAGACACATGTTGATGTAGAAGAGACATGAAGAAGAGGAGACACATGTTGATGTAGAAGAGACATGAAGAAAAGGGGACACATGTTGATGTAGAAGAGACATGAAGGAGAGGGGACACGTGTTGATGTAGAAGAGACATGGAGAAGAGGGGACACGTGTTGATGTAGAAGAGACATGAAGAAGAGGGGACACATGTTGATGTAGAAGAGACATGGAGAAGAGGGGACACGTGTTGATGTAGAAGAGACGTGAAGAAGAGGATTTTGCATAATAGGTGACCCTTAAATGGTTTATCTCGAGTGAACTCACCCCCTGGCGCTGGCAGACGTCGAGCACCATCAGGACGTTTTGACACACGTGATCCACGGCGGCGTTCCCGAACACGCAGGTGAGCGCCAGGACGTCGATGTTCGGAGCGGCGAGCGCCATCATGACGGCCTGGGCATCGTCGATCCCACAGTCCGTGTCGATGATCACCTGCTTCCTGTCCGCCATGGTGTCCTGGAAACAAACATAATACATCTGATTAAATCACAGCATTGGCGGTATGGTACTAGATTGGATCAGGGGGGCCATTTGGGACAAAAGAGACAAAGACAGTGTTGAAGATTTCAATGTTTTGTTGGGTATAAAGCCATAGCGCGCAAAATAAAGAAAAACACGATTGGTATTTGTTTCAGTTACAAAGTTTGTGTTAGTATTATTACTATTATCGCGTTAACAGCGGTAATATTTAACGCATTTAACGCATGCGCAGAATGGCCCGCCCCATACGTCCCACCAGTAGCAGCGCTGGGGTAGGCTACAGCCATACCAAGAAATGGCTTAGGCCCACCATGAAAAATGATGTTAAAGTAAGCAAAATAAAGACCGCCAACTCGCGCGGAGTAAATTGCACAGACGGCAGTTAGTAAGGGTGTGACTAAAGACCGGAAGGCGCCGGAGGGGCGAGGGCCCTTTCCAAATCAGTGTTTTGGGAATAGGTCTATAGATACCAAGAGGCTAAGTATATATTGTTTAACAAGAATATATATCTTGCGTGCAAAACCTTGAAAAATAAAGATATTATTGAGTATTTCGAGTATTATTGAGAGAAGCTGTGAATTTCTCTCACTTTGGGAGCACTTACACACACACACCAAAATGTCCAGTGTAATTCCTATTTATACTCGTATGCTTATCACACAGGGCTTTGTTCACACAGCTTGTACAGCCTGATTTATAGAGAGTTTTGTTGCTAAAAAACAAGTTCTTAAAACTTAATTTGGGGCGTGGCTCTAATGTTGACATTTCTGCTCAGGAAATGTATGCAAACCAGGGCATATTTAATAAGAAAAAGCATACCACACATATGATTTCAGAACACTTGTAATACAAACAAAACAATTGTGTTGATGTCAGTAATCACTTGGGAAGTTGCATGGTGATATCTATTAGTAATTAGTTTTACACTTCTTACTGTAACTTCACTCCTTAACTCTACAGGTGGTAAAAGCTTTGAAAACATGCAGGAAACATACATATTATAGTGAGATATGTCTTCTATAACTAACCTACTAACAACTTCCTTCAGTGCATTCATACAAACATCTGTGCAGATGTGTGTAACTTCGTTTCGTTGTTTTCACACCCAGTTATAAACTACAGACAACTGGATTAATACACAAACCACATTTTCATGTACCAAGTAGTCGGACGTGTGTGTTCTAGTAAAGCTGGCATGCGACTTAGTATTACAAAAGTAAAAGAAGTTATTGTAAAAGTATTGTCTATTGTCAGACTTACCTTCAGTCTGTAAAATGAGGTTTACAGAGACACTGAAAAGCGCTCCTGTGATTGGTTTAAAATGTTGGATCATTACATGTTTCACAAACACGAGATGTAGCCAGCATTCATAAAAATGACAACATGGATATTTAAAATATATTTCATGTTATAGAATAATACACACCAATCAGTAAGTTACTACAGTTCTGATTGTGTATGGCTACATATTTTACTTTTTTTTTAAACGTTGTTATCCATCTTTAACTATTTCTGAACACCCCTGTGTCTTCTCAGAATGGTGCAGTCCTGTAAAGCTGCACCGGAAGCAGAGGTTTTGTCTCAGCATGGAGGCCGTGTCGGATTTGTTATTATCGTTTCGTGTTTATCTTGTGTTAAGCTAATGTGCACCTGTAGTTAAGGATGTGTGGGTGACATGTTAACGATTTAAACCTCAGTTTGTGCCTAAAACAAGAGGAGATGTGAGGATAGATAGTGATGAAATAGCAGCTGGGCGTGTTTACAGTACAGCTGTTTGTGTTAATGCTCAGGTGAGGTACTGTCTATCTGCAGGAGGATGAATGATAGTTATTAGAGGTTAAAGGTTATGTTTGAGGATGCTGTGTAATGTGGCTGTGGGTTATTGCATGCTGCTTTATTTGGGCAAATACAAGATGTGCTTCTGAATCAAATTAGACAAAAAAAAGAAATACTATGTTCTTTATTAGACCGTAAAGAAACATTTATTTAATTTGGTGTTATGACGCAACAACACCGTTATTTTTACTATTATTTTTGTTGTTGCATGGGCAGAATATGAGACATGCAAAATGCTTTACTTAGAAGCAAGATACACTGACTATAAGCCTCTATTTGTTGTTTATTTTTACGTCAATTTGTGGTCATTGTATGTCTTGTTTTAATTGTTTTGCGTCTTCGTAGTCATTTTGTGTATTATTTAGCTAATTTTGTGTCTCTTGGTTGTCATTTGTTTATCTTTGGGGTCAATTCGGGTATTTTTGTAGTCTTTTTGTCCGTGGCTGTTTTGCCACTTTTCATAGTTTTTGGTTCTCTTTGCATCTGTAGTTGTTATGTTCCTTTCCTTCTCATTATTTAGTTATCTTTGTATTATTACTATTATCTTCCCTCGTGTTTCTAACAACACCTTATCTTCTCATCCCCAGAAAACCCATCCATCCCTTCTCCATCACCAATCACCCGTGGCGTTTCGATGCCTAACGCCCCAGAAGGTCAGGGGTCAAACCTCCCCGGGCCCTCGGACCCCCCCTCTGTGCGTCAGAGGCCCCTGGACACAGAGGACGAGGAGAACCGCAGCCTGATGATGGCAAGGGAAGCTGCGAGAGTTCGGAGAGCCTCCAGCGCCGAAATCCACTGGACCTGCCCCGTCACTCACTCCAGGGAGAAGTTCTACACCGTGTGCTCCGACTACGCTCTGCTGAACCAGGCGCCGTCCGTGTACCTGCCCGCGGACATCTCCAACATCTCCAACACCTCCCAATACCCCCAACATCTCCAACATCTCCAACAACCCCAACATCTCCACCTCCAACATCTCCACCTCCAACATCTCCATCTCCAACATCTCCATCTCCAACACCTCCAACATCTCCACCTCCAACACCCCCAACATCTCCAACAACCCCCCCAACATCTCCAACATCTCCAACATCTCCACCTCCAACATCTCCACCTCCAACACCTCCACCTCCAACACCCCCAACATCTCCAACAACCCCCCCAACATCTCCAACATCTCCAACATCTCCACCTCCAACATCTCCACCTCCAACACCCCCAACATCTCCAACATCTCCAACATCTCCAACATCTTCAACACCTCCAACGTCTCCAACTCCAACCTGCAGGACGGGAAGCCCAAACCTGAGGAGGAGTTCAGCGCCGGCCCCTCGGATGCTGCGGGGTCCGATGGAGACATGGTGGAAGTGTTGTCCAAACCTATCCTGGCCTGGGAGATAGACACCACGGACTTCAACGCTGTGCTCACTAGAAAAATACGAACAAGTAAGTAGCGTGTTGTTCAAGAGTGTGTTTTTGGTTCACTTTGAAGTTGGCATCTTCCTGGTTCCCTCGGAAAAAGCGAATGGGATTTTATATCGCACAAAATAAGATCTGTGGCAATCAAAGGTTTACGATGAGACTTTCACATTCTGTTTAGCGGGATAATCTCCACATATCAACGCCACACTTATATTGAAGGCGCCAATGCAACTGGCAGAAGTAAAACAACTATAGTAAGGGTACAAAGGAACTACATGACGTTTAGATTAGACACTAGTACCTCATTCACACCAACGCAACTCCGGTTCAAGCTCCGTGCTAGAGCCTTTCAGGTTCAGAACCGGTTCTTCGGTTTAGCTCCGGCTCTTTTCACACCGCCCAGAGTCCGACTTGCTGCGTCATTGCGTCATCGTTTGCGTCATGACGTAACCGTTTGCGTGCCTGCTTCATGAAGCCAAACCGCGCGGAAACCCCTCACAGCTGACACCGACAACAACAACAATGACCGATTGTGCTCCAGCTTCCTCTGCACCTCTTTGGAAGACCTGACTCCCAGTAGGCAGCTGGTCTCTTCAGTGGACCACTGCTGCTTGCTAAGTTTCTCCATCGTTGTGTACAAGCTGGATAAAACGCCGGCTTGTTGTTGTTGTTCAGGAGTTGATCCCGCCCCTGCCCCTGGCCCTGCCCCTGGCCCTGGCCCTGCCCCTGGCCCTGCCCCTGGCCCTGCCCCTGGCCCTGCCCCTGGCCCTGCCCCTGGCCCCGCCTCGACGTAAGCATGACATATGCGGTGCTTTTGCTCTAGCCGGACAATTTTTTGGTGCTTGAAATGAACCGGATTCCGGAGCTAAGAGGCTGCTCCGCTGCGGTGTGAACAGGAAAACCCGGTGCTTTTCAAGCTCCAGCTCCGAACCGGCCCTGAAACCCCGTTGGTGTGAATGAGGTATCGGAAGGTTCTAGTTATATTCAGAACTGACTGAAAAATAGAAAATTATATTTATATATCATTTATTTAGTGCATTATTTTTATAATTTTGCCATCACCTAAAGATGCCTCACCTGCTCGAGGTGTCAGGATATTAAATAATGTGTCTGTTCTTTAACTGTTGAACATTGACTGAGTCTCCTTTAACTATTGTTCAGGTAACGTGAAGAAGAGCAGCTCAAAGAAGATGAAGTCCTCAGACAGACAGAGCAGGAACCTGCAGGACGTCGCTCCTCACGCCTCGCAGGAGGACATCAAGCAGAGGAAAGTGCTCGACCTCAGGAGATGGTAAACTTCTAATAATTTACTTTAAGAGAGGCTGCAAAAACATGCAACCAAGACACGTCTCGGGATCAACTTTCAAGGTTCTTTATTTGTCAAACGAACAAAGCTACAGTGTAGTTATGTCGATGAGAATCTTGTGTCACAGGCTTCTCCAACAGAGCAACACAAAACACAGATACACAGACACATATAGTGCAAGTAAATACAAGAAGAACAATCGTGCAATAAGAGTCGATATGCAAGTCATGGAAATATGATATATCAGGTAAATAGATGAATATGTTTTAAGTAGCAGATGAATGTTGTGGATGTGGATGCTTTAGACGGCAGCAGACTGAACAGTGTGTGGCTGGGGGTCTTTTGCAATCCTGAGGGCCTTCTTCCTGAGCCGCTGGGAGTGAAGGTCCTCCATGGAGGGCAGCTCCGTCCTGGTGATGTTCTGTGCAGCTTTCACCACCCTCGGTGAAGCCTTACGGTTGAAGGCGGAGCAGCTGCCGTACCAGGCCGTGATGCAGCCAGTCAGGATCCTCTCTATGGAGCACCTGTAGAAGGTCAGGATCCTCTCTATGGAGCACCTGTAGGAGGTCAGGATCCTCTCTATGGAGCACCTGTAGAAGGATCCTCTCTAGCACCTGTAGAAGGTCAGGATCCTCTCTATGGAGCACCTGTAGAAGGTCAGGATCCTCTCTATGGAGCACCTGTAGAGGTCAGGATCCTCTCTGTGGAGCACCTGTAGAAGGTCAGGATCCTCTCTGTGGAGCACCTGTAGAAGGTCAGGATCCTCTCTATGGAGCACCTGTAGAAGGTCAGGATCCTCTCTGTGGAGCACCTGTAGAAGGTCAGGATCCTCTCTATGGAGCACCTGTAGAAGGTCAGGATCCTCTCTATGGAGCACCTGTAGAAGGTCAGGATGCTCTCTATGGAGCACCTGAAGGTCAGGATGCTCTCTATGGAGCACCTGTAGGAGGTCAGGATCCTCTCTATGGAGCACCTGTAGAAGGATCCTCTCTAGCACCTGTAGAAGGTCAGGATCCTCTCTATGGAGCACCTGTAGAAGGTCAGGATCCTCTCTATGGAGCACCTGTAGAAGGTCAGGGATCCTCTCTGTGGAGCACCTGTAGAAGGTCAGGATCCTCTCTATGGAGCACCTGTAGAAGGATCCTCTCTAGCACCTGTAGAAGGTCAGGATCCTCTCTATGGAGCACCTGTAGAAGGTCAGGATCCTCTCTATGGAGCACCTGTAGAGGTCAGGATCCTCTCTGTGGAGCACCTGTAGAAGGTCAGGATCCTCTCTATGGAGCACCTGTAGAAGGCCTCTCTAGCCCTAGAAGGTCAGGATCCTCTCTATGGTGCACCTGTAGAAGGTCAGGATCCTCTCTATGGAGCACCTGTAGAAGGTCAGGATCCTCTCTATGGAGCACCTGTAGAAGGTCAGGATCCTCTCTGTGGAGCACCTGTAGAAGGTCAGGATCCTCTCTATGGAGCACCTGTAGAAGGTCAGGATCCTCTCTGTGGAGCACCTGTAGAAGGTCAGGATCCTCTCTATGGAGCACCTGTAGAAGGTCAGGGTCCTCTCTATGGAGCACCTGTAGAAGGTCAGGATCCTCTCTATGGAGCACCTGTAGAAGGTCAGGATCCTCTCTATGGAGCACCTGTAGAAGGTCAGGATCCTCTCTATGGAGCACCTGTAGAAGGATCCTCTCTAGCACCTGTAGAAGGTCAGGATCCTCTCTGTGGAGCACCTGTAGAAGGTCAGGATCCTCTCTATGGAGCACCTGTAGAAGGTCAGGATCCTCTCTGTGGAGCACCTGTAGAAGGTCAGGATCCTCTCTGTGGAGCACCTGTAGAAGGATCCTCTCTATGGAGCACCTGTAGAAGGTCAGGATCCTCTCTGTGGAGCACCTGTAGAAGGTCAGGATCCTCTCTATGGAGCACCTGTAGAAGGATCCTCTCTATGGAGCACTGTAGAGGATCCTCTCTATGGAGCACCTGTAGAAGGTCAGGATCCTCTCTGTGGAGCACCTGAAGAAGGTGAGGATCCTCTCTGTGGAGCACCTGTAGAAGGTCAGGATCCTCTCTGTGGAGCACCTGTAGAAGGTCAGGATCCTCTCTGTGGAGCACCTGTAGAAGGTCAGGATCCTCTCTGTGGAGCACCTGTAGAAGGTCAGGATCCTCTCTGTGGAGCACCTGTAGAAGGTCAGGGTCCTCTCTGTGGAGCACCTGTAGAAGGTCAGGATCCTCTCTATGGAGCACCTGAAGAAGGTGAGGATCCTCTCTATGGAGCACCTGTAGAAGTTGCAGAGTATCCTGGAGTCCATGTTGAACCTCCTCAGCCTGCGGAGGAAGAAGAGCCGCTGTCAAGCTTTTTTGGTGATGGTGGTGGTGTGAAGAGTCCATGTCAGGTCCTCAGCGATGAGTCCATGTCAGGTCCTCAGCGATGAGTCCATGTCAGGTCCTCAGTGATGAGTCCATGTCAGGTCCTCAGTGATGAGTCCATGTCAGGTCCTCAGTGATGAGTCCATGTCAGGTCCTCAGCGATGAGTCCATGTCAGGTCCTCAGCGATGAGTCCATGTCAGGTCCTCAGTGATGAGTCCATGTCAGGTCCTCAGCGATGAGTCCATGTCAGGTCCTCAGTGAAGAGTCCATGTCAGGTCCTCAGTGAAGAGTCCATGTCAGGTCCTCAGAGATGAGTCCATGTCAGGTCCTCAGAGATGAGTCCATGTCAGGTCCTCAGTGATGAGTCCATGTCAGGTCCTCAGCGATGAGTCCATGTCAGGTCCTCAGTGAAGAGTCCATGTCAGGTCCTCAGAGATGAGTCCATGTCAGGTCCTCAGAGATGAGTCCATGTCAGGTCCTCAGGGATGAGTCCATGTCAGGTCCTCAGAGATGAGTCCATGTCAGGTCCTCAGGGATGAGTCCATGTCAGGTCCTCAGGGATGAGTCCATGTCAGGTCCTCAGTGAAGAGTCCATGTCAGGTCCTCAGGGATGAGTCCATGTCAGGTCCTCAGTGATGAGTCCATGTCAGGTCCTCAGGGATGTGGACACCGAGGAACCTGAAGCTGCTGACTCTCTCCACTCTCTTTCAAATCTTAGAGGTTTGGTTGAGGAGTTTAACAAAAAATCTAATTATTCATTTTGTCAAAGCAGGACAAGTTGACCTCTGTTGTATACACAGTATCTACAAATGTGTGTTTAAAATATAAAACATGTATTATTGTTTCTCGTGTGTCTGATTTGCAGGTATTGCATCAGCCGGCCTCAGTACAAGACTTCCTGCGGCATCTCCTCTCTCATTTCCGTCTGGAACTTCCTGTACAGCACTCTGGGGGCAGGGAGGTGAGTAACGTCTCTCACCTAAAAAACCCAATTCTGCTCCAACAATAACATTTATTTGTGTTATTTGCTTTGCCAGTTTACCCCCCCTCTCTCAGGAGGAGGCTCTGCATATCCTGGGTTTCCAGCCGCCTTTTGAAGAAATCAAGTTCGGTCCTTTCACTGGAAACGCCACGCTAATGAGGTACGAGGCTCAGTTGGGGAGACACACCTACTTTAAAACTTTAGAAAAGCAATAAATATATAACGTATTAAAGGGCATAGCTGCATATGGTACATCATAGCGGTGTTTTAAGAACGTCTGCACGTCAACAGAGTGGCGAAGTCACGCCCATCTACTTCCGGTCCATGGGACCTAATTTCGGAAAAATTATGCATTGAAGTCATAGATGGAAGTCAATGTAGAGAGACAACGTATCTTTCGATCCCGTTTGAATTGTGCCACGAGTTACACATATGATGTTTGTCAATCTTAAAAAATCATTTCCAAGTCAAAAAAGTTACAGTTTGTCGTAAAACTGTTGAAATATAAGACGATGAAAAATACGCATCTAGAAAGACTACAAATCCCAGAGTCGCGTAAGTGATGTCATAACTGTTTTGCTCCACTAAGAGATAGCTAAGCTCAGCGCCATATAGATAGAATCTATCTATATGGCGCTGGCTAAGATAACATCACTTTAACAAGATGCCTGTGTGCTTAGTACCAGGCTGTTATCATACCAGCAATCGGTCTCGCTTTCGCTTCCCGTCTGATGAAAGGACCAGGAGTGGCTGGATCAAGTTAGCTACCTAGCTAGTAGCTAGCACGTTAGTTAGCATTTAAAGCCTTGCCATTTTTATTAGCCTTAACATGAAGTAACATGAAGCAACCCAACATGTTAAACAGGAAGAGTAGTAGTCATATTTCGTGAACCCTTTGAAGAGTTCTGTCACACCGGTGTGATCATTCTATAATACACCATTTAAGCCCGGGGGAGAAATGCTAACGCTAGGATCTGCGATCTTTTCTACTTCACGCTATCTGCACAAATGGTTAACATTAAAAGGACCAGGCCGTTCAGAGAGAATCAAAGGAAGGCAGCTTTGCATGACATTCTTCTGGACGTGTTTCCTTGTAGTGATAGTGAGGGTAGTCGATCGTTTTGTTGACAAGACAGTAGTGACGGCCATCTTGGTGACATGTGTTGTTTGCTCTGCTAGACCATGTGCTAGACGGGAGATGTAGTTCATTCAGCGTTTCACACAAACAAATCAATCAATCAATCAATCAATCAATGTTTATTTATATAGCCCAATATCACAAATGTTACATTTGTCTCAGTGGTCTTCACAGTTTGTACAGAATATCAGTATGACAATACGACACCCTCTGTCCTCAGACCCTCTGTCCTTAGACCCTCTGTCCTTAGACCCTCTGTCCTTAGACCCTCTATCCTTAGACCCTCTGTCCTTAGACCCTCTGTCCTTAGACCCTCTGTCCTTAGACCCTCACATGGTACAAGGAAACACTTCCAGAGAAAAGCCCACAGTTTAAAGGGAACATGGAGAAACCTCAGGGAGAGCAACAGAGGAGGGATCCCTCTCCCAGGACGGACAGACGTGCAATAGATGCCGTGTGTACATTGAAAAGATAATACATTTGCAACATACACAAATGTGTTACTTCACAGTTTTACGACACATATTTATTTGTTTGACTTGCAAAATTATCTTTTAAATTGACAAACATCATGCGTGTAATTCGTGGCACAATTCAAACGTTATCGAAAGATAATCTTTCTCTCTCCATTGACTTCAATACATAATTTTTCCGAAATAAGGTCCCATCGAGGTCCACCGGAAAGGGAGGGACTTCGCCTCTCTATGGGAATATTCATTTGCATTTGCCATGTTAACCACTTAATAGTAATACTATAACAAAATGTACGACCAGAGCAAACAACGTTTTTTGTTGTTTTTCAAAATATCACAACGTTTTTTATTTGAAGCAGTTCCTATTAACACTGTTTTCAGGTGTTTGCCATTCTGAAACAAGTATTATTCTGATCTAGTTCTTGACATGGTTAATTAAAATGTATGTAAAACTCCCACAAAACTAACTTGTTCAAGTGTTTCTTATATTGTGATTATGATCTCTTCAAGTACTCAGAAAGCTCCTTAACACGGAACATTTCACGCATGTTTAAAGTGCATTTCTTAAATAATAACTTGTTTTTATGGAGGTGATGTCTGCGGCTCAGTAATGATGTTTTCCTGCAGGTGGTTCAGACAGATTAATGATCATTTTCGAGTGCGCGGCTGCTCCTACATCCTGTACAAACCTTACGGGAAACACAAGACAGCAGGAGAGACGGGTGAGTTAGATGGAGAGATAGATGGTAGATGGAGAGATGGATGGATAGATAGATGGATGGATGGATGGATGGATAGATGGATGGAGAGATGGATAGATAGATGGATGGATGGATAGATGGATGGATGGATGGATGGATAGATGGATTGATAGATGGATGGATAGATGGATGGATAGATGGATGGATAGATGGATAGATGGATGGATAGATATATGGATGGATAGATGGATGGATGGATGGATGGATAGATAGATGGATGGATGGATGGACAGATAGTTAGATGGAGAGATGGATAGATAGATGGATGGATAGATAGATGGATGGATGGACAGATAGATGGATGGATGGATGGATAGATAGATGGATAGATGGATGGATGGATGGATAGATGGATGGATGGATGGATGGATAGATAGATGGATGGATAGATGGATGGATGGATGGATGGATGGATGGATGGATGGATGGACAGATGGATGGATGAGATGGATGGATGGATGGATGGATGGATGGATGGATGGATGGACAGATAGATGGATGGATGGATGGAGAGATGGATGGATAGATAGATGGATGGATGGATGGATGGATGAGATAGATGGATGGATAGATAGATGGATGGATGGATAGATAGATGGATAGATGGATGGATGGATAGATAGATGGATGGATAGATAGATATCAAACAGAAAAGTCAAAAGTCACTATTGTATGCTTAAGTGATTAGTGGAAATACTGAAAGGACCTTAAGTGGTGACTTTTTGACTACAGATGGGGTCCAAAACTAGCGAGCCACCTGAATGTCAAATACGGCCATGATCTCTTGAATTTTCAGAATATCGGGTTGCAGATTAGAATTTTCCAAAGGGGGGTTCCTTCAGCATGAAACACTTGAAATAACTAAAGGATAAGTTACAAAATAAAGTAGAAAGAAAGTGAGGTCAAAGAAAACCATTTCTGACCAAACCTAAACATCTCAGAGGTGTGTGTCTCACTCTGCTCTGTCTCTTTAATTCATGTTGTATTATCTTTGAGAAATGAGTGCTTTTAAATGCCATTTATAATATGTTTCTTAATTCTCTGAATGTCTTTCATTTTTGTAAAGCACTTTGAATTGCCTTGTGTTGAAAGGTGCTATATAAATAAAATTGCCTTGCCTTCAATATTCTGGATAATTAAAATAAAAAGTCAAAAATACAACATACCGCATGTTCTCTAATAAAGAGATTAAAGTGATCAGTATTGAAATGGTGTTTCAGCTGAAGGAGCGCTGATGAAGCTGACTCAGGGACTAAAGGATGAAGCCATGGCGTACATCTATCACTGCCAGAACCACTACTTCTGTCCCGTGGGCTTCGAGGCGACGCCGCTCAGAGCTGCCAAGGCGTACAGGTAACATCACTGCAGGTTAACTTGTTCTTTCATTAGGGATTCGTTATTAAAGGCCGTGTCTACAAGCATTCATTTGACTTTTTTGTATCTGTGTAAAGCGTCTTTGAGCACTTTTAAAAACACTTAAATAAAATGTATTATTATTATTTATGTTTGTATTATTCAGATTTCTGTGGATATTTTTCTCTACATTTTTGCCTTTTTTCAAAATTTGTATAATTTGTAAAGGATTTCTTTTTGTAGTATTGGTGCATAGATACACATATTAATAATAAATGCAAATAACAATTAATTTATAATAATAAGACAAAAATAATAAATGAAAATGTGTACAAGAAATACATATACTTAAAAATACTAATTAACATGTTGTTTGAGCGCTTAAGAGTTTACCGTAGTAACCGACCAGCGTCGTGTGTTTCGTCCGAACACCAGCTTTGGTTAAATGCAGAGACTCATATTTTCTACTTTATTCCTCCATTTCCATTTCTATGTTTTGTTAACGAAGAGGTCCTCTCCCCATGAATGAGATGGAGCACTGGATCCTGATTGGTGAGCCCAGCAGGAAGCACCCGGCGATCCACTGTAAAAAGTAAGACCCTTCCATTTTTCCACTATATATTAAATAAGGAACTATATAGAGGTAGAAGAAGTACTGAGATCTTGTACTTGAGTACAAATAGAAGTACTCAGGTCTTGTACTTAAGTAAAAGTAGAAGTACTCAGGTCTTATGCTTGAGTAAAAGTAGAAGTACTCAGATCTTGTACTTCATTAAAGTAGAAGTACTCAGATATTGTGCTTGAGTAAAAGTACTCAGATCTTGTACTTGAGTAAAAGTAGAAGTACTCAGATCTTGTACTTGAGTAAAAGTAGAAGTACTCAGATCTTGAGTAAAAGTAGAAGTACTCAGATCTTGAGTAAAAGTAGAAGTACTCAGATCTTGTACTTGAGTAAAAGTAGAAGTACTCAGATCTGGTAATTGAGTGAAAGTAGAAGTACTCAGATCTTGTACTTGAGTAACAGTAGAAGTACTCAGATCTTGTACTTGAGTAAAAGTAGAAGTACTCAGATCTTGTACTTGAGTAAAAGTAGAAGTACTCAGATCAGTACTTGAGTAAAAGTAGAAGTACTCAGATCAGTACTTGAGTAAAAGTAGAAGTACTCAGATCTGGTAATTGAGTAAAAGTAGAAGTACTCAGATCTGGTAATTGAGTAAAAGTAGAAGTACTCAGATCTGGTAATTGAGTGAAAGTAGAAGTACTCAGATCTTGTACTTGAGTAACAGTAGAAGTACTCAGATCTTGTACTTGAGTAAAAGTAGAAGTACTCAGATCTTGTACTTGAGTAAAAGTAGAAGTACTCAGATCTTGTACTTGAGTAAAAGTAGAAGTACTCAGATCTTGTACTTGAGTAAAAGTAGAAGTACTCAGATCTTGTACTTGAGTAAAAGTAGAAGTACTCATCGATCCTGAGTAAAAGTAGAAGTACTCAGATCTTGTACTTGAGTAAAAGTAGAAGTACTCAGATCTTGTACTTGAGTAAAAGTAGAAGTACTCAGATCTTGTACTTGAGTAAAAGTAGAAGTACTCAGATCTTGTACTTGAGTAAAAGTAGAAGTACTCAGATCTTGTACTTGAGTAACAGTAGAAGTACTCAGATCTGGTAATTGAGTAACAGTAGAAGTACTCAGATATTGAGTAAAAGTAGAAGTACTCAGATATTGAGTAAAAGTACTCAGATCTTGTACTTGAGTAAAAGTAGAAGTATTCAGATCTTGTACTTGAGTAAAAGTAGAAGTACTCAGATCTTGTACTTGAGTAAAAGTAGAAGTACCAGAGTGTAGGAATACTCTGTTACAGTAAAAGTCCTGCATTCAAAATGTTCCTCAAGTGAAAGTAGAAAGTATTCTCATCTAAATATAGTAAAGACAGTGAAAGTAGTCGTTGTGCAGATTGGTCCATTTCAGAATAATATATATGATATGTTTTATAATGATTGATCATGAAAGTGTTCTCAAAGCTGGTGAAGGTGCAGCTAGTCTGAAGTACTTTGTAGACTGCAGGGTAGCTGGTGGAGGTGCAGCTAGTCTGAAGTACTTTGTAGACTGCAGGGTAGCTGGTGGAGGTGCAGCTAGTCTGAAGTACTTTGTAGACTGCAGGGTAGCTGGTGGAGGTGCAGCTAGTCTGAAGTACTTTGTAGACTGCAGGGTAGCTGGTGGAGGTGCAGCTAGTCTGAAGTACTTTGTAGACTGCAGGGTAGCTGGTGGATGTGCAGCTAGTCTGAAGTACTTTGTAGACTGCAGGGTAGCTGGTGGAGGTGCAGCTAGTCTGAAGTACTTTGTAGACTGCAGGGTAGCTGGTGGAGGTGCAGCTAGTCTGAAGTACTTTGTAGACTGCAGGGTAGCTGGTGGATTCACTCCAGGTGGAACTAAAGTCTGATTCAACACTTGATTATATTTCACATCATTCATCTGTGAAGTAACTAAAGGTATTAATTAAATACAAGTAGAGGGATAAAAGTACAATGTACCTCAAAATTGTACTTAAGTACAGTACTTGAGTAAATGTACCTAGTTACTTAACACCATTGGAATTATATTTAACTTATTCAGTTCATATTTAATGGTCTACTTAGTGGATTTTGTAACCATGAATGGTGTTTCCAGATGGCTGGACATTGTGACGGACCTGAACACTCAGAATCCAGAATATCTGGACATCCGTCACACAGAGAGAGGGATTCAGCGCCGCAAAACCAAAAAGGTTCCTAACTCACACACTACAAAACAAAAAGCACGTATATACCCCTCATACCTGTTGTGCTATTTATTAATCTATGGAGCCTTAGGAATGTCTGTCTTCTGTCCAACACAATGGGACTTGAAAGCACCTGGAGAGGACTCTTTAAAGGAGAGACACTACATACTGATATACACCTGAACATCAGCAGGAGAGGAACATACACCTGAACATCAGCAGGAGAGGACTCTTTAAAGTAGAGACACTACACACTGATATACACCTGAACATCAGCAGGAGAGGACTCTTTAAAGTAGATACACTACATACTGACATACACCTGAACATCAGCAGGAGAGGACTCTTTAAAGTAGAGACACTACTACATACTGATATACACCTGAACATCAGCAGGAGAGGACTCTTTAAAGTAGAGACACTACATACTGATATACACCTGAACATCAGCAGGAGAGGACTCTTTAAAGTAGAGACACTACATACTGATATACACCTGAACATCAGCAGGAGAGGACTCTTTAAAGTAGAGACACTACATACTGATATACACCTGAACATCAGCAGGAGAGGACTCTTTAAAGTAGAGACACTACACACTGAGCAAAAGAATAACATGACGCCATTAATCAAGATGATCCACCTAAACCTTGTTGATAGACGTTTTATGTAGTTACTGTTTACCTTCGTCAACAAGGTTGTGTTTCAGCAGGATTAAAGCAGATTTTTCGTGGAACTTGGTGTAAGAAAAAGCACCGCGAGCAAAACATGTTTCAGATTTTAAGAAGAGCTGTCCTTTTTATTTATTAATTTGTTGCTGAATATATATTAAAATGCCTTTGTCAGAAACTAACCTCAGACAACTTCTCCCAGGTGGGGGGTAACCTGCACTGCATCATGGCCTTCCAGCGGGTGAACTGGCAGAAGCTCGGGCCCTGGGCTCTGAACCTGGAGAACCTGCGGCACGACGCGGGTCACAGCAGCTCCGTGGAGGACGTGGAGGAAGAGAGAACGACCTCCAAACGCCTCGCCAACATCGGCCGCTCCAACAGCACCGGCAGCCAGAAAGACTCCAGCTGGAAACGCCTGTCCAACAGCAGCGAGTACAGACAGGGATCCCCCGACAGAGACCTGGAGGAGGACATCGCAGACTGAGGGAAAGGTTCAATAACAAGACGTTAAAGTACAGAAACACTTAGATGAACAGGATAAGTCTGGTTTTGTATTTTACTACCAACTAATCCCACGCAAAGACAAAAACCAACCATGTGTTAAAGGTCACCTATTATGCAAAATCCATATGTGTCCCCTCTGTGTAAAAAGACTCTCTCTCTCTTTTTGATACATTTCTATAAAAACCTGTCTGAAAATGAGCTGATCAGATTTTGGCCACTTTATGATGTCATAACGATGTGTTGTCTTGTGTAGCCATTAGCCAATCAGCAACAAGGTAACTTATCACCTGAATCTCCTCTAGAGCTCCATTGAGTTCTTTGTAACCAAATCTCTCTCAGAGGGGCGTGGGGAGGGGCTCCTTACTTTCATCTGAAGTCACAGACAGAGAATCAGCACTTTGGAAACAGGGCTGAAACAGGGCTGAAACAAAGGGGATTATGGGTAATGCTGCAATGATCTGTTTGGTGTTTCAGCCAATCAGAGACAGGTTCTGTATATATCTGAGACCTGGGATATATTGATGAAGAACAGTATAATAGGGGACCTTTAAGTTTTAAGTGCCATGTTTGAGAGCAAGCTGGTCTCTCATTGGTCATCGTTGTTACCGGGAAGATTTGCCTCCAAAAACGTCCTTCTCTTTCTTCATTTTCCTTCTTCTTGAGTGGTGTAGAAGTTAGCATCTCACTTGTTCCCTCTACTACAACCTTTGGGATAATTAACTCTGTTGTAAACACGTGTTTATGATACTTACATATTTTGTCAAGCAGGATAATCTCCACATATTAACACCACTTTTATAAATATGAACGCGTAAATGCTATCTCTAGAGGTAAAAAGCTAACGTTAGGCTATGCAGGAACTCCAGCACGGTCACATGACTTCACTGTAATACCGCTAAGCTAATGGCGGCTAATTTAGACACTTGTTATCAACTGCTGACACATAGCACCAGTGGGGTATTTACTGACATATTTTATATATTATATTGAACAGAATGTTCTCTTAACGTTGTACACCTTAGTTCAGGCTTTTAACCAAAAACATGTTCGATAAACCACTGACTTCTAGACGAGCGAACAGGAAGTGCCAAAATGCTTCATAACACATGACATTAAAGTATTTAAACATGTCACAGTAGAGGCACAAAATACAAATATTCATGTGCAGAATAGGTCCCTTTTTTTTTAAAGATTATACCCCACGCTCCATCACACCTATAAAGCACATGAACAATCAGGTAATGAACTGAAACTCGCAGTAAAACTTAAATAAAATCTCGAGGTTTTGGTCTTCTGGTGGGATTTGTTGACAGTAAGAAAAACAGTTTTACCAGTATATATAATATCGGTGAATTCGTGACTTTTAGGATTCTCAGACGTGGATTCGAATCATTTTTGGAGTCAGATCGAAGTTTATTTCTTAGTCTTTTATAACTCGTTGTACAGGCAAGCGGGCTTGTGTTGTGGATGTCAGTGGAAATGCTTCAAAGTTAAAGTGTTGTGAACGCAGCTGACATGATGTTCTTTAGATAATCCCAGATTTTGAAGTGAATCGTTGAAAAAGTGGAACTACGGAAAGTGATGAATGCATGTTATTTATTATGTTTGAGTACAGCCACAGTTTGTCTCTGACCCCAATACAGATGTCATTGTGCAATTTAGATGTTATTTATTATTGCTTTTCCAATAAATTAAGATTTTTATAAACTGGTGGAAAAATGTATTTCATTCAGGCAAAATATAAACTGATCTACACCTGAACATCAGCAGGAGAGGACTCTTTAAAGTAGAGACACTACATACTGATATACACCTGAACATCAGCAGGAGAGGACTCTTTAAAGTAGAGACACTACATACTGATATACACCTGAACATCAGCAGGAGAGGACTCTTTAAAGTAGAGCCACTACATACTGATATACACCTGAACATCAACAGGAGAGGACTCTTTAAAGGAGAGACACTACATACTGATATACACCTGAACATCAGCGGTAGAGGACTCTTTAAAGTAGAGACACTACACACTGATATACACCTGAACATCAGCAGGAGAGGACTCTTTAAAGTAGAGCCACTACATACTGATATACACCTGAACATCAGCAGGAGAGGACTCTTTAAAGGAGAGACACTACATACTGATATACACCTGAACATCAGCGGTAGAGGACTCTTTAAAGTAGAGACACTACACACTGATATACACCTGAACATCAGCAGGAGAGGACTCTTTAAAGGAGAGACACTACATACTGATATACACCTGAACATCAGCAGGAGAGGACTCTTTAAAGTAGAGACACTACATACTGATATACACCTGAACATCAACAGGAGAGGACTCTTTAAAGTAGAGACACTACATACTGATATACACCTGAACATCAGCAGGAGAGGACTCTTTAAAGTAGAGACACTACATACTGATATACACCTGAAGATCAGCAGGAGAGGACTCTTTAAAGTAGAGACACTACATACTGATATACACCTGAACATCAGCAGGAGAGGACTCTTTAAAGGAGAGACACTACATACTGATATACACTTGAACATCAGCAGGAGAGGACTCTTTAAAGTAGAGACACTACACACTGATATACACCTGAACATCAGCAGGAGAGGACTCTTTAAAGGAGAGACACTACATACTGATATACACCTGAACATCAGCAGGAGAGGACTCTTTAAAGTAGAGACACTACATACTGATATACACCTGAACATCAGCAGGAGAGGACTCTTTAAAGTAGAGACACTACATACTGATATACACCTGAACATCAGCAGGAGAGGACTCTTTAAAGTAGAGACACTACATACTGATATACACCTGAACATCAGCAGGAGAGGACTCTTTAAAGTAGAGACACTACACACTGATATACACCTGAACATCAGCAGGAGAGGACTCTTTAAAGTAGAGACACTACATACTGATATACACCTGAACATCAACAGGAGAGGACTCTTTAAAGTAGAGACACTACATACTGATATACACCTGAACATCAGCAGGAGAGGACTCTTTAAAGTAGAGACACTACATACTGATATACACCTGAAGATCAGCAGGAGAGGACTCTTTAAAGTAGAGACACTACATACTGATATACACCTGAACATCAGCAGGAGAGGACTCTTTAAAGGAGAGACACTACATACTGATATACACCTGAACATCAGTGGTAGAGGACTCTTTAAAGTAGAGACACTACACACTGATATACACCTGAACATCAGCAGGAGAGGACTCTTTAAAGGAGAGACACTACATACTGATATACACCTGAACATTAGCAGGAGAGGACTCTTTAAAGTGGAGACACTACATACTGATATACACCTGAAGATCAGCAGGAGAGGACTCTTTAAAGTAGAGACACTACATACTGATATACACCTGAAGATCAGCAGGAGAGGACTCTTTAAAGTAGAGACACTACATACTGATATACACCTGAAGATCAGCAGGAGAGGACTCTTTAAAGTAGAGACACTACATACTGATATACGATTTTACGTGGTAAAAGTGATTCTTTCAGTGAGACAACAGAGCAAGCTTCTACAGTTGCACTACGTTTTGTAACAGTTAAATATTATTTTGACAATAACATATATTTCAATGTTGATGAACTTCATACTGTTCATTCATAATCTGATTGCTCACTGTTAAAATAAAATAAAAACATTACAATTACAAAATAATGATATCTACAGCCCCTAAACACACAAACACACCGCTTTCATAAATAACACACTTGTTCTGCAATAATATGTTTTATGTTTCCTGTCATTTTTGTGAGGAAAGGACATTCCTGAAAGACACGACATTTTCTCCTTCTCTGAGGGTCAAGAAGAACATCCAAGACGAACATTAAAAGCTGATGTTATGAGATGTTAAGACCAGTACAGGACATTCACTAAGAAACTACTTGTATTGTAAAAACAGTCAGCTGATCGAATGCAGCTATTTCCACATCTACACTCCATCCGCTGATTATTTCTATTCGCCTCACTTTATGAGCTTCACATCACTTGTGCCTTGTACCGCAGAGTTTGCAACGTCACAAATAAATGGGGCCAATCTTCAGTCGGATGTGAATGTGTAATCTAACATGTTCAGTAAGAATAATGGACAAAAGGAGTGACAATACAAATACAATAAATGTGAACCAAAAGTTAATCAAATGTTTTAAATAAAAAGCACATATGGACAGAAGGTGTAAACCTATTAAATGTATAAGTAAACACATTTAGTCAAATAAAGTGACAGACTAGGCCTGTGCAGTTGGTATGAGCATGAGCATGGGCTCCTCCATCAGCCCTGGTCCTCCTCGCAGAGGAAAGACCCTCAGTCCTCTCCACACCAACAGACAGGACGTCCATCACACGGAGGTGTCTCCCTGAAGTCTCTGCTGCTCTCTGGACACCAGGCTGTCTCAATCCGTCCACACTGAATATGAGAGGGGGAAAATGAAAATAATAAATGCTTTAGACAATAAGAAACATAAAGTTGACTGTTGAGTTGCTCAGTTTTTTTGAGATTGTCAATACTATTACTGTATAACTAATATCTCAGGTTAAGAGGCACCTTCAAATAAAGATTGGTCTTTAAATGCATGTTGTCTTTTGAATTGTTTGTCTAAAGTCAAGGATCTAGAACTGGTACTTAGTTTGAATAATACAGTCTGGTTATTATGCTGTTTGGAGGAGGCCTCACAGGTAAGAGCACTAACTAGCTACCATCACATGTACCTTAGCTTGACTTAAATGTATTAAACGTATAGTTAAGTGATATCAAAATATAAATAACTAATGTCATGCAAACATTAATCAGGGCTCTCAAGTTTTGAACAGAGTTCAGAGTGAGATTTTGGCAGCGGCGGGGCTTTGGGTGGGGACGGTGGTTTTATCTGATAAATGACACATACATTTAAAAAAAATATATTCCACGATACTGTGTCTCAGGGGATGTTAATATTTAACAAACTATTAATGTGTTATACCAGATTAACGGAAATAATCTCAGCTAACTGACGATACAAACCATGTTTACCAAAACACAAGTCTCATAAGAAGCATCTAAATGACCCATGAGCGAAAAATGCTAACGGACATTGGCACAGAACTCAAGATAAAAGTACCCTTATTACTCATCGTAGCTGCACATACAAGATATCCGATTAAAGCTGAGACTCCACAGATTGTGTAGGTATATAGTTTCATCACTGAGTGATCCGGACTCGCGACAGGGGAAGCAAATACAGTCATCACAACACGTACCTTTACAGAGCTTCTAGGGAGATGTCTCACCACCGTAGCTGTCAATCTGATCAAAAGACGTGTTCAATGGCATTAAAATGAGAAAACACGCGGCTGAATCTGTTAATCCATAGGTTTTTAACGTCTATGTAAAACAAAATGATTGAATTTATAATCCATAATTCCATTTTAATGTAAAAATCGGAGAGCAAATGCTAGCTGCTAGTGGTAGCCACCACAGCTAGCTGCCGCTTGACATGTTCCAACATAGCCGTTGTGCTCGTGCGATATGCCAACTCCATTTGGCAAAGACTGCAAATGACAATATCTTTGCGTTTTGGACTCACTTTAAAATGTTCCCATGCTTTTGAAGACCTAGGGCGAGATGTTTTCGTTTGAGGGCTTCAGGTGCGCAATCCTGTCAGGGGGAGGTGGTAGCCGTTTCAGTCTCCATTGTGTTTGAAGTGCGATTGCGAACGGCTTGTTGCTTTGTTTACACACCCACGTGTGTGTAGCGACGCGTGACGCGGAAATATGTCGTCGACGATATTTTTGAAATCGACGCTACAGCACTACTGTCTATAAAGCAGGGCCGTATTCACCATATACATTGGGGGGGGGACACATCCCCCCCAATATTCAGATACACGCAAAATGTCCCCCCCCAATAAATAGTAAAAAAAAAGTTTTGATTTTTAGATTTTTTAATTTAAATAAAATTGCTATTCTATGACTTCTTTATTTTGGTTACTTGTATACTTGAAAATCTATATTTTCTGTTATTGTGAGCTTCACCAAAATGATATTTATTTTCATATGTAAATTGGTTCCTTATTTTGTACCCGGGGGTGTATTTCGCTGTTGCACGTCTGAGTCCACCTTCAGTTAGCTTGATGCTCCAAGCAGGTCAGTCATGTTTTAATTTGCCCTCCATCAGTTCTGGTATCTTTTCTAGTTAGCCCTAAAGTAATCTATATTATTTTATTTCGTAATGGTAATGTTAATGAACCCTCCGGTTTAGATTCTTTGTGTAAGTAACTTGTAGTTCTGATGTTAAAACCGAACTTTTCAGGAATAGTAGCTAACTAGCTGTGGGCTAGCTGGTTTCAGTTGTTAGCCTCCCTAGAGGAGGTTAGGTCCCCCACCCGCCCACACCCCCCGTTAAATTGTCCCACCCACATTGAGGATGCTTCCTACACTCATGCCTGAGACACAGTTTTGTGACTATTGTTGTGTTTTGCCCCCACGGGCAGGGGCATGGGGTTTAACGGGTTTTTAATGTGTTAGTGATTTTTTATTTTTTAGAATGGCAGGAAATTAGTATTCAAATTTGTATTGAATATTTGGTCCCCCCCCAATGTTGACTCCATGAATACGGCCCTGCTATAAAGTATAGGGCAGAATGTCTAAATCCTACCCGGATACAGCCATGTTATTTTCTAATTGGCTGTTCGATAGTTTACATTATTTTAATTGGTTGATGCGTGGCTACAGTGATTCTGTACTAGTTTGTTTACAAAATTGCAGCGCAACTGGGTGGGCGGTACCCTGGAAAGAAATCTCTGCGTGAGAAATACAAGGTGTGGCGTGTGAGCGTGTGAATGGAGTGGAATGCGTGTGTCTCACGCCAAATGCGTGAGACTTGAGAGGCCTGCATTAATATTTGCTTGATTCCAGTGTTGAATTTAGCACAATTGCATACAAACGTTAAGGGGTTTTAAGATTCTGAAGTATTATGCTAAAAAATCAATAACTTAGACTATAATTTATAGTTTTGCTGAATAGTTTCAAGGCCGCTTACCATAGAAACGTAAATTGCCACGGCAGCGTGCAGATGGGGAGCATGTTAGCTTAGCTTGGTAGCTTCAGCTAGCTCTGGAACTTCCAGCTCGGTGACAGCAGGTCCCGCCTCTTTGCCCTTATTTGGAGCAGGCTGGAGAAGGCGGGAGTTGAACTCTGACGTAACTGTTGAGCCGTTAGTGGCCGACTCCGCCTACTAAGGGCTTCACGGCAACTCTGCAGAATCCTATGGGTGACGTCACGGACCCTACGTCCATTTATATATACAGTCTATGATCAGAGCACACTGAAACCTGCAAAGGGACCTCAGTATCACATCTGGTCACCCTTTGAGAGGCTTACAGAGAGTGCAGTGCGTTCAAAAACAGACAGATATTTCACCAAAAGGATAGGATAACTTACCAAAGAACTAATTCAGAGCATAGTAATTATTAGAAAATAATTATTACTACAGAGCAGAATTACTTAAAAAGTTAGTAATTAATACAACATAATTAGTATTACCAAGTAGTTAAAATTCAATCTAAAATGACTATGTCTCAATCAGCTATCCCACAGGAAGAGAACATGGCAGCGATCAGTCGAGATGACATCCGCCCAGTGATTCTAAAGTTCTTCAGCAGGCTGCCAGTGGATAAGTGGGAATCCCTGAACAAAAACTCATCTGATGATGGCATCAAAATTTATGTGGCAGAGTTTATTTTGGACCTAGTAGATGTACTGACAAAATCCCTACTAGTCGCCATGAAGAACAACAATTTCATCATTTCTGAGGAGGTTGTCTGGTCCATTCTGGGCAACACACTCCCTCAGACTATCGCTGATTTTCTGGGCATTAAGGACATGGTTGAGTGTGTCAGCGCCACACGTTTAACCAGGCTGCTGGTGAAAGAAGCTGTAACCAGCGTCAAGTCAGCAGTCAGCTGCAATTCCCAGGCTGAGGGTATTATGGAAAGCGAACACGTCACTTCTCACCACAGACTTAATGTCATGGTTGGTCACGCCATCCATATGTTGAGAACTATTGGGGCTAAGATGAAGGCTTGTTTCGATTTAGATTACGCAAAGACAAGAGGGCTATGGAGACCTCCACTGATGGACAAAAAGGGGATGACGTCAACGAAGAAAAGAGCCACGAGTCCTCAGGCCCCTCTAAGACCTCAGTGACCGGGTCTGCCCACTCAAAAGCCTCAGAGGTCAACTATACCCTCTTTCAAACCTCAGGGTCCGGGTCTACCCTCTCAAAAACCTCAGTTGCTCGCCCCTATCAAACCTCAGAGACAGGGTCTACCCTCTCAAAAACCTCAGTTGCTCGCCCCTATCAAACCTCAGAGACAGGGTCTACCCTCTCAAAAACCTCAGTTGCTCGCCCCTATCAAACCTCAGAGACAGGGTCTACCCTCTCAAAAACCTCAGTTGCTCGCCCCTATCAAACCTCAGGGACAGGGTCTACCCACTCAAAAACCTCAGAGACCAAATCTGCACTCTCTAATAGCTCAGGGTCCGTACCTCTATTCGCTAAAACCCCCTCAAGCGGACTAGAAGACAGCATTGGAAGCGATACATCCAGAATGGTCGAGGATATCCTTACAAAAGAGTTTTTCAAAATCACAGAGCCCCTAATGGATACTATGACGAAAAGTGAGAGCGATCTTCTTAGAGCCGACACAGTCGTGGAGATTGCTGAACTCACTCAACTCATCGTGAGGGAGTGTCTGGGAGCAAAGAGCAGTTCAACGCTTACCACTGAAGAAGTAGAAGCCGAGATCAAGCTGGGCGAGAAAAATAAATGCGGGAAGATCAAGGCCTTTTTAACCAGACGTGTTGCCAAACTGACCATACATCGAATGCTGTCAGGGCTGAAGAAAACCTTTTGCCCTGGAGCAAGAGCTAGCAGCCTGATTTCAATGAGAGCTTTCGATAACGATATTGAAGAGTTGCTCATGGAGGAGGGCGATGGAGACCACGATTGGAACGAAGTGTGTGTTAATCAGAGAATGAAAGACATTTCCCTCGGCAAGGACCACGTGTTCGAAATGGATCTCAAAGAACTCCTCTACGCTCACACCACGAGAGAGATGTCGATTCCCGAGTCTACCCCAGGAGTTACGGAAATATTAGAGACCCCGCCCCCAGAGGCTGTGAAATCTGCGATAACGAGGCAAGTGCGTCGCTTCTTAGGAGTGTTCGGGTGGTTTGTGAACAACGAGGCCGTCACACAAACCGAAAGGATGATATCGGCTTTCGAGGAGATTGAGGTGCGACCAATAATCACAGAAGAAGCCCCAGTGTCAGTGTCCTTGAAAGCCAAAATGAATGTCAAGGTTCTGGTTCAGAAACTGATCACACGGCTTTTCAAGAACGCAAAGGTGAACCACAACGTTGGAAACTCAGTCGGCATCGTTGAGAGCTTGTTGGAGAAAGTGTGGGCCAAAGTCGAGGGGGAAAGCTTCACAGTAACCCCGGACACATTCCGGACCCTCGACAAGGTGGTTTACAAGGACCTGGTCAGGATCTGGGGCTCCGCAGAGTCCGTGCTCGTGATGTTCAACATGGCAGGATCGTCAGATGAAAATTGCGTGGCGTCCATTATCAAAGCTCGCCTGATGCGTCAACCAAAGAAGAGACGAGCCGTCTGCAAATTCTTCCACTCTGCAGGCAAGGCCATGAGCAAGCCTTTCAGACGCAGCTCTGAGCCCGTGTGGGTTCTTTAAAGGGGGGTTATTGAAATGTGGGATCTTTAGTTAGGGTGGTAAATATGTGTGGGTGGGTTTAGCATTTTGAGTTTTTTCCGGGTTCACTCCGGTTTTCCCGCTTACCATGCAACGGATTGGACGATTAACATCTCCACCAAAAACTGCATGGTATCAACCTCTTATATTGTTGTCAATAAATGTTCAAAAGCATTTTTACTGTTTCTCTGTCTTTAGTTTACGGTTGAATCTGTTAATATGTAACATGCTGAAGGTCTGCTATTTTAAGTTTCACTAAAAGATCAAACTTTTGTGTTTTGTTGTGAGAAAAATACTCAGTTACAAAACAAATGAATGTGTTATATGGTATTGTGTCATTTTACAAATATATAGTACATTGGGTAATTACATTGTCACAGCATCAGTGTTGTCACGCATGAGAGAAACTATTTAAAAGAGACAATAAGATACAGATACAATAAAACAAAGAATGTACATGAACAGCAAATACATACAACATTACAATAGAAAATACATCTAAATAATACACAATATAAAGAAAATACTGAATATATTTAAATACTACAAATACAATTTCACTAGGTAACAGATAGCAGATATAACACAACAATCGTTGAAATTCCGATTGTCTTTAAACGCACCATTTGACCTGTTTATTGTACCCGGAACAAAAATAACAGTCAAAGTCTCGTCGAGTATTTCTTCCTCATAACTGTGTTTTGTGAAGTAGGCATTAGATTAAAATAAACAATTATGAGGTAGAAGTCTAGGTTATAACTTCCGGGACTCTTAAATAAAGTTGTAATGGGTTCCTCTGCTGGTCTCAGACTTTATATGAGTGATAATAACGGACCTTTAATCCTGGATGGGGGTCTCGCGACTGAACTGGAGGCACAGGGAATCAAATTACAGGTAAAATATAATTAATAATAACAATAATCTTTATCTGATTAACTACTTTTACTAAGGTTTATACTGTATCCATCAGTTTGTCATTCAAATACTAATTTCTGTGCACCAAGTAGGCTTACATCTTCCTGTTTACTAAAATAACGTTACCTGATTTATTTAATATCTTGTAATACAAGATAATAATAATACTCATGGACGCAGGAAGGGGGGGGCTGAGGGGGCTGCAGCACCCCCATCTGCGAGGCTCCACGAGTACCCGCACCCCCCCCTCGCATACAAATCTTTCTGTAAGAGTAAGTATTATCAAATACACTATACAAAATATATAAGGTAGCTATAAAAGTAGTCAACAACGATCAATACAACAAACAATGAATAGCAAAGTGAAAGAAGGCAATTTAAAATAAATATTTCATGGATTTAGGATTATAATCTAAATTAAAGCTGCAAGCAGCGTTGAGCGGGTCTTCGACGTTCCGCAGGCTGTTGTCCGCACGTCGACGTGTCTAGGTGTCTCGAGGACTCGGCCCTTGGCAAACGTGGGAATTTGTTTGAGATACAGCAGTAACACAAACATTGTGTTTGATGGCGGGTGATCTGTCGCCATGGCAACGGCATTTGATGACATCCCATAATACGCCTAGATGTGTTGAGGGCTGCATGGTGATCAAACCTGTGAAGTTGTGTGCCGTCTGGAGCATGTTAATTGGAATTAGGAGAAAACCATGTTTCACGGCCACCATTTTGTTACCATAGCAACGAAATTTGAAGAAATCTCAAAAGTGACACATATATGTGTCGAGGGCTTGGCGGTTAGCACACATGTGACATTTGAACCCTTTTTTACCATTTACACAGGAGTTATAGCAATATCGTGCTTAACAGCAAGGAATGCGTTGCCATGGCAACAGCTTTTGAGGAAAACTCACGATTGTCATATTGAGGGGTTCAGGGCCAGACCATTAAGTCTGGTGGTGTGTAGACCACTTTCATAGGAGTAACAGCGACACCGTGTTTCATGGCGAGGGATCTGTTGCCATGGCAACGGCATATGATGACATCCCCTAATTGACATAGAGCTGTTGAGGGCCGGACCATTAATGATAGTCTGAAGTCTGGTGGTGTTTGGATGATTTTCCATTGAATTAGGAAAACACCGTGTTTCCTGGCGAGGGAGGCGTTGCCATGGAAACGGCATATGATGACATCTCATAATTGACATAGTGCTGTTGAGGGCCGGACTAGGAGCTATCATATGAAGTCTGGTGGTGTTTGGATGATTTTCCATTGAATTAGGACAACACTGTGTTTCATGGCGAGGGACGCGTTGCCATGGAAACGGCATATGATGACATCCCCTAATTGACATAGAGCTGTTGAGGGCCGGACCATTAATGATAGTCTGAAGTCTGGTGGTGTTTGGACGATTTTCCATTGACTTACAACAACATCGTATTTTTTGGCGAGGGATGCGTTACCATGGCAACAGCATACGTTGAGATTTCAGATTTCACGTAGAGCTGTTGAGGGCCGGACTAGGAGCCATCATATGAAGTCTGGTGGTGTTTGGATGATTTTCCATTGAATTAGGACAACACCGTGTTTCATGGCGAGGGACGCGTTGCCATGGAAACGGCATATGATGACATCTCATAATTGACATAGAGCTGTTGAGGGCCGGACCATTAGCCATCATATGAAATCTGGTGCCGTTTGGAAGATTTTCCATTAAATTAGGACAACACCGTGTTTCATGGCGAGGGACGCGTTGCCATGGCAACGGCATATGAGGACATCCCATAATTGACATAGTGCTGTTGAGGGCCAGACTAGGAGCCATCATATGAAGTCTTGTGGCGTTTGTACGATGTTCCATTGAATTATGACAACACCAGGTTTTTTGGCGATGGACGCGTTACTATGGCAACGGCATATGAGGACATCCCCTAATTAACATAGAACTGTTGAGGGCCGGATCATTAATGATAGTCTGAAGTTTGGTGCCGTTTGGAACCTTTTCCATTGAATTAGGACAACACCGTGTTTTATGGCGAGGGAAGCGTTGCCATGGAAACGACAAATGGTGAGATTTCAGATTTTAGAGCTGATAAATCGCGTTTTTCCGACACAAAATTCAAAATGGCCGACTTCCTGTACGTTATTTTATACCCCTCCAAAAGTTAAAGTAAGGGGAGTTAACGTTAAAAACGGAAGTGGGCGTGGCCTACGCAATTTTTGACGCAAAGTTCCGGAACCAATTACATATTTCAAGTTGCCACACTGCGCCTGCAAAATTTGGTGAGTTTTCACATATGTTGCGGGGATCAAAAGTGCGTTCCAAAAAGTCAAATAATAATAATAACAAAAAATAATCCATCCAGTTTCAATCATGTTTGATTTAACATTGAGGTGGGTGAGACCACCTCACTGTAGGCCGTCCACTGTACTACCTACTGTGGTGGCCCAGTAGGTAGGCCGGACGGCCTACCTACTGGGCCACCTTTAATGGGCTTTTGCCCCTTTTTTACCCTGTTTTTAGTGGGTTTTGCATGGTTATCGCTCGCTTCGCGAGCGACTAAGGCTGCGGCCACACGAGGACGAATTCGGTCGTTTGCGTTACTGTTTAGTGTCATATAGACCGTTCGGCCACACGAGGACGACCGAATACGGCACTAAACGACTGAGGAAACGATAACGGGTCCCAAGGTGGATAGAAAGGCATACGAAACTCTCTGGGGGGTCAAACGGCTCCGTGTGTGCGCCCTATCCGAACATTTTCAGATCACTGATAGTGATTGCGCAATAGCCCCGCCTCTCCCCACCTCTTCTGTTCACCTCCGTTTACCCCGCGCCATTGCTGAAGTGTTTCGCCACCAACAACAACAACAATGGCGGATCGCAGAGTTGCTATCGTGCTCCGGACGCTATTGATCATGCTACAGTTGTTTGTGCAACATCTACAGCAATAATGATGAGGCAATAGCCCCGCCTCTCCCCACCTCTGCTGGTCACCCCCGCGTCAAAGTAAACTGCACCCTGAATTCAGATTATTTATCTTTCTCTCCATATGGACCTAAACGCGAGTGAAGTCTAATCTGACAGGACGGAGACACGCAGCTCTGCTCACCTGCAGCTCCTCCCGCTGCAGCAACACACACACTTCAAGTCAGATCATCACCCTTAGCTATTTTAATTACCTCTCAAACTCCCTAAACTAGTTATAAATATGTTTATCTTTACTGTCGGCCGGGTCACTCATTACTGGATCAGCTGCTGCATGAGACAGACACTGACGCTGTCCGAAGAGAGGGAGGAAAAAGAGAGGCTCCGTGTATTTTATTATTATATTATATAGAGTCGTTATTCATTTGTTTTAAAGCTCAATAAATAACAAAGAAGACCTTTGACCGGCACTTTTATAATTTTGTCCGGAAGATTTAAACTTTAATACACGTTGACTGGCGAAAAACTCTGCCCGGTTCCCTCGGCCCCCACCGTGGAGAATAAACAGAAGGGCAACCATGACAACCATGCTTCTTCGCTGCTTTTGTGGAGGAAGTTACAGCGCCACGTACAGGCTCCTGCATATGTACTGCAGCTTCTCCAGCGGTTGGAGCTAAACGGAGCGGTCTCGTGTGGGCAGACACTATCCGGATAACTATTGCGTGTGGACGGAAGCTTGTTTGCGATTGCGTTTGCGTTAATCCTATGCGTTTAGCCGTTTTCGTCCTCGTGTGGCCGCAGCCTAAGTTGATTGTAACGATTTCAATTATGCGAGTTGCAGTCACTGTGCAGTGACTGGGCTCACGCGGTGGTTTACAAGGACCTGGTCAGGATCTGGGGCTTCGCAGAGTCCGTGCTCGTGATGTTCAACATGGCAGGATCGTCAGATGAAAATTGCGTGGCGTCCATTATCAAAGCTCGCCTGATGCGTCAACCAAAGAAGAGACGAGCCGTCTGCAAATTCTTCCACTCTGTAGGCAAGGCCATGAGCAAGCCTTTCAGACGCAGCTCTGAGCCCGTGTGGGTTCTTTAAAGGGGGGTTATTGAAATGTGGGGTCTTTAAAGGGGGTTATTGAAATGTGGGTTCTTTAAAGGGGGCTATTGAAATGTGGGGTCTTTAAAGGGGGTTATTGAAATGTGGGATCTTTTAGTTAGGGTGGTAAATATGTGTGGGTGGGTTTAGCATTTTGGGTTTTTTCCGGGTTCACTCCGGTTTTCCCGCTTACCATGCAACGGATTGGACGATTAACATCTCCACCAAAAACTGCATGGTATCAACCTCTTATATTGTTATCAATAAATGTTCAAAAGCATTTTTACTGTTGCTCTGTCTTTAGTTTACGGTTGAATCTGTTAATATGTAACATGCTGAAGGTCTGCTATTTTAAGTTTCACTACAAGAACAAACTTTTGTGTTTTGTTGTGAGAAAAATACTCAGTTACAAAACAAATGAATGTGTTATATGTTATTGTGTCATTTTACAAATATATAGTACATTGGGTAATTACATTGTCACAGCAGCAGTGTTGTCACGCATGAGAGAAACTATTTCAAAGAGACAATAAGACAGAGATACAATAAAACAAAGAATGTACATGAACAGCAAATACATACAACATTACAATAGAAAATACATCTAAATAATACACAATATAAAGAAAATACTGAATATATTTAAATACTCTACAATATACAATTGCACTAGGCAACAGATAGAAATATACAGTGTATTAAATAATCAAAATAACCAATAAATTAGGAAATGGTGCTGTTGTGGAGCACCTAATCACAACAATCGTTGAAATTCCGATTGTCTTTAAACGCACCATTTGACCTGTTTATTTTACCCGGAACAAAAATAACAGTCAAAGTCTCGTCGAGTATTTCTTCCTCATAACTGTGTTTTGTGAAGTAGGCATTAGATTAAAATAAACAATTAAGAGGTAGAAGTCTAGGTTATAACTTCAGGGACTCTTAAATAAAGTTGTAATGGGTTCCTCTGCTGGTCTGAGACTTTATATGAGTGATAATAACGGACCTTTAATCCTGGATGGGGGTCTCGCGACTGAACTGGAGGCACAGGGAATCAAATTACAGGTAAAATATAATTAATAATAACAATAATCTTTATCTGATTAACTACTTTTACTAAGGTTTATACTGTATCCGTCAGTTTGTCATTCAAATACTAATTTCTGTGCACCAAGTAGGCTTACATCTTCCTGTTTACTAAAATAAAGTTACCTGATTTATTTAATATCTTGTAATACAAGATAATAATACTTATGGACGCGGGAAGGGGGGGGGGCTGCAGCACCCCCATCTGCGAGGCTCCACGAGCACCCGCACCCCCCCTCGCATACAAATCTTTCTGTAAGAGTAAGTATTATCAAATACACTATACAAAATATATAAGGTAGCTATAAAAGTAGTCAACAACGATCAATACAACAAACAATGAATAGCAAAGTGAAAGAAGGCAATTTAAAATAAATATTTCATGGATTTAGGATTATAATCTAAAAAGATGTTAAGGTACAAAGAAATGCCAAAAGGTGTATTTAATGAAGACTGAAACAAAAACAAGAGAAAAGGTGTTGGGAAATGTATAACATGTCTGTCCATGTGTGTGTGCGCCTCACACAGGGAGACCCTCTGTGGAGCGCCAGGCTTCTGCACACAAACCCCCAGGCCATAAAAGATGCTCATTACAGGTAAATCCATGCACAATATCATATCAACGAGGACACATTATGCTCATTTGCAAGTTCATATCTGCATGTTGTGCCTCCACTGTGACATGTTTACATGCTTTCATGTTCAAAGAATGCTTTTGCAGACCATTTCAAACATAACGTAATAGTACAATACAGCACTCCCTATCAGAGATGGCAAAAGTACACACATCCTTTACTCGAGTACAGATACTCGTGTTTAAAAGTACTCTGGTGAAAGTAGAAGTACTGACTAAACTTATTTACTCAAGTCAAAGTAAAGAGGCTTTGAAGTGTACTTCAGTAAAAAGTACCCATAACTAGCAGCTGTTTTAAAGAGTACCTGACCTCCCTTTATATTAATAGAACAATAATGTCATTGTTAGCTAATGAATGTTTCCATGCTGAACAACGGCAACATGACAACGTTTCCATTGGTCCCTCTTCTTTAGAGAAGACCAGGAAGTGATGGATACACGGATCGTGTTCCACAATAGCACGCAATGACTCTAAAGAATAATGATCACGCACCAACACACATTCAGACTAAAGGAACCAGCTGTTTGGGAAATGAGAGAAGTAGAAAGTACAGGTATTTGATTTCAACATGTAAGAAGTAGAAAGTACAGGTATTTGAGTTCAACATGTAAGAAGTAGAAAGTACAGGTATTTGGGTTCAACATGTAAGAAGTAGAAAGTACAGGTATTTGGGTTCAACATGTAAGAAGTAGAAAGTACAGGTATTTGAGTTCAACATGTAAGAAGTAGAAAGTACAGGTATTTGAGTTCAACATGTAAGAAGTAGAAAGTACAGGTATTTGTGTTCAACATGTAAGAAGTAGAAAGTACAGGTATTTGAGTTCAACATGTAAGAAGTAGAAAGTACAGGTATATGTGTTCAACATGTAAGAAGTAGAAAGTACAGGTATTTGAGTTCAACATGTAAGAAGTAGAAAGTACAGGTATTTGAGTTCAACATGTAAGAAGTAGAAAGTACAGGTATTTGAGTTCAACATGTAAGAAGTAGAAAGTACAGGTATTTGAGTTCAACATGTAAGAAGTAGAAAGTACAGGTATTTGAGTTCAACATGTAAGAAGTAGAAAGTACAGGTATTTGTGTTCAACATGTAAGAAGTAGAAAGTACAGGTATTTGAGTTCAACATGTAAGAAGTAGAAAGTACAGGTATTTGAGTTCAACATGTAAGAAGTAGAAAGTACAGGTATTTGGGTTCAATATGTAAGAAGTAGAAAGTACCGGTATTTGGGTTCAACATGTAAGAAGTAGAAAGTACAGGTATTTGGGTTCAACATGTGAGAAGTAGAAAGTACAGGTATTTGAGTTCAACATGTGAGAAGTAGAAAGTACAGGTATTTGTGTTCAACATGTAAGAAGTAGAAAGTACAGGTATTTGTGTTCAACATGTAAGAAGTAGAAAGTACAGGTATTTGGGTTCAACGTGTAAGAAGTAGAAAGTACAGGTATTTGTGGTACCTCTGCTCCCTATCAACACACAGTTTTTAAACGTGGTGCATCAACAGGTTTCTGCTCAGTGGGGCGGACGTTATCACTACAGCCACGTACCAAGCGAGTGTTTCAGGATTCATGAATCACCTGGACGTGAGTTGTGATCGAGCCAAAGAGCTGATGATGTCCGGAGTTGACCTCGCTAAAGAGACTGTGGAGAGATTTGTTTCTGACACTCATCCAACAGGTAGAAAACTACACTTTAGACACTACAGTTTGGGCTGTATTGCTTATATGTCTGTTATACACACACACACACACACACACACACACACACACACACACACACACACATACGTAGGAGTCGATTTGTGTCTGTAGATTTCTCCTAAATTCGCCAAAAGGGACATAAGATAATACCTAATTTGCATATTTAAACATAACATTTCAGAAAAGTTGTAATACAAAAAGCAATTATTCTAATGTTAGTAATAAACTTGGGAAGTTTCATGGTGATATCTATTAGTTGAATGTTTTACCTATTCCCCTGCAGTGTATGAATATTACAATACATATCTTTAAAGTCCGTTTTCTCTTCCTCTCGCACCAGATATCTCCACTTCAGAAGTACTTACATACACCCACCTTCCCAGTTACATTCCTATCTATTTTCTGGAGCTTTTTACAGAGGCTTTTATTTATAGATTATTCAAACCCTTATTTATAGGTCATTTATTAACTAAAAACATGGAGAAAACCAATTTTCTGTTTACCATATTTCCTGATTTATGGAATGATAAAAATAGATATTCAAAGGGTCCTCTGTAAAAAAATATCCCTCGTCACCGGCTTGAGCTTCAATCTCAGGATCCATGTATCTGTGATCCTCTCCAGAAAGGAACTAGTCATCACATACAGAGCATCAACTAGTTCCTGAGCAGTGTCCTTCACATGCTGATATCCAAGAGAGGGAGTCACCCAGTCACAAGATGGAGGAATAGAAAGCAGTATCAATGTATACTTCAGATTAGCTCCACGTCAGAAATGAGCATGCTTGATGTCTCTCTCCATAGATGTCCTGTAGGTTGGTTTGTAAATTATTTATCAGCGAGAACCCAATGCGTCCAATTTTCTGGGTCCTTTTCTTCCTTCCTCCCGATAGCAAAGGGTGTGCCACAAGGTTCCATATTAGGACCCATTCTTTTTACCATATATGTAAATAATCTATGTAATAATTTAGATGCAGATGACACTGTTATTTATTGTTCCTCCGCTTCTATAGAGCAAAGTCTAGGTTTCCTCCAGTCTGCCTTTGATGTCATACAAACCCATTTATATCAACTAAAGTTGGTATTAAATGCTGAAAAATCCAAAGTAATGATATTTTCGAATGGCAAAAAGTTACCATCTATTCTACCCAATATTTGTACTGCACAAGGGACTGACATTGAGAGGGTCACTACTTACACATATCTGGGATTTCTTATTGAACAGAACTTGTCTTTCAAGTTACACACGGAAAATGTTGTCTCAAAGCTAAAAATAAAATTAGGTTTCTTTTTCAGGAATAAATCCTGTTTCCCTTTCAGACAAGGCAACCTCTGATATCTGCAACGTTTTTACCTGTATTAGATTATGGTGACCTGCTAGACATAAATGCCTCTGACCAGTGCCTAAAGAGCTTGGATACTGTGTACCATTGTGCCTTATGATTTATCACTGGATGTGGATATCGAGTACACCATTGCACTTTATATGCTGCTGCTAATTGGCCATATTTGTCTGCTCGCAGACTTTCCCATTGGTTGGGTTTTATTTATAAATCTCTGCTTGGGTTGGTTCCCTCCTACATTTGCACATATATGTGTCAAAGAGAAAGTCCATATGGCCTGCGCTCCCAAGATGTGATTCAGATGCTGGTTCCTACAGTGAGAACACAACTGGGAAAAACAGCTTTTAGATATGCTGCCCCCACTGCTTGGAACAATGTACAGAAGGAGCTGAAACTCTCAGATGTAGTCACTATGGGGGAATTCAGGTCCATCTTAAAGGACAGAGAACACGACACCATTGGTCGATGTGAGTGCTCGTATATCCTGAAATCGTTTTAAATGTTGCCAGTTTTTGAATGATTTTAATACTTTGTTTTACTTCGCATATTGACTGGCTAATGTGCCATTTTATTTGTGTTTTATAGCTGTATTTGTCTGCCTTTCATGTCTGTGTTTTATATGTTGTAACTTTGTACATGCTGCCCTTCTTGGCCAGATCACTCTTGGAAAAGAGATTTTAATCTCAATGAGTTTTTTACCTGGTTAAATAAAGGATATATATAGAGGCTGAATCATCATGTTAATCACAGAGCTATCATCTGCCTCAAACAGTCCTGATGCTCTTCTAGGTCATCACACATCCTGTCACGTTCACAGCTACAGTTGGATACCTTTGTTATCACGTTACTCTGATATTGGAAGAGGACATTCAGTATTTTCCCAACATATGGAAACAAAATAAAACATGAATTTTGACGCTGGCTTTATCCAATGCTCACATCTCTCAGGGCGGAGGCGTCCGCTGGTGGCCGGTTCTGTCGGACCGTACGGAGCGTTTCTGCTCGACGGCTCCGAATACACCGGGGCGTACGCAGAGGAAATGAGTGAAGAGGTAAGGTGGTCGTACTGGTATTAACTTCTTTATCTTTTACAGGCACGACAAATTCAACGAATCCTGAATCTCGGAGCCCCTCCAACAGCGCTCTTTAAATGTGTATACAAATAAAAAAGTGAACACAATATAAGAATTTTCCTGTAACATGAATTAATGCAATTTAAAATATGGGTTTGTTTTCTGACACTGTAGAAAAAACAGATCAATGCTGTTTCTAAGCATTGCTATGACAACCAATCTATTTAGCCTTAGGTTTACAGATAATAGTTACATTGTTAACATTATGTAAAGAAAGTCATAAATACAAATTGAAAAGTTTAAAATTATGGAAAAAAAGATTACGTGCTGTTAAATCAGCTGTTAAAGGTGGGGTAGGTGATTCACTTCAGAAACATTTTTTGTTATATTACATGGAATACTCTTAACATCCCCGATAGCAATGAATACATTAAAACATCTCATCTGTGGAAGCCGTGGCGCTGTAGAAAGCACGACCAATCATCTGAGCCGGCTAAAGTAACTGGATGGCCTACCTGCCTGTCAGCCTTCCATCTGTGCACGAACTGATCTCGTGCCCTCATTGGTCATGTGCGCGTTCCTGTGGTGTTGGAGGAGGGGCTCTGTGAGGAAGTCTGAAGGAAGGGGCAGATTTTTTTCGGCTGCGTACTTTCAAATTCTAGCGCACTCAAGCTGGTTTCTCCATTCTCACCTACCCCACCTTTAAGTTAGTTGAAAGATTTTGCTTACTTATATATATAATATTTCTTATAATATTTTGTAGTGATGGCGAGATGAAGCTTTGAAGCTTTCCAGCCAATTGGTTGGCAAAAGGGTTCATCTCATGAGGCTTCATCATGGGCTTCATTTGAACACAAACCCCCCTGTTGGTCAAAGTGTGTAAACAGGGCACACGCTCCGAAGCCTCGGCGCAATTCTTTAACACACACATACGGGTATTGGGCCGAGCGCGACACCGTACTTCCGGTATCCGCCGTTTTACGTGAGGTGCAAGCAGCCGTACACCGTCTTGGTGTTGCTAAGCTTCCTGAACTGAATATCATAGTCTATTGCCTTAATCAATATCTAGTCAACTCTAAAATACCACATATATGCAATGGCATGATAATATTATTGTGACCAGTGGGGTGTTCACCTGGTGTTTCCAGACGAGAGACGGAGATGCAGCCAAAATCGACGAAGGCCACTTTCAAGGGTCGTTTTTCCATACATCTGCAGGCAGTCTGTAAGGGCGATCCCACAACCCACACAGCTCTAGTTCACGCTGGTAACGACCTAAGCACACCCCTCAAGTCCAGAGATGTAATCCGAAGAGATGCAGCGATTTCTTCGGTCATTAATTCAGAAAAAAAACCTAGTGCGCTCTGCCTGGCTACGTTAGCTAGCTGTTTATATTAGCACCTCCAGGAAAATGGCGTATTTATATATATATATGGCGCGTGTTGCATTGTGGGTAGCTCGTGACGTCACTGTGTGTGAAAGAATATGTAACATCACTAATATTTTGTCTCAATATTTATTGTTAACTTTTAATTGAACTTCTGTGTTTCAAGTATGCTCAAATCCCCCAAAGCAAATTCCTTGTGTGTGAACACCTTGCAAATGAACCAATTCATTTTGAATGCATGTCTGTTTGTTCAAATGATCTCAAGTGTCTTTGTTGCTTCTTTGAAGGATTTTAAAGTGTGGCACCGGCCTCAGATCGAGTGTCTCGCAGCAGCGGGAGCCGACTTTGTGGCTTTTGAGACGATCCCGAGTCTGAAGGAGGCGAAGGCTCTGGTGGATCTGCTCCGAGAGTTCCCCGACGTTAAAGCCTGGCTCTCCTTCTCCTGTAAGGTAAACGCCGTCTGTCTGATGGAGAGCATGCAATGTTTTTAGCGTTTGTCGATTGTTATGCACCTGCCTAAGGACTGCAGATGGAAATGGAAATCCAACAAGCCGTGTAGGACAGAGAGTGAATACACACACTATACAGAGATGCTGTGAGAAACCAATGTGAGTTTGGAACATTGAACAATGTAAATCTATTCTCGTCGACCTCAACAATGGAATATGATCAGTGGAAATGGCCGTGACGTGGGACCTTTAAAGCTCAATCAAGATGACATTTTTAGGAACCCTTGAAAACGAGATTCCTCATAAGGGGTTTATCATAAATACATACATTTCAGATTTAAATCTATGACTAAATTATACAACATAAATAAAATAGAGACCCTTTGGAGAGGGGACTAATGTCCAGAAAAGAGAAGGATTTCCGTGAACAAGTAAAAGTACAAGAGTATAATCATAAAAATATACTTAAAGTACCAAAACTAAAAGTATACATTATGCAAATTGACCCATTTTAAGAATAACATATTATATACAGTATCTTGAACACAATGATCAATGATTAACGTGTTTATTAAAGCTGCTGTGATGCAAGTCAAATTTCAGACTGGATCGGACCATTAAAGTATTATCGTATCGTAAAGGTGCAAAACATGGACATTCTCAAGTAAAGTCTCTCAAAATTGAACTTAAGAGTGTGATTGCAAATCTTAGGTTGTGTTGGGAAAACACTGAATGTCCTCTTCCAGCATGAGAGTAACATGATAACAGAGGTATCCCCTCCTCCTCAGGATGGGCGGAGTCTCTCCGACGGCAGCTTGTTCTCGGAGGCGGTGCAGGCTGTGATTGGTTCAGATCAGCTGGTGGCGGTGGGGGTGAACTGCTGTCCCCCCGCCCTGCTGCAGCCGCTCCTGGACTCTGCTGCGTCTCTGGGGACGGACCCCTGCTGGGTGGTTTACCCCAACAGTGGAGAGGACTGGGACTCTGAGCACGGGTCAGTGTCATGCCGATCTGAATGTCCCATCTGCCAACACTCTCGTATCACTCAGACAATCGCTCAAAACTCACCTTTTCACTCTCGCCTTCAACTCCTAATCCTCCAGGGGGGTCAAACTCAAACACACAGTGGGCCAAAATAAAAAAATGGGTGCTAGTCGAGGGCCGGACTGGTTCAATGTGTACTGCAGAACTTATTGAAATGAACTTACTGCACATATTAAACCTGGAACTAACAAAGCTTAAATTATTGCCTATAAAAACAACATTAAATAATCAGCTGCATTCATTTCTCACGGCTCTATCTGCAGCTTTTCCAGAGTCACTTCTTATGAGTACATTTCCCCACAGGCCAACAACAGCTTCAACAAAACTATTCCCCTCAGAGAGAAACCAAACATGCCCTGCTGTCGTGAGAGAGGAAAGTGCAGAAGGAAGCATCCATTGAACTCAGGGTGCTGCTCTGAGATGCTAGCTCAGATACTTGGCATCTCATCTCGGGAGCAAGGTCATCAATGTTTGGGGCTCTGAGCGGAGGAGACCCTCAGGGATGGAGTGAAGGTGTGCGTGCAATATACCGGCGGGCCAGATCTAATAGTAATTAGAAATTATCCTGCGGGCCAAAATTAAATCCACTAAGGGCCGGATTTGGCCCCCGGGCCTTGAGTTTGACACATGTGGTCTAACCCCCACCTAGCTTAGCACTTTTTACTATGTTGTTATTGTTCTTCTTTACTTGCTTGTAAAGCGCTTTGAGCACCAGGAAAAACGCTATATCAATCAAATGTATTATTATTATTATTATTATTATTATTATTATTATTAATGCAGTCTAATAATTAAACAATTAGAATATTCTTAATGTACATTGTACCTACATTTATATATATGATTATAGATTCATGATATGAATGCTGGATGGTTACTAGTCATCGAGTATTTACACAATGTGGTATTGATCGTTTTAGTTGACTGTTCATGAATTCATAATCATAATTTGCAAAGAAAAAACGTGGCTCTACTGAAATTATGAAGCTATACATTTTCAAAACAAAGTCATACATTTAACGGGAAAAGACTTTGATATTTTATTGGACTTTAAAGTCATAGATTTTGGAAAAAGGAAATAACAGCTCAATCTTCTCCCAGATCGGTGGTAATCATAGTGGAGATAAGTGGTTAGTAATAAAGAAGAAACTCACATTTACAATAACAAACTGGTATATTCTCAGGGATATGTATTTGTGAGAAAAAATAATTATAAAAACTAAAACGTTGAGTATTCTGAGATAAATTAAGTCATAAATGTACACGACAAAAACACAAATAACCCCAAAAATCATTGAATAATATCCGAAAAATCATAAAAGGTTTATAGAAATATAATAAAGTCGGTCGTTTTCTTTTTCCTCACAAAGGTGGCGAACATCAAAGACAGCCTCATCATCGATCCCCAAGCTGAGTCACACGTGGAGGAAGCAAGGAGCCGCTTTGATCGGTGAGGGTTTTTTAAGAAGAATTTCCTCCTGAGTTTTATCTAATAATTCCTTGTTGTTTTTTTATTGATTATTATTTTGTATTATTTCAATCAGGAGAGACTTCATTTAGTTAAAGAACATGTATTGACACATGTTATATGATGAATGTTACGTCTTTGGCGATTAGACCTCGATCCTGAAATGGTATATCTAAAGGGGGAAAGGCAGGCGTGAGCATACAGGGAACCCCCCGGGGTCTCGACTCTGGTGATGATGATGAAGATCTGGATTTGATGAGGAGATGGGATGAAGAGGGGGTGTGATGAGGTCTTTGGGTTAGCTCTCCTGGCTCTGGATGTGATGAGAGGAGGGTGGATGGGGAGGAGGTGGTCTGCAACACCTGAAATCACGCTGACTGCAGGAGAGAGGAGAACCATTTTAAAGTGTGGCTGCTGCTCGCTGATTGGCTGCTGGGACTGAGGTGAATGCAATGGGTTAACAGAAAGCCCGTGATGAGCTGATTATAAGCAGCTGCGGAGTGAATGTAAACCAGTCTTCCTGAAAGAACTTGCGCTGAGCTTCATTTACTCATATTTATTTGTTATTGTCTTCCTCAGGCGGTTGCTGCCGTATCGGCCCTGATGAGATCGCAGAGTTACGACGGGAGTTGAAGGGAAGCAGCGCGACCGCAGAGTGACTGTAACGACAGAAAGACGTCCGAAACTTTGATAAATAAACAAGTGTATAAATCATAGACATCGATCACACACCAGCCTTTCTGATTTCCCTTGTTCAGGCTTTACAGGGAAAATATGAACAACGTTATATTCCCAGTTTCTAAAATGAAATGTCACGTATTTACCTGTTACGACCCCCTCGTCTCCTTTGTGTTTCCTGCTGGCTCTTGTTTGTGTTGCAGGTGATCAACCTGATGAGCCTCACCTGGGGGGTACACTACGAAGCAGGATTTTCGCTTAGCCGGCTAAATTCAGGGAAAACTCCGGCTTTCCGGTCCTACGAAGCTGGTTCTCTTTTTAGCAGGCGAGATCTCCATTGTAACGTATGCTTAGCGGCTAACCTGGTCGGGACCAGGGGCCTCATGTATAACGCCGTGCGTATGATTCACGTGGGAAGGTTGCTTACGTAGTAGAAATCCGAAAAATAGGTCCATACATTTATAATATATAGGCCTACAGTCTATGGTCCATACATTTTCCGCCACTTCCCGATTCACCAAACATTGCGCACCGGCGAGGAAAGTGCGTACAGCACTTCCTACGCCGGTTTCCCATATTTGCCTATAAATAGTCAAAGAAACGCCCATTCATTCATTCATCATTCTGACTGACAGATTGAAGAAGATCGCAGGACATGAGGACAGAACAGCTAAAAAAGGACATCTCACACCGTGTCAGATTTTGGTTATTTTGGGGAGGTGGAGACAAATCATATTGTTTGGTGGATGCAGTTTGAACAGAGTAGCAGCATGGAGGTCGGATCGTCACCAAAATAAATAAATAAATGTTCCGAAAAAGGTTCATGACAAAAACAATACACATCCTTCCTCAGGCAGTGTGTTTGTACCGGGGACAGGAGACCCCCCTTGATGAGAAACTGTAAGAAGTGAACGGGGAATCCCCCCGGTGTGGAGTCATGACGACTGGATCTGAATTATGTTTTTGTATTCGGTGGTTTGTGTTCCAGCTGTCGATCAGCTGTGCGCAGCGGCTCCACTGCACCATGTGTGTCTCAACGCCACCGCAACAACTCTACCACATAAATGAAATAAAACAAATGTGTTGTGTTAAATCAGCTGTACAATTATACTGTATATGGTGTTCTTAGTTTCCATACCTCCTGTGTTTTACGAGCGACTTATCAAGTCTTGGCAAACGGCATAAAACACGATTAATGCTCGTATCTCCAACCTATAGAAATGCAACACGGCGTCAGTTTAGACGTAATGCTGTCCTCCTGCTTACCGCATCATTTATGAGAAAACATTTCATAACATTAACACAACATATTCGAGGTGGTTTTAAATAACATATCCGTATTTATTTATTTCTCCAAGTTATGTTTTTGTGTGCACTGAGGAGTCTCAAGCAGGCGTTTGTTAAATCATTTTAAGATTGGCTTTAATCAATGTTTGAAAATGAATACTTCATATATGATAAATGAGAGGAAACATTTTATTTATGGTATTATTTCCACATATTTCTCTCCATTCTTCCTTCTGCCAACGGTGTCGCAGTTTCTCGTCTCTCCCGTTGTTGTGCTTAGTGCGTACGCATGGGTTAGAGTTTGCGTGGAGGACCGCACGTTTTCCCGTCAAGTTAGTATTTTATAAATCGCAAACATTGCGTAGAAACGGCCTACGCCATTATTTTTGTTGCGTACATCCCTTAATGAGGCCCCAGGTTATGTTGCAGGCTAAGAGCTCAACTCAGTGAAAGCACTGCATGCCTGCTGACCAATCAGAGCTCAGTGTGCGGAGTTTAAAGCGATCAAGTCATATTACAGGAGAAAGGAAATACAGAAAAGCTGCAGGAAAGACGGCCGGCAAAAATCACCGACTGTGTGAACGTGAACATTAATAGAATATCACCAGAGCAATTCAGAGCAATCTGACTATTAGGCCTATAACATTAGCGTTAAGAAAACGTACTTAAATATCTGCCACGACATCAGTACCCGGATCAGAGTACATTAAGTACAGTCCGCGGCATATCACTTCATAATGTATCATATATATCTCCTGATCTGAGTCAGCTGAGCCGTATCTGGCCGTGCAACACTCACAGCGTCACAGACTGGATGCAGAAGTATTATTTTAAGCAACACATAAGTTGACGAAACACTCGAGACAAATGTAATTAAAGTCAGATCGTGTCTTAGACGGGGCAGTGATATCATAAACCTGTTAATGTACGCATTCAAACACTTGTTTCTGTTCCCAGCTGTATTCACCTTGCAGGTGCAGCTCTGTGGCTTTGATCCTGGATAAAGTGTTTAAGTCATGGATATTTAAAGTTTAACTTCTTCATATGTCTAATATTATAGTTTGACTTTTCATTCAGGAAGTATGACGCTGCGCTGTCAGTGCGCTTCTCCATGTTTGTGATTGGTCGAATGCTCCAGATACGACCCCATTCATGTGAACGCGCACCTAACTAGATAGGACACGGCTGGCTTGAGCGATCCACTTGATAACCCGCGTCGTAGGACCGTTTAGCGAGAGCGCGTATGTTTTGGATTAGGCCAACCGGCTAACTCAAACACATCCAGGTTAGGTTGAACCAGAGCCATACCAGAGCCATAGCCATATCTCTGATAGGGAGTGCTGTATTGTACTATTACGTTATGTTTTAAATGGTCTGCAAAAGCATTCTTTGAACATGAAAGCATGTAAACATGTCACAGTGGAGGCACAACATGCAGATATGAACCTGCAAATGAGCATTATGTGTCCTCGTTGATATGATATTGTGCATGGATTTACCTGTAATGAGCATCTTTTATGGCCTGGGGGTTTGTGTGCAGAAGCCTGGCGCTCCACAGAGGGTCTCCCTGTGTGAGGCGCACACACACATGGGCAGACATGTTATACATTTCCCAACACCTTTTCTCTTGTTTTTGTTTCAGTCTTCATTAAATACACCTTTTGGCATTTCTTTGTACCTTAACATCCTTTTAGATTATAATCCTAAATCCATGAAATATTTATTTTAAATTGCCTTCTTTCACTTTGCTATTCATTGTTTGTTGTATTGATCGTTGTTGACTACTTTTATAGCTACCTTATATATTTTGTATAGTGTATTTGATAATACTTACTCTCACAGAAAGATTTGTATGCGAGGGGGGGTGCGGGTGCTCGTGGAGCCTCGCAGATGGGGGTGCTGCAGCTTCCCGCGTCCATGAGTATTATTATCTTGTATTACAAGATATTAAATAAATCAGAAAACTTTATTTTAGTAAACAGGAAGATGTAAGCCTACTTGGTGCACAGCAATTAATATTTGAATGACAAACTGACGGATACAGTATAAACCTTAGTAAAAGTAGTTAATCAGATCAAAGATTATTGTTATTATTAATTATATTTTACCTGTAATTTGATTCCCTGTGCCTCCAGTTCAGTCGCGAGACCCCCATCCAGGATTAAAGGTCCGTTATTATCACTCATATAAAGTCTGAGACCAGCAGAGGAACCCATTACAACTTTATTTAAGAGTCCCGGAAGTTATAACCTAGACTTCTACCTCTTAATTGTTTATTTTAATCTAATGCCTACTTCACAAAACACAGTTATGAGGAAGAAATACTCGACGAGACTTTGACTGTTATTTTTGTTCCGGGTAAAATAAACAGGTCAAATGGTGCGTTTAAAGACAATCGGAATTTCAACGATTGTTGTGATTAGGTGCTCCACAACAGCACCATTTCCTAATTTATTGGTTATTTTGATTATTTAATACACTGTATATTTATATCTGTTGCCTAGTGCAATTGTATATTGTAGAGTATTTAAATATATTCAGTATTTTCTTTATATTGTGTATTATTTAGATGTATTTTCTATTGTAATGTGTATGTATTTGCTGTTCATGTACATTCTTTGTTTTATTGTATCTCTGTCTTATTGTCTCTTTTAAATAGTTTCTCTCATGCGTGACAACACTGCTGCTGTGACGATGTAATTACCCAATGTACTATATATTTCTAAAATGACACAATAACATATAACACATTCATTTGTTTTGTATCTGAGTATTTTTCTCACAACAAAACACAAAAGTTTGTTCTTGTAGTGAAACTTAAAATAGCAGACCTTCAGCATGTTACATATTAACAGATTCAACCGTAAACTAAAGACAGAGCAACAGTAAAAATGCTTTTGAACATTTATTGATAACAATATAAGAGGTTGATACCATGCAGTTTTTGGTGGAGATGTTAATCGTCCAATCCGTTGCATGGTAAGCGGGAAAACCGGAGTGAACCCGGAAAAAACCCAAAATGCTAAACCCACCCACACATATTTACCACCCTAACTAAAAATCCCACATTTCAATAACCCCCTTTAAAGACCCCACATTTCAATAACCCCCTTTAAAGACCCCACATTTCAATAACCCCCTTTCATACCCCCCTTTAAAGAACCCACACGGGCTCAGAGCTGCGTCTGAAAGGCTTGCTCATGGCCTTGCCTACAGAGTGGAAGAATTTGCAGACGGCTCGTCTCTTCTTTGGTTGACGCATCAGGCGAGCTTTGATAATGGACGCCACGCAATTTTCATCTGACGATCCTGCCATGTTGAACATCACGAGCACGGACTCTGCGGAGCCCCAGATCCTGACCAGGTCCTTGTAAACCACCTTGTCGAGGGTCCGGAATGTGTCCGGGGTTACTGTGAAGCTTTCCTCCTCGACCTTGGCCCACACTTTCTCCAACAAGCTCTCAACGATGCCGACTGAGTTTCCAACGTTGTGGTTCACCTTTGCGTTCTTGAAAAGCCGTGTGATCAGTTTCTGAACCAGAACCTTGACATTCATTTTGGCTTTCAAGGACACTGACACTGGGGCTTCTTCGGTGATTATCGGTCGCACCTCAATCTCCTCGAAAGCCGATATCATCCTTTCGGTTTGTGTGACGGCCTCGTTGTTCACAAACCACCCGAACACTCCTAAGAAGCGACGCACTTGCCTCGTTATCGCAGATTTCACAGCCTCTGGGGATGGGGTCTCTAATGTTTCCGTAACTCCTGAGGTAGACTCGGGAATCGACATCTCTCTCGTGGTGTGAGCGTAGAGGAGTTCTTTGAGATCCATTTCGAACACGTGGTCCTTGCCGAGGGAAATGTCTTTCATTCTCTGATTAACACACACTTCGTTCCAATCGTGGTCTCCATCGCCCTCCTCCATGAGCAACTCTTCAATATCGTTATCGAAAGCTCTCATTGAAATCAGGCTGCCAGCTCTTGCTCCAGGGCAAAAGGTTTTCTTCAGCCCTGACAGCATTCGATGTATGGTCAGTTTGGCAACACGTCTGGTTAAAAAGGCCTTGATATTTCCGCATTTAATTTTCTCGCCCAGCTTGATCTCGGCTTCTACTTCTTCAGTGGTAAGCGTTGAACTGCTCTTTGCTCCCAGACACTCCCTCACGATGAGTTGAGTGAGTTCAGCAATCTCCACGACCGTGTCGGCTCTAAGAAGATCGCTCTCACTTTTCGTCATAGTATCCATTAGGGGCTCTGTGATTTTCAAAAACTCTTTTGTAATGATATCCTCGACCATTCTGGATGTTTCGCTTCCAATGCTGTCTTCTAGTCCGCTTGAGGTGGTTTTAGCGAATAGAGGTACGGACCCTGAGCTATTAGAGAGTGCAGATTTGGTCTCTGAGGTTTTTGAGTGGGTAGACCCGTACCCTGAGGTTTGAAAGAGGTTATAGTAGACCTCTGGGGTTTTTGAGTGGGCAGACCCTGTCTCTGAGGTTTGATAGGGGCGAGCTACTGAGGTTTTTGAGAGGGTAGACCCGGACCCTGAGGTTGGAAAGAGGTTATAGTAGACCTCTGGGGTTTTTGAGTGGGCAGACCCTGTCTCTGAGGTTTGATAGGGGCGAGCAACTGAGGTTTTTGAGAGGGTAGACCCGGACCCTGAGGTTTGAAAGAGGGTATAGTTGACCTCTGGGGTTTTTGAGTGGGTCGACCCTGTCTCTGAGGTTTGATAGGGGCGAGCAACTGAGGTTTTTGAGTGGGTAGACCCGGACCCTGAGGTTTGAAAGAGGGTATAGTTGATCTCTGAGGTTTTTGAGTGGGCAGACCCTGTCACTGAGGTCTTAGAGGGGCCTGAGGACTCGTGGCTCTTTTCTTCGTTGACGTCATCCCCTTTTTGTCCATCAGTGGAGGTCTCCATAGCCCTCTTGTCTTTGCGTAATCTAAATCGAAACAAGCCCTTCATCTTAGCCCCAATAGTTCTCAACATATGGATGGCGTGACCAACCATGACATTAAGTCTGTGGTGAGAAGTGACGTGTTCGCTTTCCATAATACCCTCAGCCTGGGAATTGCAGCTGACTGCTGACTTGACGCTGGTTACAGCTTCTTTCACCAGCAGCCTGGTTAAACGTGTGGCGCTGACACACTCAACCATGTCCTTAATGTCCCAGAAAATCAGCGATAGTCTGAGGGAGTGTGTTGCCCAGAATGGACCAGACAACCTCCTCAGAAATGATGAAATTGTTGTTCTTCATGGCGACTAGTAGGGATTTTGTCAGTACATCTACTAGGTCCAAAATAAACTCTGCCACATAAATTTTGATGCCATCATCAGATGAGTTTTTGTTCAGGGATTCCCACTTATCCACTGGCAGCCTGCTGAAGAACTTTAGAATCACTGGGCGGATGTCATCTCGACTGATCGCTGCCATGTTCTCTTCCTGTGGGATAGCTGATTGAGACATAGTAATTTTAGATTGAATTTTAACTACTTGGTAATACTAATTATGTTGTATTAATTACTATCTTTTTAAGTAATTCTGCTCTGTAGTAATAATTATTTTCTAATAATAACTATGCTCTGAATTAGTTCTTTGGTAAGTTATCCTATCCTTTTGGTGAAATATCTGTCTGTTTTTGAACGCACTGCACTCTCTGTAAGCCTCTCAAAGGGTGACCAGATGTGATACTGAGGTCCCTTTGCAGGTTTCAGTGTGCTTTGATGCGTCATTTCAAATGACGTCATCGGATCAAAGCTCTGACGTAATCATGACGTCATCAGATCAATGTTTGAATATATACAGTCTGTGGTTTGAACGTTCGTTCGCTAAGCCCCGCCCCCGAACAACGCTGCCGTGTTGTTTCTACGGAAGCCCCGTGTTGTTTTTTGAAATCAAGGCAAAAGCATCTCCTGTCAAAAATGAGAAAGAACACAGAAAGAAATTGCCGAGTTTGTGAATTCCTGATCTATAATGTGAATAATGCATTGGCTCAATGGATTTGTATCTTTAATTGATGTATACTGTTAAACATATGTAACATTTGAACACTTAAAGTTACATTACCACAGATCCACATAAACAAAACTAGCCTAAATCTCTCTGTTTTTATGTTTTGAATTTGTATTTTAAATATTTTTTATGATAATGTTCTCGATTTGATTTTCTAAATGTATTATTTATCATTTTGTATTTAGATTTAAATGCATTATGCACAAAACAATTGGGAAATGTACAAATTATATCCCAGGTGTTGATGATACATTCCTCTCATTTTACATTCAGTCGGTAGTCCAGAAGATGGCAGCAGAGCTCTTAAAATATTTAATTATGATCTAATATTACCACTTTACACACTTTATGTGAGACTTGCAGAGGTCAGGGAAAAGTCTGCAAAAAGAGGAGAAAGTTATTCAAGTATAATATATACGTGAAACAAACTGAGGTATTTACACTATGAACAATATAAGGAGGTATACGCATTAATAACAGCAGTATATAAATTGAATATAGCCTATATCAGGTATACAAATATCCAGTATAATACAGACATTGTCGACAAAATTAATATGAATATACCATATACAGTATGTTGTTATTGACATCTTAGATACTCAAGTAAAGTACAAATAACTCAAACATATACTTAAGTATAGTACTTATAATAAAACATAATATAATAATACATAATATATAATCATAATAAAATACATAGGCTATTTTTTGATTTTCTCTTTGGACCATTTTATTCTATGACAATTGGTAGATTCCGATGTTTTTTCAGTTGTCAGTTATCGACCCTGAACGCACCTTGTCCACAGTTTCTATAGCAACGGGACACAGCACGATGGCTAATGTCTTCTAGCTGAACACAGCATCGGGACTTTATGAATAAACGTTGTGAATTGAGCAGAAATGGTGAGTTAAAAACCCTCCGTTCAGTCCTCATTGTGTAAACACACTATCCGATGGTTAGACATTCAGCACGGTTTGGATATGAAACGCTTAAACGGACAAAACCGAAAAGTGTTTGCTAACGGAAGCATAGCAAACACAGGCTATCAGTTAGCATAGCAGTTAGCTTTACCAACCGTTAGACTCGTTAAAATGACTAATAACTAAATAACTAATTAAAAGTCAAAACAACATTTAAAACTATAATAATTGGTGGCAACTAACACGATTGGCGTTGACTGCCTGGCTGAATTTGTAACGTTTTATCGTTACCTTAAATGTAATTCTAAATACTGGTTACAATCACATACTACATTTAACTTTAAATAGACGTTGGAGAAGTACTCAGATCTCTTGTACTTAAGTCAAAGTAGAAGTACTCGGATCTCTTGAACTTAAGTTAAAGTAGAAGTACTCAGATATTGTACTTAAGTAAAAATAGAAGTACTCAGGTCTTGTACTTGAGTAAAAGTACTCAGATGTTGTACTTGAGTAAAAGTAGAAGTACTCAGATGTTGTACTTGAGTAAAAGTAGAAGTACTCAGACCAGTACCAGTACCAGAGTGTAGGAATACTCTGTTACAGTAAAAGTCCTCATTCAAAATGTTCCTCAAGTGAAAGTAGAAAAGTATTCTCATCTAAATATAGTGAAAGACAGTGAAAGTAGTCGTTGTGCAGATTGGTCCATTTCAGAATAATATATATGATGTGTTTTATAATGATTGATCATGAAAGTGTTCTCAAAGCTGGTGAAGGTGCAGCTAGTCTGAAGTACTTTGTAGACTGCAGGGTAGCTGGTGGAGGTGCAGCTAGTCTGAAGTACTTTGTAGACTGCAGGGTAGCTGGTGGAGGTGCAGCTAGTCTGAAGTACTTTGTAGACTGCAGGGTAGCTGGTGGAGGTGCAGCTAGTCTGAAGTACTTTGTAGACTGCAGGGTAGCTGGTGGAGGTGCAGCTAGTCTGAAGTACTTTGTAGACTGCAGGGTAGCTGGTGGATTCACTCCAGGTGGAACTAAAGTCTGATTCAACACTTGATTATATTTCACATCATTCATCCACATCTGTGAAGTAACTAAAGGGTATTAAATAGATGTAGTGGAGTAGAAGTACACCATTCACCTCTGAACTGTAGTGGAGTAGAAGAAATGCTATATTTTAACATGCCTAAATGTTGACTACAAATGCACACATTCATTTGATGTACATTTTAATATACATAACAGCTAGGAACAAGCATTGACGTTAACTACATTTAATCATATAGCCTACTGTACTTAAGTACCATTTTGAGATACTTTTTTACTTTTATTTAAATATTTTTGCTACTTTGTTCTTCTACCCCTCTACAATTCAAAGGTTAAAAGTGTACTTGCATTACCTATAATAACTCACGCGGTCTCTACAAGTTGATGATCAAAATGAAAACACTGATAGAAGGTGGGATAACAATATCACACATGTGAAACACTGAAACATGGAGCATCGTGAACAGATACAATCAGAAATGAGATAAAGCACCTGAGAGATGTCGATAACGCTGGAACAGAACGTCCTCTGCAACAAATTGAAATGTTGTTGACACGGGCACTGAGACTATTTAAACTTTATGATTTGGACTCAGAGTAATATTTTCTTATTGACCATTCGGGTCAATTTCTATACACAATGATCTTTGTGACAGATTATCATAGCCTCGTGTTTTTAAAGTGACATTATGATCTTTTTTTAGGTCCCTTTTGTTACCTAAAATATGGGTCATGTGTCCCTCGTTGTCCCTCTGACGTGTTCTCTTTCCTTGACATTTTCAGGAGGAACGATACGCCTTTCTCACCGAGTGGTACGACCCGACTGCAGCTCTGCTGAGGCGCTACCAACTCTTCTACTACCCACAAGCCAAATCAGTGGAAATGGTGAGCATTCACTACTGCTAATACGATTTATTTAATGTGACAGAGGCTGCTTCACTTTTCTTAGGCTTCTTTTGTAATTGACACAAAACATCTGTACAAATAGGACTTGAATCCCAAAGGGCACGTAACTATGCAATGTACAACATACATCAGAAGCAGTTCAAATGAAATTAACAGGCGCTTCAACAAGTTGAAGAGTCTCAACATTTGAATATTCAAGAAGAATAACAGGATTTGTATTCCATGAATGTATTTTTCCGCTGCTTTACAGCTCAGGTTACAGTACAGTGCTTCAGTAGCACAGAGTGGAGCATATTTGAAAACCAAGACCTCAGTGACTCCACCGAGCTGTCCTCTCCTGCCTCTCATTCATTCTGTTACTGTGAGGAAACGAACCAGAGTTTTCCCAAATCAGAAACCCTGGATGACAGGCGAAGTGCGGCTTCTCATCAAACAGCGCAACGCCACCTTCAGATCAGGGGACAGAGAGAAGTACAGCACTGCTCGAGGAAATCTCAAGAGGGGAATTCAAGCTGCTAAGGAGAGCTACAGGAGAAACATTGAGGGTCACATCTCAGATAACAACCCACGGCAAATATGGCAGGGAATACAGAACCTCACAAATGACCAGGGCAGAATCACTACCACGGTCCATTCTGACGCCTTGCTAGCAGAGGAATTAAACGGCTTCTTTGCACGGGTTTGAGGCAGTCAGACAAACAGCACCCCCTCCAGTCTACAGCAGCACCTCACTAACACTTCATCAACACCAAGTGAGACGAGAACTGAGGTTAGTGAACCCCTCTTGTGTCATGTGCGGACCAACTATCTGAGGTTTTCACCAGGATTTTGAATCTCTCCCTGACCCAAGCCATCATCCCATCATGCTTAAAATCAGCAATCATAATCCCCGCCCCCAAAACAACAGCAGCCTAAATAACTTCAGGCCCATTGCCCTAATATCGGTGGTGATGAAATGCTTTGAGCGGCTGGTCTCACATCACATCAAGGCCTGCCTCCCCCAGCCTTCGATCCTCATCAGTTTGCCTTCAAGCCAAACCGCCAATCAAACACGTTTATGCAAATCTGACAGTAGAAGCGCTAGCCAATCAAACCGCGTGCAAGCTGGGAGAACCTGACCGCAGTTCATTTCCTCAAATTCCAAACGAGAAGTTACGGTAGCAAATCACCCGGTTCTTTCCGACCAGAACTATTAACGGGGTACAAACCGGAGGAACCAGGCATGGAGGGAGGGGGCAGAGGCAGTGGGTGAAACTGGTAGGTTTTCGCCTGTTTGGGGAGTTTATATCCAGTTTACTTCGTTTTAACATTGCTATTGCTTTGTATGTCGAGGGGGCGTGAGATTCACGGGATTGGTTGTTGGTCGCGTTGCTCGCAAAAAATCGCCAAGCTTCAGACACGCCCAGCTTCAAGATTTTTTTCATGCCTGTGTGTGGACGGGGCGTAAGCCATCTGGAACATCCAGGACACTATGCTAGGCTTTTCTTCATAGATTACAGCTCAGCCTTCAACACCTTCATCCTCATCAATACACTTCTTGACCTCCACCTGCCCCCCTCCACCTGTGCCTGGATAAAGGATTTCCTCACAAACAGACCACAATGTGTGAAACTGGGCTCCCATCTCTCTTCCACCCTAACACTCAGCACTGGCTCTCCCCAGGGCTGGGTGCTGAGTCCTCTCCTGTGTGCCTTATACACGCATGACTGCTCTCCCACCTACCCACTTTGAATTGCCTTGTGTTGAAAGGTGCTATATAAATAAACTTGCCTTGCCTTACCCTTCAAACACCATCATTAAATATGCAGACGACACCACCGTCATCGGGCTCGTCTCAGGAGGTGAGGAGACAGCCTGTGACAGCCTATAGAGAGGAGGTCCGGAAACTGACGGAGTGGTGCGCGGTCAACACCCTCCTGCTAAACTCAATAAAAACGAAATAAATTGTTATCGATTTCAGGAGAACCAGCATCGACCACTCCCCCCTCTACATTAACAGGGGACTGTGTAGAGAGGGTGCCTTCATTTAAATTCCTGGGAGTCCACAATTCCCAGGAGCTCACCTGGTCCACAAACACCACAGCAGTGATAAAGAAGGCCCAGCAGCGACTGTGAGGCTACTCAGAAAGAACCGTCTGAACCAGAAGCTGCTGGTGACCTTCTATCGCTCTACAGTGCGTCCTCACATACTGCATCTCTGCTTGGTATGCAGGGTGCTCGGCTGCCGACGGGAAGGCTCTGCAGAGGGTCGTTAACACAGCCCAGAGGCTTATTGGCTGCCCTCTGCCCTCCCTGGAAGACATCACCAGTTCTCGCTGCCTCAGGAGGACCAGTTCCATCCTGAAGGACTCATCCCACCCAGCCCGTCATGTGTTCGACCTGCTGCCCACGAGCCGGCGCGACCGTTCACTGAAAGCCCGCACCTCCAGACTCACAAACAGTTTCTTCCCATGGGCCATTAGGACATTACACACACACAAATAACCCCCCCACACTGTGCAATAATCATGATCTGTCTCTATGTATACACTGTAATATTTAACATATATATTTTATCATAATTCTATTTTATTCATTTATTAATCCTGCTCATCTATGACCATCCGAAGCTGTGTGCACTACTTGCTGGTCGAAACTGTCAGACCTTTTAATCTGTGTTTTAATATGTCTGTTTTTAAAGCACTCGCTGGAGCAGTGACTATACATCTCGTTGTATTCTGTACAATGACGATAAAAGCTTTTGAATTAGAATTTTGAGGTTAACCCTCTCTGGGATATTTCTCATAGTAATTTTATCCCGCTCAAGTCTACCACTATATAATATTATTAAATGGCCAATGTGTTTGTTTTTTGCCTTTTTAGTTTGATGTCAAAAACCAGCGAATATTTTTGAGAAAGACCAAATATGAAGACCTCCATCAGGAGGACCTGTTCGTCGGGAATCGAGTGAACGTGTTTTCACGGCAGCTTAATCTGATCGATTATGGAGATCAATACACGGCGAACAAACTGGGCAGCAAAAAAGAAAGGTACTGCTGTCACACGCCTCACAGCCTCACATCACCGTGCTGGACTGCTCACAGACATTATTAGATTCAATTAGATTTGATATACTTTATTCATCCCAATTATTTTTGTGTAACAGCAGGATGTAAACAAGGCATTTCACATTAATTAAAATATATTAAAATAGATACAGAATAATAGAATACAAAAAAAATTAAACACAAACAGTACATAGATACAGATTGTTTACTTTCGTAACATAGGGACATCACCGTGTAACACTCGTGCTTCTATTGGCTACCGCTCCAACACATTGTACGTCACAACGTGGCCGGCCAGTTAACCAATCAGAGCAGAATGGGCTCTGGTTTGAGACAGAGGGTGAAAAGAGGCAGTATGAGACAAATAAAGAGCTTTCTGAACATTAAAGCATGCAGACGTGTAGAGACACGACATACTGATATACACCTGAACATCAGCAGGAGAGGACTCTTTAAAGTAGAGACACTACATACTGATATACACCTGAACATCAGCAGGAGAGGACTCTTTAAAGTAGAGACACTACATACTGATATACACCTGAACATCAGCAGGAGAGGACTCTTTAAAGTAGAGACACTACACACTGATATACACCTGAACATCATCAGGAGAGGACTCTTTAAAGTAGAGACACTACACACTGATATACAGCTGAACATCAGCAGGAGAGGACTCTTTAAAGTAGAGACACTACATACTGATATACACCTGAACATCAGCAGGAGAGGACTCTTTAAAGTAGAGACACTACACACTGATATACACCTGAACATCAGCAGGAGAGGACTCTTTAAAGTAGAGACACTGCATACTGATATACAAGAAAATGAGCAGAATATGTCCTCTTTAAAAAGCATTCATATTGGTAAGTGTAAAACGTTGCCTTTTACCGGCTTAAATCTCTGGCTTTTGTTTCTCTCCATTTTCCAGAACTCTTGCTTTGATAAAGCCAGATGTTGTCACCAAGCTCGGAGATGTCCTTGAGTCGATATACTCCTCCAACCTGATCGTGACTAAAGCTAAAATGACTTCGCTAACATGGTAAGTGCACAAATGTCTGTGTGTGTACTAATGACTGTACACTGATTATATCTCAGTGTTGTTTACCATGTATGATTTGTATACTGATCTGAACCTATGTGTCTGCGTCTCTGGTTACTAATAATACTGCAATTAATATTGTGGAAGTGTGTGTGAGAGTCATGGAGGCAGACACAGGCTGTGTTGTGCCACACACACACACACACACACACACACACACACACACACACACACACAAACAGATGGATGGCATCACATTAGGAACATATGGCGTTCAAGGAGAGGACGAGGGTGCCGTTTAATCACCGCTTTATCAGCTGCTCAATAATGGGGAAAATATAATTTCACAACAATCTCAGTCTTAGATAATGAGTACAATGTGCAATTTCTACTTTGACATTTGATTATCAGGTACGCTTTTCATTTGGAAGTCCTGAGATACAAGTGAGCATTCTTGAAGTCTGATTTGACTGGGTTTTTCTCCTGTGTTTATTATTTAAGAAAAGGTGAAAAATATTTTACCACGATAATCTTTCTACATTTTTCTTTTTCAACTGTGACATTTTTGTCTTTTTTGTTGTTTGTCATTTCAATACCTATTTCGGCCACAAGAGGCTGTAGTGCACCACTAGTCTACAAGGTCCTAACAGTCATGTCTTCCTCCCATTAGGTTTTTTGTTTCTGTGTTAGCAACTTATGTAGCATTACTTAATATTTGTATTAATTGTAAAACGCTTTCCCCCCTTTTTTCACAAATGATTATACTGTCTTTTGTTTTACTTGCACTTAAGTCATGACCACAGGAAACAGTTTAGAACAGACTTAAAACATTATGATTGCTGGACTTTCGTCTGGTATAGTGTTTCTACATTTATATGTTAAAGAATTTGACAAGCATACGATAGATTGAATCCTTCCTGTGCAAGGCTAACTACATTCTTAGTCAAAGCAGTTTTCTCCATAATTGGCACTACTTCGTAAGATTATATCTCTTTTTTTTTACAAACATCCATGGGACTTATTAGTTACACGCCAATAAAATAGGGTTACTTATTTTTATTACTGATTAGTCTGACCTTCTCCACACCGCCAAGCAGGGGCACACCTTGCGAACAGGCAATGTGGGCAACTGCTTGGGGCCCCGGAGCAGAAGGTGGCCCCCAAAGAAGGTAGATTAAGAAGGTCCACAACAACGACAACATGAAACACCCTTTAATTTACTGCAACGACATGTCAGGAAACCCCCTCAAGGTGGCCCCATGCATAGCGCGCCGTAAAATGCTCCTTCTCATCTTAAGTTTTGTTGCCTTGCTCCGCTCCAGGGGGGTGGGGGCTGTCGGCTGTGCGTGGTGATGAAAAGCTGGTTCGAGGGCCCCCCCACCACCGACTCTAGGATCGCCACTGCCGCCAAGTAATAAAATACTGCCGTTAAAAATACAGGGTCCAAGTAAACTAAAATGTTAACGTTAAACTTGTTTTAACTGAAGGAAATTTCTCCCAATGTTGAAAGTTTTTGGGTGAAATGTTATTTTATTTCAGTGCATTCCTGTGATTGGTTTTTTTCCCCAAGCAATTACAAAGTTAAGAACATAAATGCTAAAAAAAAGTTTTTTCATTTGATCTATTAATTTATATCTTTCTCGAGTTATTTTTATGATTATTTGTGATCCAATTAATCAGAGTTAAAGTAAAAGGAGATTTCTTCGGATAATAGAGATGTCTCGATAATACTGGAATGCAAGTTGATTTGATCGTTTTGTTTGTTGGGATGTATAATTGTCAACACGGGTGTGAGGTTCAGTATTTGAAGATGTCTTCTGTTAAACCTTCTGGCTGCCAAAAGGAAACCAAAACGTTTTGTAAAGAAAGGATTAAAATATTGTTGACCTCTGTAAATGTCTTTGTCAGCACAAAATGTCTACTCAGAATAACTCAGATAATGTGGCCATTTATTAACTCCAAGGTTTATGGTGTTCTTGCATTACAGGAGGCAAGCGGCGGACTTCTATGCGGAACATCAGTCGAAGCCTTTCTTCAAGTGAGTGCCTGTAAATGATTTGCCAGTCTTGAGCCAGCAGAGAACACTTCTGGTATCCGGCGGCCACTATCATTAACAGGATGTGTGGAAATGATCCTAATGACATTGGAGTGACATTCTGACATATTTAAAGGGATAGTTTGGATGTTTTGAAGTGTTGTAATATGAGGTAACTTTCCACTGTCAGTGTGTCGTACATGCCGTTTGTGGAAAGAGAAACAGAAGTGATGGAAGGAAGCCAAGCAATGTACTGCTGTGGAAGTCTTTAGATTCAAACCATTAATATCACCCAGGAATGCAATTTACCATTTACAGTCCCCTGGTCTCAAGGTCAACCATTTTTGGAGTGTGGTTTGGTTTAATGCTTGAAAAAAGGTCTGTGGTTGACACAAGGTAGAGAGATTTTAAGAGAAGTACCCCACTTGTGACTTTTGAAGCTTAAATGTTTCTTAAAAATGCCGGTCGCTAACAAGCGATTAATTGGGACGACTAAATATCATCACGCTGAACATTAGCCACCTTCAGTATTTCAGCACTTCCTGTTCCCACGTCTGGAAGTCAATGGTTTACTGAATGTGTTTTTGGTTGTTATCCTGAAATAAGTCAGTAAATACCCCACTGGTGAACTTAGAAACCGCAGTTACTAACAAGTGTCTAAATTAGACAACTAAATGTCATCACGCCCAACATTAGCCGCCTTTAGCTTGGCGGTGGTGACGTGAAGTCATGTGACCGTGCTGTAGTTCTCTCATAGCCCAACATTAGCTACCTTTAGCTTAGCGGTGGTGACGTGAAGTCATGTGACCGTGCTGTAGTTCCTTTATAGCCCAACATTAGCCACCTTTAACTTAGCGGTGGTGACGTGAAGTCATGTGACCGTGCTGTAGTTCCTTTATAGCTCAACATTAGCCACCTTTAGCTTAGCGATGGTGACGTGAAGACATGTGACCGTGCTGTAGTTCTTTAATAACCTAACGTTAGCTTTTTTTAACTTTTAGATTAGATTACATTTACTCTACAAAGTTAGTAGAGTTACTTTCATATGTGGAGCTTTTCTTGCTAAACTAAATATGTACGTATAATAAACACTGGTTTGCAACAGAACTTATTTTCTGCAATAATCCAAACACTCATGTAATGACAGCAAGGTAAAGCTGTGGAAATATTCTAAATATAGCTCGTACTTAAACTGATATCGATATTTCTAGGTGTTAAATATGTCCACAGCAGTACTTTGCTTAGCTTCCTGCCAGGTCTGTTTCTATCGTATATACTATAACACACTGACTCTTGAGAAGTAGCTATATCCAAACCCTCTACAAACTAATCTGAATGAATCCCTTTGCTGACTTCCTGCTTGTAGGAATTCCACTTATCTGCTTTATGTCCTTGCTCTTTGTTTTTTTTTGCAGTAACCTGGTGCAGTTTGTGTCCTCTGGTCCCGTGGTTGCCATGGAGCTGATGGGTGATGAGGCCATGTCGATCTGGAGGAGGATCCTGGGCCCCGGAGACTCTGCTGTTGCTCGGAAAGAGGCTCCAGAGAGCATTCGAGCCAAGTTGGGAACAGATGGCGTCAAAAATGTTGGTCATGGCTCCGACTCAATTGCCGCAGCAGCAAGAGTAAGAGAGTGGATTTGAAGAGGCCCTCTAATGCTTTTTGGGGGTTCCTTTTTCCTGTAGTGTGTTTATATAGTGCATCTAAATGGTCTTCAAAGGCTAAAATCTCTCTCCCACACACTCTCCCCCCCTGCCTGAAACACCTCCATTGTTTACTTCCTGAACATAGTGACACCACTTTGTTACACTCGCGCTTCTATTGGCTAGCGCTCCAACACATTGCACGTGATAGGCTAAGGGGCAGGACAACTTTAAGTGGTTGACCAATCACAACAGAGCACCAGACACCACTTTGTAACACTCACGCTTCTATTGGCTAGCGCTTCAACACATCGTACGTGATAGGCTAAGGGGCGGGACAGCTCTAAGTGGTTGACCAATCACAACAGAGCCGGCCAGCTAACCAATCAGAGCAGACTGGGCTCTGGTTTCAGACAGAGGGTGAAAAGAGGTGCTGCAGCACAGGCAGTATGAGAAAAATAAAGAGCTTTTTGAACATTAAAGCATGGAGACATGACTTGTTTTTATTATGTTTGTTTCATTAGGAGCTGGAATTCTTTTTCCCTTCAACAATTGGCCATGGACCCTCGAATACAGCCATCTTTACAGACTGCACATGCTGCATAATCAAACCTCACGCCATAACAGCAGGTGAGGAACATTTCTATTTGCATTTTAATTATTATTATGTGTTGTTTGTCTTTGTCCTGGTCTGTTTTTGTATGCATCGCTAAACAGTTACAAGTGACCTGAAATGTTTTTTCTCTCTTTATTTAACGTCCGATTTACAAACAACACGGCAGTATATATTAATGATATCATACATTTGTGTTACATTCAATTAAATACCAAAAAATGAAGTGAAACAATATAATAAGAATACAAAATATATATTAATATAAATTATCCACATTTTAAAGGTCACCTATCGTGCTATTTTTAGGCAACAGCAGAGGTCTCAGATATATACAAATATATAAAAAACATGTCTATGAAGTGTTTTGCTCCAAATACAAAACAGATCGTTCTAGCCACGCCTCATATCCCTCTATTCCACTTCCGGTTTCAAAAGTGCTGATTTGGGTAGAAAGCTTTAAAAAGGAGGGGTCTGAGCTCATGCGGGACCCGGCAGCTACCGTCTAAACTAAATGCTGCGGTGATAAAACGCCATATCATGGATTATCAAGGATCTGAAACAGTCTGGAGCTCAAAGGCTTTCTCTCTTGCTGGTTATACCACAAGGTGAGTTCCTTTCTACTTCCTGCTTCTTCACACACATGCTCTCCAGCACAGGTTAGCTCTGAGTGTTAGCGATGCTAATGTAAACACCGACCGTATCACGTCCAAAGCAGTCGGGCATTGTTTCTGATAGCAACTTTCTGATTGGGCCGTGGGTCCACATTTCAGATATGACGTCATATCCCAGTTTCTCAAAGTCCCAGGTGAGGTCTTTAAATGTTTCCTTGTGTCGGTCCAAAACCAAAAGATATTCCATCTAATATAATATAAATCCGATAAAAGCAGACAAGCTTCATATTTTAAAGACTGAAAGCAGTATTTAAAAAAATGTTTGCATGAAAAAAGTTCCTTTTAACCATTTTCAAAATAGTTAACAATTATTTTTCAGTTTTTCGACGACACATTGCAGCTCTATTTTATACTCACATACTATCAGGAAATTCCGTAAAAACAGTGGGGCTCTCTTGAAGTTGGCTTTGCGTGTACAATATTCTGCCATTTTGAGAATTGTGCTAAGCAACAGTCGTTCTCCACTGACTTATATCTTCTTTCACACGTGTCTGCAAGTGTATTTCTGTCACACAAAGGGCGCTACATAGTTACCTCATTTAGCTTTTGTATTTTTCCAAATCCCTGCCCTGATCCGGTGGAGCATGCCTCTCCAGCTCTGACCTGTGAAATGTGAAATTCTTTGGACCGAGCTGAAGCATGCACACAGGACGCTGTTGACTGGGTTGGAGGGTTGTTCTGCACATATCATTACAATAAACAAACTCACCGCGGTCCCTTATACATTAATTTAATCTTTACTTCTGATTGGATCTCTTTACTCCTCAGTGGTCGTTCGCCTGGTATCTGATCTGGACCAGGGTTATATCTAGTTTCCATGGATGTCTTTGTGCTCTCTGGGCTGTGTTCTCTTTCTATTTTTAGCCATGCTAACGGCATGTCTTTAAGGGCGGCAATGCAGTCGGTGAGTGACTTTGGAGATCCCCTGACTTTTCCATTTAGCGCCACCATCTGGTTCTATTTGTCCGGCAATGAACGAATACCTTTTAAACAAATTAGATTTAGCTATTGACGATTAAGGTAAGGTACGTCTATTTATAGAGCACATTTTCAGGCAATTCAAAGTGCTTTAAATCATCATTAACACTTAATAAGAAGACAACAGAAAGGAACACAATAAATAAACACAATGGAATAACAGATTCATAAAACCCATGCATAAAAGAGATACAGAATAGTTTAAAAACAACATTGTAAAAACATAAAACAAGTTAAAAGGCTTCTGGGTAAGCAGCTGTAAAAAGTAGTGTTTTTTTTTAGTTTATTCCATTTGTGCGGAGCATAAAAACTAAAGGTTAAGACCGTGAACCTGGTGAACATGATACTTGCTTCACATCAGCATTGTCAATGTCATTGTGAGCATGAAAGCGTGTTGACGCATAGCCTTGCAGTTCTGCTGCATTTCTCCGCCCCTTATGCCGTGTGTTCACAACTAATGTAAAGTTCATTTTCACCCTTCTTTCGCAGGATGATTTTGTTTATTTCCATTACTTTACGTGGCTTAAATCATCTGGTTTACTTCATTGGTTTGAACAAAAACACATTTTCAGTGATTTAGTTGCAATGAATAGTTAAAAAAGCAACGAAAAGCAAACATCTTTTAAAATACTTTCTTCAGGGGGTCCGCGGGGTCTTTAAAAGTATTAAAAGTTGATAAATCAATTTAGCGAAAATGAAGGCTATTCAAAAATATTAAACGGCATTTCCAAGGTGTTACATTGTGTGGCTTGTTTTCAATAAGTATCTGAATGGTCCAGAGAGGTTGTGTTCTGCAGTCTGCCTGAATGTAGTCATGGCGTAGGTGTGTCGTGTGATTCTGTGGAGTTTATTGATGGCTTCCCGTTGGGTTTGACGTCATCTGAACAGGACGTCGCGCACTCACTGCTTGATAGCGCGAAGGTCCGTTTACGCCGGTTGCTAAGCAACATCGTTATGGGGAAATGCAAGTCTGCGTCCAAATGGTTGGAAGATAAGGAGGAAGGACAATCAATACTGTATATAGTCAATGTGAGGTGAAGTGTGTCGCCAACAGTGGGACTAACGCCGTTATTTTTGGCAGTAACTAGTACTCTAACGCATTACTTTTTAAATTCAGTAACTCAGTTACCGTTACTACATGGTGCGTTACTCCGTTACTGCGTTAGTTTTTTTATATAGTCAACAGCCAGGTGAACAGAGATGAGAACTGTACTTAAGTACAGTATTTGAGTAAATGTACTTAAATACTTCCTGTGTCACATGCGGAGACGGGCTGTGGGCGTGTTTGTGTTGTTTACTAACACGACTGTCATGGCGGCGGCGGAGCTCAAGTCTAGTTTCTCCACCTGGAGATATTCTCACTACTTCACTTTTGTCGAGCACAAAGAAAAGAACGTTTTAGTTAAATGTAAGTTGTGTCCTGGCGGGTCAAACGAGCCTATCTACTGCCCAAACCAGTCATTCACATCTCTTAAAACATCTGCAAAAACAACATGCTGGGACGAAGCTAGTAGCTAAGACCACAGAGACTCGACGCCACTCCACCCCCACCTCCACCTCCACCTGCACCTCCACCTGCACCTCCACCTCCACCTGCACCTCAGCAGCAGCGGCTGGATTTTAACCGAGGGACTGCTAGCCAGGAAAAACAGTCGGCACACGGCATATGGGACGGAACACTTTTTCCAACTACCTGGAGAAAGAATACGCAAAAATGTAAAGCCAACTAATATCGATGCTATCCGGATTGCATATAATGCATGTCAAGTTGATCAACAGATTGTATTATTCTCCAATGCAATAACAGAACTGAAATGAAGGCTATAAGGGCATTAATATAATGGGAGCCCTTTTTTAAAGTAACTAAAACGTTACTTTTCACAGTAACGCATTACTTTTTGGTGTAAGTAATCATTAAAGTAACTGAGTTACTTTTGAAATGAAGTAACTAGTAATGGTAACTAGTTACTGGGTTTCAGTAACTAGCACCACACTGGTCGCCAAGGTAACCGGTTAGAACTCCAAGTGGCGATGAGGTCTTAAAATGTATGGAAAGGGTCTTAAAAAAAGTCTTGAAAGGTTTTACATTTGACTTCAGGATTCCTGCATACACCCTGTTCTAAGTTGAGATTGGATCGATAAGGGCTAACATTGTAGCTGCTACATCAACTCATAAAAAGAAATATCTATATTAAGCACAAGTATACACATTTATATCAATATAATTTGTAACATTTTACAAACTTACCAGCACTTAAGGTGTTTATTCTATAGATGTTTTTCTACATTTCTAATTAAACAACGGCGGTGTCGTCTCAATGCTGACGGGCTTAGCATCACACAATAAATGCACATTTAACATTAGCTTTGTATGTAATCGAGCCACAGTAAAAATCTGATTCACTCCTGGTAACAGTACACGTTTATACCTCTTCAGAATGACTTAAACAAGTGACTGGATTATCTTACTTTGACTTTAATTAACAAGCAAGTCCCTTGCTATCTTAATCCCTTCTTTGAGTTAGAGCTGATAATTTTATGTAAATCTCTTAAAACTAAATTCCACGAGGCAAACATGAAAACATTGCTTTCTAGGAGGACAGTTTCTGTTGGAGACACACACCCTGGCTTGCAATGTTTATTTAAAGAACAGAAAGGAAGTATCATCATTTGAAATGACTCATCAGGTGTTCAGGTGTTATCAAAGGTTGCATAATCCCCTTCATTGCAGGACGTGTTTTACCCAATGGCACAAATCCTTCCTGTACGATAAAGAGGGTGCCAGGATCCCGGTTCTCTGCAAGCTGCTCACTGCCCAAACCCAGCCACACCTAAATGGAACGAAACCATGTTTAATGTTTTTTTTACTGCAGTTACACCTGTGCTTTTCCCTGCTCAGACTAGAAAGCCGTGAGAAAGGTCGATGAGAGAGCCCATTAGAAAAACCTGCCAAAGTGTGAACATGCTTCGTTTTGCTGCAGGGCATCATTGAGCAACTGTTTAACCCTCCATGTGCTGTAGCATTTGAAAACAGAGAACGCTTTGTATGAATGGTGTGAAATAATACTCGATGGTTATCACTACACCAGTTGTTTTTTAATTTAGGTTCTGTCAGTTCTGTCAATTGTTACACAATCTCTACTTGTCGTTAAAGCACTTTAGGCCTCATTCCAAGTAGGAGTTTGTGTAACCTTCAGCCCACCAGTTTATCTCTGCTCATTCTGGTTTGGCTGGTATTTGTTTACAGCATATTTGTAAGCAGGCTTTGCAGTCTACAGTATCACTGCCTTTGCTCCAATATGAACCTTTTTTGGACTGCAATGTGTATTTTTCAAATAGAGATATTTGTCACGGTTTAAAAACAAATAGGCTTGCTTTGATTTGTAGTGATATCACTCGGGAGCGTGCGTGGTTTCCTGAGCAGGCACACCGTTGGCAAAGTGGTCACGGAGCGGAGACACAAGACGATCATAAAATAACACCAAACAACAGGGAGATACAGAATCAACTAAAACAGGCACAGAACAACAATAAAGACACAACACTATCCCATTAAGGCACAAAGCGTCCATAAGAGACACAAAATGACCACGAGAAACACAAAACAATATCAAAGACAAACAAAAACACACAAATCAACGACAAAGGACAACTACACAGAAACAAAACAACAATAAAGGGACATACAATGACCACAACAATACACAAAACAACCACAGAGAGGCACAACAGTAAAAGACAAACAAAACAACCAAAAAGACATTTAAAATACACAGTCATAAAGCTACTGCATTGAGTCACACGAAATGACCTAAAAGAGAGACCTTAAAGACGCACAAAACAACCCAAGAACGCTTATCACAGAGCCACACAACTACAGCAAGGAGACACAACATGACTTAAACACAAGACAAACCACAATGTGACAGAGTTTCTACGATCGACACAAACCACCAGGTCGTGTTTGTGTCTCTGATTTTCAGACACTCCTTGTTCACCTGTGACGTTTTGTGTGTCTGTTAATGTACTGTAGGAGGGGTGTGTGTGTGTGTGTGTGTGTGTGTGTGTGTGTGTGTGTGTGTGTGTGTGTGTGTGTGTGTGTGTGTGTGTGTGTGTGTGTGTGTGTGTGTGTGTGTGTGTGTGTGTGTGTGTGTGTGTGTGTGTGTGTGTGTGTGTGTGTGTGTGTGTGTGGTGTGTGTGTGTGTGTGTGTGTGTGTGTGTGTGTGTGTGTGTGTGTGTGTGTGTGTGTGTGTTGGGGGGGGCTCCTGAGTGTCTGTGCCCAGGGGCCCATTGCCTCATAATAATCCGCCCATGCTCTTGAGCTACAAACTGCGCTACAGCTACGTGCGCCGAGCCCGGCCAATCACAGCGCAGATAAGGGAAGCATAGTGGCTGAAAATGCACTCAGACATGACTGGAATAGAGAAGCTTCTGTTGCCAGGCACCCAGAATAGGATCTCCTAGCAACAGCACCAGCCGCTTTTGCTTCTGTGTGTGTGTGTGTGTGTGTCTCCTCGGGGAAGGCACACAGGACTGGGAAGGTGATTACTTACCTAACACACACAGAGAGAGAGAGAGGAGAGAGAAATGTTTAGAGTTATACCTACCCTGTATCCTGGCTGACCGGAACACAGCCTACTTTTTATCAGGATGTGAGAGGGAGATAATGAGGCTGGCGCCCTCGTTCGATTATGCGTGTCTGCAGCTGTGTGACCTTCACTGTCACCGCTACACCTTTGTCACTGTGGATGTGACATTTATTTTCCTTTTTTTCATAACAATAATGTACTGCGTCATGGATGAAAGGATGAGCGCTGTATCTCGCTCTGGTTACTGTCTCCTCTCTCCCACAGAAAAGACATCTGTAAGACAATATCCCTGTGCTCTGACTGCACAATCTGAGGTCATGGCAACATTAGATAACATTTAACAGGAGCACGATGGCGGCTTCAAAGCACATTCAGTACTTAAATATGAAGAATATTGGGATGAGAACTGTTTTACTTGAAAGGGAACCTCCAATCTGGACCCTACTTTCCCCTGTTTTTCTGTCTTCGTGTATAATAGGGATTTTTTTAATTGATCAGGCTAAAAGGTGAACATTCGTCAAAGTACGACCATTAAAAAACATGCCTAAATAAATGCCTGATATCATTATGGAAAGCCGCCAACAGAAGTTACCTTCAACTTCACAAATAAAAAACATATGATAACATAACATTAATGGTTTAATAGGAGCAAGATGACGGCTTCAAAGCACATTCAGTACTTAAATATGAAGAATAATCCGATTTTAACTGTTTTATACGGTGGCCCTGAAGTGCAAGACACCACAGCATTTCACAAAGCGCTGCAGCATTTCACAAAACCATGACATAGAGTCTAGACCAGGGGTGTCAAACTCAAGGCCCGGGGGCCAAATCTGGCCCGCCACTTCATTTTATGTGGCCCACAAGAGCTTGCAAAGAATATATTAAGTTTATTATAATGTTACATGCCGCTTTACAGGAGAACGTTGCCCATAAACTACATGTCCCACAATGCATCTCATTTTGTGACATGCACAATGAAGAGACTTGCGATGATTTGCCCCCAGACTTCTGCTTTTTTGTTTGCAAATATTGTTAAAATATAAATTATTTCATATTTATTATGTATATTTATATAGTCTTAAAGTTACCACCGGCCCTTTGAGTGCAACCATAATTCTAATGTGGCCCGTGATGAAATTGAGTTTGACACCCCTGGTCTCGACAGTCTGTGGTTTGTGCTTGTTTCACTTTTGTCCAGTTTCTGAACAGATATGAGGAGCTGTGAGCTCTGAGTGCTAACAGCTAACGGCTGTCGGGTGCTGACCAATCACGAAGCGTCATTTCTTGACTGGCAGCAAAAACAACCAATTACAGCAGTGCTTCTCTGGCTGGCTCTGTCCAATCACAAACAAGTGTTCTCCCTAAAGGAATACCCTTTCCGTCCAATGTGAAATGCTGTGGTGTCTTGCACTTCAGAGCCACCGTAGTTTCTTGAAGGGAACTTCAATCCGGACTCTATTTTCCATGTTTTTCAGTCTCAGTGTATAATAGGGACAACATTTTTGGAAGTTAGTCCACAATACATGCTGAAATGTAATCCTTTTCGTCAATGTACGTCCACTCAAAGCTTGTTTCTGCCACTTGCAGGCTCAGATTGTTGTTATAAATGTCTGTTAAAATTATGAAAAGCAGCCAAAAGAAGTTGCCTTCAACTTCACAAACCAAAAAGATAACATCCATGTTTTAATAGGAGAAAGATGATGGTTTCAAATCACATTCCTTACTTTAATATGAAGTATAATCTGATCCAAACAGTTTTACTTAAAAGGAAATCTCCAACCTAAACCATGAGGACGACCATTGTTGAGATTGGTTCAGCATTTACCGAGCGTTGCAGGTGCCGAACCGGCTGAAATGTAATCCTTTCATCCATGTACGTCCACTAAAAGCGTGTTTTTGTTTCTGAATCAAGGCCCTGTTGTTACACACGCTTGACAACATTATGAAAAGCAGCCAAAAGAGAAATCAAGAGGTTGTTTTATTTGTTTGTTGTCCTGTCTAGGTTTGCTCAAGTAGAAGTGGTACAAATCAGCTCAAATATTCAGCCATGACATCGAGAATATTTTACATAACAAGTCACATTGTACAAGTTTCTGAATGAGACAATTACAACCAGAGTGGATCAAGTGGAAGACTTAAAGTGAAAAGGTTTTATATCTCTGCCGGTCCTCTCCATAATGTAATGTTTAGTGAACGAACATTAATCAATACAACTTTTTTTTATCTAGCATTTTTTTATACACAAAAGTAGGTTAACAAGTGCAAACACAACGGCCCCAAACATTTCCATTAGTAAGGCAAGTTTATTTATATAGCACCTTTCAGCACCAGGCAATTCAAGGTGCTTTACGAAAATGAAAGACATTCAGACAAAGGCATTTCAAATCAGTCATTAAAAAGAAAAGCTAATAAAATAAACATTAAAAGTTACAGTGCAGTCTAAGATATGAATAGTTCAATTATTTCGGTTCTTGATTTTTAATTTATTCACAGAACCTCCTTTTGGAAATCCCAACATTTCCGTCCCGATTGTTAATTTAGACCGATTGTTTTCACCATGTTATGCTAGTAAAGACGCGAATACAAAAACACAAATAGGCCAGTAACACATCTTCACCAACTTGACAGCATTTAGAAAACAGACAGTCGGCTAATGGCAGCCTGTTTTAGCGGAACTTTTATTGCACAATTAATCACAAAAAATCTAAAAACAAGTTCAAAGGTTGAAAAACACCAACGTTTCACTTCTAAATCAACTGTGTAGGATTTTTATAGAAGACCTTTGGTTGGTTTCACATTGAAGCGTATAGCAATAAACACCTAGCTTGCCAATCTGTGTCAACTCATAAAAAGTTGTAGATATGACCCGGCTTTCATGTGTCCGCAGGTCTGACCGGGAAGATCCTGAACTCCATATCTGCAGCTGGGTTTCAAATCTCGGCTCTTCAGATGGTAACTCATTATTCTCCTGTGCTAAAGTCTTGGAAAGTTTGTCCCATTTGATGTCGTAAACAAAAAGGCTGTCCTATCCTTTCACCATCTTACTATGAGTTGTATGATTGATATGTATAATAAACATACAGCAGTGGGGAAAAAAAGAAAGAAAAGTACTACACCACACTGTGAAAATACTCAATTTAAAATAACACTACTGCACTAGGCGCTTTCACACCGGAGTACTTTTCCCATTTAGTTCCTGGAATTTTGCGTTCACACCAAAAAGATAACTTAGTTCAGAGAACTTTGCCCCCCATTTTTTGTGCCTGCTAGAGAGGTGGGACTATCCTGGGGAGATAAAAGTACCAATTTCGATTGGCTGGGTGAATTGCAAACCACGCCCCGTAAAACTCTGAAAAGTTTTATGAAGCCACCATTGTATTTGCTGGCATTAGCATTATTAGCATTAGCCCCGCGCACCAACGCAGAGAGACTAACTTATGGCAACACAACCAAAAAACCTGGGAGCGGTGGAGATGAGGAGGTGTCGGCATTCTGGCGATTTACTCGGAAGGCTTCAGTAGAAGCTGCTGGGACTCCCAGCCACCAACTCCGAGGACTTCCGGCCGGGGACTTTGGGCGGCAGTATACGCCGTGAAGTGGTTTGCGGCCTGCCAGTAAACCCAAAGCAGAAGAAGAAGAAGTGACGTCAGCGGCTTCATTTGCCTAATCCTCCCTCAGGAAACGTATTCCGGTGTGAACGCGATCGGCTCTTAGTTCCATGGGGGTACTAAGTGCTGGGCACTAACGGCCCGTCCACACAGCGGCGTGCGTTGAAAGCTTCACCATTCACTTTGAATGGGGTGACGTCACTTTTCGCCCAACTGCATTGTGGGAAAGCGATGCGGAGCTTTGCTGGCGTGGCTCGCTGCAAAAGTTGAGCAATGTTCAACTTTTGATGCCTCGGCAGAAGCGTCAGCCAATCGAATCATATGCCAGTACAAGCTCTAGCCAATCAAACCGCTGCTTGTGTGTCAGGGGCGGGAGCTTCATGTGATTGGTTGTTGGTCGAGCTTCAGACACGCCCGCCGGCAAGCTTCAACGCACGCTGCGTAAGTGCTGGGCACTAAGTACGGCAAAGTACTTGGTATGAAAGCGGCTATTGAGAAAAGTACTTCAGTTAAAGTATTCAAGTAAGATGAGGAAAATGTACTCAAAATATTTGGAGGAACAGTACCCTTTGCAGAAGAACTCGAGAAATATTAAATATGTTAAAGCAAAAGCAATAAATCTTCACATTTCCATTTCAAATATTTTCAAAAAGCGTCTTAATTCATATACATTTTCTGTTAACCCACTCGTGGTTTTAGTGACTTAAGTATAATGTTGGATGGTTTAATCTATACCAAATAATCATATTGTAAAGTTTTTCTGGGTCAAAATCTGAATGTATAAAGTATATAAAATCAATACATTTTGTGCAGTAAAAAGTACAAAATTGGCTTACAAAATGTAGTACAGTAGAAGTATAACGTAGTATACAATCACAAATGTTAAGTGGAAGTACCTCAAATGTGTACTTAAGTGCAGCACTAGATTAAATGTACTCAGTTACCCTCCACCACTGCCCATATATTACATTACATGGCATTTAGCTGACGCTTTTATCCAAAGCGACTTACAATAAGTGCATTCGACCAACAAAATACAAACTTGAAGAAAACAGAATCATAAAGTACATCAGGCTTCATAGAGCCAAAACATTTCAAGTGCTACTCAACTGGCTTTAGATCAGCCAGCCCTTTATTAGTATATAAGTGCTTTGTAGTATATAAGTGCTCTGTTAATAGTTCTATCGCTCGAGGTGGAGTCGGAAGAGATGAGTTTTCAGTCTGCGCCGGAAGGTGTGTGAGCTTTCTGCTGTCCTGATGTCAATGGGGAGCTCATTCCACCATCTTGGAGCCAGGATAGCAAACCCACGTGTTTCTGCTGATGGGAACTTGGGTCCCCCTCGCAGCGAGGGTGCAGCGAGCTGTTTGGTTGATGCAGAGCGGAGTGCATGTGCTGGGGTGTACGGTTTAACCATGTCCTGGATGTAGGAAGAGTCAGATCCATTCGCAGCATGGTATGCAAGTACCAGTGTCTTGAAGTGGATTCTAGCCGTTACCGGAAGCCAGTGGAGGGAGCGGAGTGGTGTGGGAGAATTTAGGAAGGTTGAAGACCAGACGAGCCGCTGCATTCTGGATGAGCTGCAGAGGTCGGATGGCACATGCAGGTAGACCAGCCAGGAGGGACTTGCAGTAGTCTAGGCGTGAGATGACGAGAGCCTGGACCAGAACCTGCGTCGCTTTCTGGGTCAGCTGGGGACGCATCCTCCTGATGTTGTAAAGCGTGTATCTGCAGCAGCGGGTTGTAGCAGCTATGTTTGCAGTGAAGGACAGGTTGTTATCTAGGGTCACACCCAGATTCCTTGCAGTCTGAGTCGGGGAAACAACAGAGGTGCCGATGTTGATAGTCAGGTCAAGAGTGGGACAATCTTTTCCCGGAAGGAAAAGCAGTTCAGTTTTGTCAAGGTTGAGCTTGAGGTGATGAGCGGACATCCACTGAGAGATGTCAGCTAGACAAGCAGAGATGCGTGCGACGACCTGGGTCTCTGAGCGGGGAAAGGACAGAATTAATTGGGTGTCGTCAGCGTAGCAGTGGTATGAAAAACCATGCGGGCTAATGACTGATCCGAGCGAGTTTGTGTACAAGGAGAAGAGGAGGGGACCAAGAACAGAGCCCTGAGGGACCCCTGTAGTTAATTGACAAGGGTCGGACTCGGACCCTCTCCAAGTTACCCTGTAGGTACGGTCTTTGAAGTATGAGGTGAGGAGGGAAAGTGCAGAGCCTGAAACTCCAAGTTCTTGAAGAGTGTGAAGGAGGATCTGATGGTTCACCGTGTCGAATACAGCAGACAGGTCCAACAGGATGATGACAGAGGAGAGGGAGGCTGCTTTAGCCGTGTGCAGTTCCTCAGTGACAGCAAGGAGGGCAGTTTCTGTGGAGTGACCTGCCTTGAAACCAGACTGGTGCGGATCTAGAAGGTTGTTCTGATGGAGATAACAGGAGAGTTGTCTAAAGACAGCGCGTTCAAGTGTTTTAGAGGCACTGTCCTTGTGTAACCAATACGTGCTCAGTATTGATTCCTGTGATCCGACCTGACCTCATAATTGAACCGCTGCATACAGTGACCTCTCTCAGTGCATCCGTCAGAAGGGATGCATTCTGGGCCGCTGTAGGACAGGAATAAATCAATGCTGGTTTCATCTCTGGAGCTACATTCAGAGCATGTTGTGCATTAATGGAAATTAAATCAAAAGAATATTAACAATTCATGCAGCGCCTTTGTTCTGAGGATGTGATTTCACAGCCTCGATGTGCCTAAAACATTAGTTAGTCACTGTGTGGAGAAATAATCTAAGCAACACTCAGTGAGGTGTTTCTGTTTGAGTAGATCTGAATCAGGATACCTTTATTCGTCCCACATTGTTACGGCAAGTATTATACTGTTTTCCATCAATATATTATAGGTCTCAGATATATACAGAGCCTGTCTCTGATTGGCTGAAACACCAAACGGATCATTGCAGCATTACCCATAATCCCCTCTGTTTCAGCCCTGTTTCCAAAGTGCTGATTCTCTGTCTGTTACTTCAGATGAAAATAAGGAGCCCCTCCCCACGCCCCTCTGAGAGACATTTGGTTACAAAGAACTCAATGGAGCTCTAGAGGAGGTTCAGGTGATAAGGGGTTACCTTGGTTGCTGATTGGCTAATGGCTACACAAGACAACACATCGTTATGACATCATAAAGTGGCCAAAATCTGATCAGCTCATTTTCAGACAGGTTTTTATAGAAATGGAACAAAAAGAGAGAAAATCTTTGTTGCTGAAACTTTCAGAGTCTCTTTCCACAGAGGGGACACGTGTTGATGTAGAAGAGACATGGAGAAGAGGGGACACATGTTGATGTAGGAGAGACATGAAGAAGAGGGGACACATGTTGATGTAGAAGAGACATGGAGAAGAGGGGACACATGTTGATGTAGAAGAGGCATGGAGAAGAGGGGACACATGTTGATGTAGAAGAGGCATGGAGAAGAGGGGACACATGTTGATGTAGAAGAGACATGAAGAAGAGGGGACACATGTTGATGTAGAAGAGACATGAAGAAGAGGGGACACATGTTGATGTAGAAGAGACATGAAGAAGAGGGGACACATGTTGATATAGAAGAGACATGAAGAAGTGGATTTTGCATAATAGGTGACCTTTAATTAAGCAATCATACATCGAGGCAAATAGAATCGCAATCTTACACTTGAGGCAGTCCGTACACTGCCTCAAGTGTATGATTGCGATTCTATTCGCCTCGATCCTGCCACAGTACTGTCGTACCAATAATGACGTTCAAGAACGGCCTCAAGCGTATGATTGCGATTCTATTACACAAACTATCATTGTAATCAACAATATCGTAAAATAATTTCATAATGTGGGCTAATTTGCTGCCAAACCTACGCTTTCAGCTTGAGTTAATCTCCGTCAGAAAGTAGTTACTAGAAAGTAGTTCCCATGGTAACGCTAGCCGATCAATCGAACACTCCTGCTTCCACGCTTACAGTTATTGATATAGCCTAATTATAGTAAATAATATATTATTAACCAATTTATTGAAAACAATTTATTGAAAACAATTTATTGAAAACAATTCTTGAATTAGGCTATTTAAATATCTGAGTAATCAGTGTGTGGGATTAGCGGAACAAATCAAATCAGGCGGTCCATGGCGCTGAAACATGTTGGGTTCGGAATGAAGGTGGATGTTCATGCTGCCATTAAAAGTGCAATTCTTGAAACAGCTCTCCATGAACTCCATGCCATACCTGTTTGCAGGTGGTGCCGTGGTGTTCGCGGGTAGGACTACGTTATAGGAAGAGCTTTCCTCCAGCGGCCGTTTCATGGCGTGTCCCGGACCGGCAAAAAGCGCGTTGCTCCACATCTTTCTGTTGTCTAGAGATGGAGCCCGGTAGCTGCGAAGCGATGACTCGTTTTTATGTCCGTCAACGGACATGATTTCTCTGGCCGATTTCCAACGAGAGACGTATAACAGCGTAACGGCTGTGTGTCGCTAAATGTCGCTATGGAAACCACACGATGTAGGCTCATGGAAGTAGTTTCGGTAGGCTAGTGGCGTGTGTAGGCCACTGGATACTTTGTGATTAGGCACGTTCTATTTGATCGTTGTTTGATCGTGGAATCAAACACGCCTATTGACCAATCGGAGAGCTTGCTCAAACCTATGTTTTATAGAATATTAATCAAGAAGCATGGATAAAATATTAAAACCCAATTTACAAAATACACATCCAGTACCAGTTGTTAGATAGCAGCCAGCTGTGGATATTATTATTCCAAGGGATTTGCAACAGTATACTGCACTTGGTTTTTTGGTATATCCAGATTTCATGTAAATAATTTTCTATATCTTAATAGTTTCAATTGTTTTGATTGTTTTTTCTTACTAATTATCTTCTTTAACTGTGTTTATGTAAGCACCATGTACGCAAAGACATATTCCTCCTATGTGTTAACCTACTTGGTAATAAACCCGTTTCAGTTTCTGATTCTGAGTGGATAGCATTAAAGGAATTACTTTAATCGTATTTTTTTCATGTTTAATTTCTTTGAGCGCATTATCCATATTACATTTCTTCTTCCTCGCAGTTTAACTTGGACCGGGCGAATGCAGAGGAATTTTATGAAGTTTACAAAGGGGTTGTCACGGAGTACGCTGTGAGTATAAACGAGGCTTTGTTGTGCCATCACTGCAAGCACCTGCACTATATATCTGTCAGTGTTACCTTTGAGTATAAAAGCACACACACACACACACACACACACACACTGCAAAATCTCTGGTAATGATCTTAAAGAGTGACAAAGATTCCACAGATTTGTTTTCAGTTGAGCCATTGTGTATTTATACAGAAGCACCTCGAGACAAGTGAGAACAAATATAAGTATTATACATTTCTTACCTGTGTTTATGACTTAACATCAGTTTTAAAAAAGGCATTGCAAAGAAGTTTTTTAAATCTGTAAAACATATGGAAAAAAGCTTTTGCCTGAGTCACCGTTCTAAAAAAATAAAAGGTGATTTTAAATCTGAAGAACGGGTAGGAAGAAAATAGTTTTGCCAGGATCATTTATCAAAGTAACTCACTATTTCCTCTTTGAAGATATGATCAAAGAAGCAACAAATATCCTGTTTTTCACCTGTCACGAAGACACAGAGACACAAATATTAATTTCAGACTTATAAAATAGATGTATTATTTTTGACTTTTTCTCTCTTGCCTCTCTGGGCTTCCTTGAATATATTACCAGTATTATCAGTACATGTTTTTAATTTCCTGTGTCCTTCAGAGCATGGTGACCGAGCTGTGCTCCGGGCCCTGCATGGTGCTGGAGATCCACGGAGAAAACACACCAAAGACCTTCAGAGACTTCTGTGGGCCCGCCGATCCAGTGAGTCAAACTATATTAAATATCATCATTATAGTCCAGAGCAGAAGCGAGCCTGATGAGTACTATGATCGGTTAAATGTGGTGGAAATCAATATATCATCAGCAAATAATTATCCATCTGCCATCCGTGCTTTAAAGGTCTCCTATTATACTGGGTTTCATCAATATATCACAGGTCTCAGATATATACACCAACAGATCATTGCAGCATTACCCATAATCCCCTCTGTTTCAGCCCTGTTGCAAAAGTGCTGATTCACTGTCTGTTACTTAAGATGAGAATAAGGAGCCCCTCCCCACGCCCTCTGAGAGACATTTGGTTACAAAAAACTCAATGGTGCTCTAGAGGAGATTCAGGTGATAAGGGGTTACCTTAGTTGCTGATTGGCTAACGGTTACACAAGACAACACATCGTTATGACATCATAAAGTGGCCAAAATCTGATCAGCTCATTTTCAGACAGGTTTTTATAGAAATGGATCAAAAAGAGAGAGAATCTTTGTTCCTGAAACTTTCAGAGTCTCTTTCCAGAGAGGGGACACATGTTGATGTAGAAGAGACATGAAGAAGAGGGGACACATGTTGATGTAGAAGAGACATGAAGAAGAGGGGACACATGTTGATGTAGAAGAGACATGAAGAAGAGGGGACACATGTTGATGTAGAAGAGACATGAAGAAGAGGGGACACATGTTGATGTAGAAGAGACATGAAGAAGAGGGGACACATGTTGATGTAGAAGAGACATGGAGAAGAGGGGACACATGTTGATGTAGAAGAGACAGGAAGAGGAGGGGACACATGATGATGTAGAAGAGACATGAAGAAGAGGGGACACATGTTGATGTAGAAGAGACATGAAGAAGAGGGGACACATGTTGATGTCGAAGAGACATGAAGAAGAGGGGACACATGTTGATGTAGAAGAGACATGAAGAAGAGGGGACACATGTTGATGTAGAAGAGACGTGAAGAAGAGGGGACACATGTTGATGTAGAAGAGACATGGAGAAGAGGGGACACATGTTGATGTAGAAGAGACAGGAAGAGGAGGGGACACATGTTGATGTAGAAGAGACAGGAAGAGGAGGGGACACATGTTGATGTAGAAGAGACATGGAGAAGAGGGGACACATGTTGATGTAGAAGAGACATGAAGAAGAGGGGACACATGTTGATGTAGAAGAGGGGACACATGTTGATGTAGAAGAGACATGGAGAAGAGGGGACACATGTTGATGTAGAAGAGACATGGAGAAGAGGGGACACATGTTGATGTAGAAGACACGTGGAGAAGAGGGGACACATGTTGATGTAGAAGAGACATGAAGAAGAGGGGACACATGTTGCTGTAGAAGACACGTGGAGAAGAGGGGACACATGTTGATGTAGAAGAGACATGAAGAAGAGGGGACACATGTTGATGTAGAAGAGACATGAAGAAGAGGGGACACATGTTGCTGTAGAAGACACGTGGAGAAGAGGGGACACATGTTGATGTAGAAAAGACGTGAAGAAGTGGGGACACATGTTGATGTAGAAGAGACATGAAGAAGAGGGGACACATGTTGATGTAGAAGAGACATGAAGAAGAGGGGACACATGTTGATGTAGAAGAGACATGAAGAAGAGGGGACACATGTTGATGTAGAAAAGACGTGAAGAAGTGGGGACACATGTTGATGTAGAAGAGACATGGAGAAGAGGGGACACATGTTGCTGTAGAAAAGACATGAAGAAGAGGGGACACATGTTGATGTAGAAGAGACATGAAGAAGAGGGGACACATGTTGATGTAGAAGAGACATGAAGAAGAGGGGACACATGTTGCTGTAGAAGACACGTGGAGAAGAGGGGACACATGTTGATGTAGAAAAGACGTGAAGAAGTGGGGACACATGTTGATGTAGAAGAGACATGAAGAAGAGGGGACACATGTTGATGTAGAAGAGACATGAAGAAGAGGGACACATGTTGATGTAGAAGAGACATGAAGAAGAGGGGACACATGTTGATGTAGAAAAGACGTGAAGAAGTGGGGACACATGTTGATGTAGAAGAGACATGAAGAAGAGGGGACACATGTTGATGTAGAAAAGACGTGAAGAAGTGGGGACACATGTTGATGTAGAAGAGGGGACACATGTTGATGTAGAAGAGACATGAAGAAGAGGGGACACATGTTGATGTAGAAGAGACATGAAGAAGAGGGGACACATGTTGATGTAGAAGAGACATGAAGAAGAGGGGACACATGTTGATGTAGAAGACACGTGGAGAAGAGGGGACACATGTTGATGTAGAAGAGACGTGAAGAAGAGGGGACACATGTTGATGTAGAAGAGACGTGGAGAAGAGGGGACACATGTTGCTGTAGAAGACACGTGGAGAAGAGGGGACACATGTTGATGTAGAAGAGACGTGAAGAAGAGGGGACACATGTTGATGTAGAAGAGACATGAAGAAGAGGGGACACATGTTGATGTAGAAGAGACATGAAGAAGAGGGACACATGTTGATGTAGAAGAGACATGAAGAAGAGGGGACACATGTTGATGTAGAAGAGACGTGAAGAAGTGGGGACACATGTTGATGTAGAAGAGACATGAAGAAGAGGGGACACATGTTGATGTAGAAAAGACGTGAAGAAGTGGGGACACATGTTGATGTAGAAGAGACATGAAGAAGAGGGGACACATGTTGATGTAGAAGAGACATGAAGAAGAGGGGACACATGTTGATGTAGAAGAGACATGAAGAAGAGGGGACACATGTTGATGTAGAAGAGACATGAAGAAGAGGGGACACATGTTGATGTAGAAGAGACATGGAGAAGAGGGGACACATGTTAATGTAGAAGAGACATTAAGAAGAGGGGACACATGTTGATGTAGAAGAGACATGAAGAAGAGGGGACACATGTTGATGGAGAAGAGACATGAAGAAGAGGGGACACATGTTGATGTAGAAGAGACGTGAAGAAGTGGGGACACATGTTGATGTAGAAGAAACATGAAGAAGAGGGGACACATGTTGATGTAGAAGAGACATGAAGAAGAGGGGACACATGTTGATGTAGAAGAGACATGAAGAAGAGGGGACACATGGTGATGTAGAAGAGACATGAAGAAGAGGGGACACATGTTGATGTAGAAGAGACATGGAGAAGAGGGGACACATGTTGATGTAGAAGAGACATGAAGAAGAGAGGGACACATGTTGATGTAGAAGAGACATGAAGAAGAGGGGACACATGTTGATGTAGAAGAGACATGAAGAAGAGGGGACACATGTTGATGTAGAAGAGACATGAAGAAGAGGGGACACATGTTGATGTAGAAGAGACATGGAGAAGAGGGGACACATGTTGATGTAGAAGAGACATGAAGAAGAGGGGACACATGTTGATGTAGAAGAGACGTGAAGAAGAGGGGACACATGTTGATGTAGAAGAGACATGAAGAAGAGGGGACACATGTTGATGTAGAAGAGACATGGAGAAGAGGGGACACATGTTGATGTAGAAGAGACATGAAGAAGTGGATTCAGCATAATAGGTGACCTTTAAATTCAGTTCATTCTCCCCTCCTCGCTAAAACGAATGAAGTCTGATATAAAAACGCTGCAATGAATCCCAGATGTTCTCGTGTTGCATTGAGTTAAACTTAGAGGTGTTTAAATGAGTTTATCCTCGGAGATGATGAAGCTATTTCCGCTGCAGTGTGAGTTTGGTCGTGTGAAAAGACAACAGTAGTGTTATTGTCTTCTGTCATTCTTAGTAATGCATGAAAATAGCAGTGCAGTCATTTATGTGGTGACTTCACCCTCTTGTGTCGCGCTTAAGCCTGGCTTATTCGTCTGGAGTGGAGTGCACCAGATGGGCGTAAAAAAGTAGGGCTTAACTCTAACGTCGGGCTTAGCTACGTCCGACGTAGTGATTCGAATTTACACCGAGTGCACCAAGCCTGACTAGTCTCGGGCGTAGCTGCGCCTGGTCTTAAGATGCGCGTCTACGTGAATACACGCGAAACAGTAATTGTTGCCAAGCAAAGCCATTTTACAGACTCAGAGGACCGCAGAGAAGAGGGAATTCCCACACCCACAGCGTCAGCGATGACTGAAGGGGAATCCCAAATGGCCACACCCCGAAAGAGAAAGAGGGATTTGTCAGAGCTACAGCAGGAACTGACGGAGAAAGAAATCGGTGGTGGAGGGCCAGTGGAACTTGTCTTATCGCCCGACATGCAGTTGTGCGATGAACATTAATCACGTCTCCCACAGTATTTTGAAAGGCCCCGTTCGCGTAGAATCTGAGCGCAATCAGCACCTGCAAGGTTGGGGAGAGAGCAGCGTTTCGGTCTGATCCGTGCTGGAGTTGAGGGGAGATCTCCTCGAGTAAATCAAAAAGGGCTTGTCTGCCGAAACGAAACCTCTCTATCAGTTCACTGTCTGAATAGATGTCCAGTGGGTTTGTTCGATCACGGACGACTCTTTCTCTTCTTAATGCCCTTTCATTGTTAAACATGTAAACAAGACGCCCTGCCATCGTTAATATCCTTCTTGCCTGTTTTACGTTACTATGGATACTAGTCTGTCTTTCCGATTTACGCCTGCTCCATACTAGGCGTAAAAGTTACACCCGGGCGCGACGCATACAGGGCTTAAGTCTAAGTGGTGCACTAGTCATAACTTTAGTTTGGTCTTAACCTTCGGTTCTACGTCGGACGTAGAGTTACGCCCAGCTGGTGCACTCCACTCCTGAAGTTAGTTTTCGTGTCGTCCATCCATCGCTTTCTCATGAACACAATAACCTCATTTTTTATAATTTGGCCGAAACAGGGATGACGTATTCACCCTGAAGGAAGCTGCTGGTTCCCTCGACAAAAAAGCAACGGGATTTCTTCATGGGATTTTGGAAAATAGCTCGAAATAAGGTCTGTGGAAAACGAGCCTGTTTGATAAACGCACGTTTTGTTCAGCCGGATAATCTCCACATTTCTACCCTACTTTCATAATTCACAAATCATAAATCTATTCGCCAGAAGCAAAATGCTAACGTTATGCTATAAAGGAACTACAGCCGAGTCCAGCAGCACGACTTCACGACTTCAACGTTACGGCAACTTCAGATCCATATTCAAACACGCAGATTCTAGATGGAACAAGTTGAAGCGTCTGTTTGAACACTTTGCAGGAGGCAGGGACTTGCTTTCAAGCAGAACAGGGCTAACTAACTTAGAGGAGTGTTCACGTGTTCGTCGTAATGACGTACAACGGCCTCCACGACTTCTGTAGTCCTATTCAGCCGCTTGGTAACAACCATCGTTTTTCAGACACGTCAACTCTTCAGAAATGGATTTAATGTCGTAGAACAAAACGTGATCCGTCTCTTCAATGCGTCTCAACCACAGACCCTATTTCCAGTTATTTTCCAAAAACTAGTTCTAAATCCTACGGAGAGATCCTAATGGCTCTGAGACGAGGGAGCAGGAAGTGGTAAAATGCTGACTCACTTCCGGGTTTTAGGACTCGTCACTGCACCACTCTGTGATGCCGTAACTCAAGAATTCAGTGGTGGCAGTACCTCAGTCGTTATGAATGGGAAGGTTGTCGGTTCAAGTGCCTGAACAGTCCAAGTTTGGAGTGGGCACTAGTACTTTGAAGTACTCTCACACTTCTCGCCAGGCGCGGTATAAAAGCTGCCAACTGCTTCATAGTGTGGGTCAATAAAGGCAGAGTCAAAATGTCCCTGTGTGCAGTGCTATGAGTGTGGGGGATTTGAGAATTGAGATTCTGGTGGTCAAAGGTCACTGGTACCTCACAAGTTTTGACCATAACACAAATTCATACTCTAAATATGGAAATGTTTCACTAATAATAAGGAAAAGCTAAAGTATGGTGACATTTTGAATAGACTGAAAGAATACTATTACTTCTACTGGCTGTTGGAGGCATTGAACCACGAGGCGGTAATTCTAGTTACTCAGTGAGTCTGGGATTCAAGCCGCTGCAGGTGACCAAGGAACCACATATTTGACTGGACCGCAGTTTACTGGCCCTTTAAACGCCAAAGTCACTGAGTACAGTGAAGTTGTGAAGTTGTAGTACATTTACACTTGGATGAGTTTCTATATTAATAAACACTGCAGCTCGCAATTTTTGAGGCTATGGGTATGTTCATATTCGTCATGAGATGCAAACTCAGTCTGGTCTGTGTATAATATAACGCTTTTATTGATCCAGAAGAAGCTTTTCTGAATATATTGAATTAAAGCCAATTTTTGGACTCAAACGTTGCTAAACCACGTTATCATCGGACACTTCAGCACACTTAACACAAGAACCGCCAATCGGGTCAATTTGACCCAGAGCTGTTTTTTATTGTATGTAACTTTTTTTCAATAACATATTAAAGTCTCCCAGTCCGTGACTTTTCCTGAGAGTGTGTTATGTAGCACCCTATGTTGTTAACAATTGTCAATATGAAGTCAGATTGAAGAAATCTATTTATACCTATTTCCGCCAAGCGGGTCATATTGACCCCACCCCTTTTCCCGCTATTGATTTCGCGTGTAAACAAACATGACGTGTTGCTATAGCAACGCCTTTTGTCTACTGCGGTTCCTTGTAGATTGAGAGAAAGATAGATAGATTGATAGCGACAATCTGTAGTGAAGGAGCGCGCTCCCGCTCACGGGAGACTGCTCGCTCTGCGCTCCGCAGCAAACAGCTGTTTGCGTTTTCACCCAACAACGACAACCGGCTCACGAAACGCTATGTTGTACCGTTTATAAACGAAACAATTTAACAAAATTGCTAGTCAAAATACCAATACCACAGGTCCCCGGTGGCTGTTTTAGGTATAAAAAATCTCTGGCGGTTCTTGTGTTAAAGGTCCCACGTCATGCTTTTCCGGTTATCACCCGTCCCCTTGTGTTATGAAGGTTGTTCTGCATGTGAACGGTCTGCAGCCACAAACCCTCAAAGTGCACCCTGTAGCGAGTAAAGCTCTAACTCAGAGAAGACCTGTCTGCTGCCCCAGAACGCTAGTGGAGCCTCGCAGATGGGGGTGCTGCAGCCTCCTCAGCATCCCCCCCTTCCCGCGTCCATTCGCGATGTCTCGCTGTCTGGCAGACCCCACGCAGCAAGCAGGACATGAACCCAGCTCACACTGTCCCCTCCTCGCACTGTCCCCTCCTCACAGCCCCGCAACGTCCCCCCACACGGCCCCCAGACCCCATGCAGCATTCTCATCTCTTTGTCATGACTGGTGTCATTTCCTGGTTTCTAACAAACGCCATTGTAACACATAATCACTGATGTTCCGCTGTAACTGTGGTGGACTCATCAGAGCAGAGCTGACCAATCAGAGCACAGTGGGCTCACAGGGAGGGGGGGGGGCAGGAGCTATCATATTTCCATTGTTGAGGTCGACTAGAATAGGTTCACATTGTTCAATGTTCCAATCTCACATTGGTTTCTCAAACAGCATCTCTGTGTAGTCTTTGTGTTCACTCTCTGTCCGAAACGGCTTGATGGAAAACATTAAAACTACAATTCAAATCAAAACATAGAATACAATATACATTACACAGGTGTCATTTTTATTTTATTTTATTTAAATGCAATATGGAAAACTGAACACATGAAAAGCAAGACATTTTAGTGTTCAGATAAAAATACAATCGTGTGTGTGTGTGTGTGTGTGTGTGTGTGTGTGTGTGTGTGTGTGTGTGTGTGTGTGTGTGTGTGTGTGTGTGTGTGTGTGTGTGTGTGTGTGTGTGTGTGTGTGTGTGTGTGTGTGTGTGTGTGTGTGTGTGTGTGTGTGTGTGTGTGTGTGTGTGTGTGTGTGTGGAAGAGGGTTGGTAATTGGCTAATGATTTCTAGGTCATGTGACACTAAACACTATAGCTCATTGATGCCAAATTAATTAAGCTTTTACAGCCGTCCTTTTATAAGCGACCCTCCTCTGATCTGCCTGTGGTTGGCTTTAATACTGTGTGCTGGTTGTTTCTCTTCTTTGTAAAGATAAATTAAATTATATCCACGGATAAAATTGGTCAATAAATGATGGGGAATTGCACGGGGGATGTAGGATAGGCCGCCATTAAAGATGATTTTGTATTAACAATTAAATCGTTTTTCATTTTTAACGTTTCAATATTAAATGTCTGAAAATAGTTGATATATTTAATGTCTTGGAGTCAGTCCAAAACCCAAAGGTATGTTGATTTGATATGATATTTAACAGACATTTCCACAAGAAATAGTACTTTTAAAATAAATAATATATGTATGTATATCGGTATTGACGCTAACTGGAAAACATGTATGTAAAACATATTATTATTTATGTCTTTCCGTCCTGTACATGAGTGTTAGTAATTCACATAGGATACTCTTGCAGTTAAAGTCCGATATTGATATAATATAATTGAATATATTAGATTTTTTTTTATATATATTAGATTTTTTGTATCCAAAGCGACTTGCATACATTCAGTGCTGTGGACAATCCCCAATGGAGCAATTTGGGGTGAAGCGTCTTCAGGGACACAACGACATGCTGACTGCAGTCATAACATGTATGCAGTATGAACCGTTTAATACTCAACAATATGTGATCGAGTATTCTCCTTCTTTCTCTTTAAAAACCTTGCTTCAGACCCGAGTCACCGACAGGGCGTTGCAGCTGTTTCGTAACCGCGTGACCTCAGACCGACCTCGGTATTATCTGACCAATAACCTAAACATTACCACCCCTTACTCTTCAGTGGATTTCAGTCATTGGATACAGGAGATAAATGAACATTCACAGCAGCGGCACCGAGAGAATATGTGTCGGACCGAGGTCACGGAGGGGGTGTGTAACACTGTTCTGCGCAGGACCAAAGTACACCACGTGTTCCCTCTCAATGCAGTGTGAGAAGACTTTCCCGGCGTCACTATCAGACCGACGGGTTGGAGCCGACTGTATGAAGAGGTCGGAAAGTCTATTTATAGTCAAGAGTCCATTGCTATTGATTATTTCCAGTTGATTTAATCTATACGCATCACATGAATGTCGCTGCACGGCTCCATTAGGTGAACTCAAACACACTTTCCTCACATGAGAGTTGTGAGATATTCCCGCACATTAAAACGGCTGACGTCGTTAATTAGGCTTCATACTATGCTTCATGCTATACAGGATGTGCGTGTTCACACCTCCACACCCGGCCTCAGTCATGAGATTGTACTCCGTCATGTGATGCGTCCTGATATCAGAGAGGACACACACAACGGTCCTCTGTTAGCCATTCTCACCCACACTACACTCTCCACTCCCCCAGTGTTTAACTTTTGCTTTTATTCAGCAACTTAATGCACTTGTTGGTATTTTTAGATGAACACAGTTTCAGAGGGCCCTGTAATTCCACACTGCTGTCGTAAATATGGACGGCTGTAATGTGCATTTAATGTTATTACATCGCTTGAGATCCAAAAATAGCAAGTTGATAGTTTTGCACCAACAGCACAATACATAGCGCAATGTTTAATATAAATAATGAACAAAAAGAAGGCCAGCTCTGGATCCAGGGTAAAACATGTGTTGGTTTTATTAAGTTAATTACAAGAACACTTCACAAACACTGAGGTAACTTCTATAATTCACTTGATAAAAAATAACCAAAAATGCAAGAGTAACCGTCTACGCGTTAATAACAATTGTCTTTTTCCAAGATTACAAATTGAATATTTCGTTTCTTTAGCAGCCATCGTGTGTGTGTGTGTGTGTGTGTGTGTGGTGTGTGTGTGTGTGTGTGTGTGTGTGTGTGGTGTGTGTGTGTGTGTGTGTGTGTGTGTGTGTGTGTGTGTGTGTGTGTGTGTGGTGTGTGTGTGTGTGTGTGTGTGTGTGTGTGTGTGTGTGTGTGTGTGTGTGTGTGTGTGTGTGGACTACTATACTTGTGGGGACCTAAATCTGTTTACACAGTCGTGTAAACAGACGTGTAGACTCGCCTCCCTTATGGGGACAAAATGGAGGTCCCCATGAGGGGGATCATTAATTTTAGGGTTAGGAATGTGTTGGTTAAGGTTAGGATAAGTCTCCAGGAAATGCATGTAAGTCAATGTAATGTCCCCTGAAGTGATGTATACATGGTGTGTGTGTGTGCCAGTCCTTGTAGCTTTGCTAACTGAGCTAATCGCTAACTGAATGAACCGCTAACTGAGCTACGTCGTTTAGCTTTACTTTAGCAACAACAATAGCCTCGTGTCCGTCAGGAACTTCTTTCATCTCAGGGCAGAGCATCCGGGTGACATCACAGGGAACCTAGAAAACATTTTCTCCATTAAAATATGATCCAGTTTCACTCAAATCAACTTAGAGCTAGAGGCCCTTTTCTCGAGAGGCTGGATACGACCCGCTCTCTGAGTGCATCCGAAGGCTGACAGAGGAAATGTTCTCCTTAAAGCATCGAAATGATTTAGAAGTTGTTATTTTAAGGTCACATCTTACATAATGTCTCCCCTCCCCCGCACTAGACCCATTAGTATGATGGTCACAACCTGCGGTGGTGCCTCGCTGTGTCTCAGATGAGTTTAGGAGATGATCAAATGGGGCCTGAACTTCCTGTGGCACGAGGCTAAGTGTGTGTGAGCATCGCCGAGGATAAAAATACGCTAATGATGTTCGACCCATCTGCGTAATGTTTTTCTGGAAAGAGATATCGGCTGTTGGTGGCCACGATGCTAAATATAGTGCACTGTCGTACACCTGAAAGAGCCGTCTGAGTAGAATAGAAATGTGAAATCATTAAAGTACAAGTTAAAGATAAGGCTTTGGCACAAGGCTTATCGGGTCAATCCTGAGGTGGATTCAAATGAAAGGGTCAATGTATAAACAGACAGCAGTAGCAGTAGCATATTAAAATGATGATATGACGTAATAAAAACACAAGAAATGCAACTTCAGCTAAAAAGTTGTACATTAACGATGAGATCAAATACAAATAAAAGGAAAAATGATACATTAATAAATGGAAACATACATTTCAATTGAATGTATTAAAAAATACTTTCAAATAAAATCTATGTAAGAAGAACTATAGGGTAATTTATGCAAAGATAAATAAAATAAAAAGCGAATTTTAACCAATATTAACTTTTACAAAAAAAAATCATAAATCACTTAATTATAAATATTTTATTTTACATTAGCTTTTTAATATTTCTTACGCAGTAAATTACATACTAATATATTTATAAACTTATATATTCGTAGTTTTGGCAGCTTTATCCTTCATATCTCCCTCACTTGTGTGTGTGTGTGTGTGTGTGTTCGTGTGTGTTTCTGTGTTTGTGTTTGTCTCTGTGTGTGTTTGTGTGTGTGTGTGTGTGTTCGTGTGTGTTTCTGTGTTTGTGTTTGTCTCTGTGTGTGTCTGTTTATATGTGTGTGTGTGTTCATCTGTGTGTGTGTGTGTGTGTGTGTGTGTATGTGTGTGTGTGTGTGTGATTATGTGTGTGTGTGTGTCTCTGTTTGTAAGTTCCTTTGATACACACAGTGACTGAGCCTTTTTTCAGAAGCACGCTAGCAGTCGTTTACATGGTGACAGACTCGTTCTCAGGGGGGGGGTGGGGGGGGGCAGCCAGCGGTGCATGAAGGATCGGACGTGAGACTTTAGGATTTCTGTACGGTCATGTGACCAGCGGGTCATGTGACCCGCGGGTCACCGTGTGAACTGAACTGTAGGCAGCAGCCGTCACAGGAACATCAGTGGAGCACACGATGGGACTCATTAAAATCAAATTAACGTGTGACAGCGGGTCACTCATGGAAACTAATGCAATTACAGAGAGCAGCGATTTATTCTTTTATCTCTAAGTAATTCTCCTTTACATCAGTGGCTTTAGTCTCATGCGGCGCAGACAACAGGCTGCTGCTGTGCTTCTTGACTCAAGGACAAGGCGAGTGTTTCTACTCAATTACGACTTTGGGATTTTTTTTTGACTGATATTGAGTTTGCTATTCAGGATTTTGACTTTTTTGCCATGTATCTGTTCAAAAATACAATCTTTAATATGTCTTAATTCAAAGTGCCGCCAGAAAATCCCTGCAGCACCACGATATTTAGTTCAGAAGATATTTTGACACATACAAATAATTCGTCTCATGCAACTTTAATTTTGAAAACTAGTCCATGTTGAGATTTTGCTATCAATGTTTCAGCCCTATAATAAAGTTATACATACTGCCTACTGATTTGAGTTCGTAAATCTACTTTATTTAATAATTCATCATGTTATCAAGTATGAACCAGTTACAAGATAGTTAAACAAGACAGCCACATGGAGTGAACGAGCTGATTTAACAAAACAATGGCCTCGTTGGGACAAAAATAATTCCTGTATTTTGGAAATGTGTGGCATTTTACATTTTTTATAAAACCAGATCAAAGCATATTTTTAAATAAGGCTTATCGAATTTCAATGTTTGATTCCTTCACAAAATATTTCATTTTATTTCCTGGCACCATACTTGCCAACCTTGAGACCTCAGAAATCGGGAGCATTTCAGAATGCAAAATGGGGGGGGGGTGCTAGTGCTAGTGGATCGCCAGAGCTGTTAGATTAACATTAACATGCTTATTGTAGTTTTTCATACTACAATAATAACTTTTTTTTCCACTGCTTTGCGGCCTGTAGCAGCATCCTTGATGGAGCATGTGTGTGGGCTGGACAAAGGAGTGAGCAGAGGGTCGAATTGTCAAATATTGTTCTGTTTTCTGTGACTGTCTCCCTCACCCTCTCAGACTTTCAGTTGCACGCGCTACTAAAGAGACGCGTTACCATGGAAACCAAACAATGGTGTAACTGTATTAAAGTTCGAGTGGAAACAGTCCTGAGTAAATCTGATTTTGTCAGACATCGGGAGAAATGCGGGAGAAATACGACCCCGGGAGGAAACCGGGAGAGGGCCGTGAAATCGGGAGTCTCCCGCGAAAATCGGGAGGTTTGGCGAGTGTGCCTGGCACTGATGTCCAATAAGGGATGTTTTTTCTTTTGTTGAAAACAGATCCATCGGTTGAGAAGGTGCCCCTCGTTGAAAAATAGCACACATCAGAATGGATTTAGTTCCAAGGTGATCCTCAGTTCCCAGGATCCTTGAACCAGCGTTTCTCTCGGAGTCACTTTAATGATTTGCAGTAAAAACCAATCATTAGAACCGGGAGGCTTGTTTTTGTTTCTCCTCAAGGTTTTTGTTTGGCCTGATTTACGGCCAAGTGTTTTGTTCCTGCCCTTTGAGTGCACTCTAATAAACTCTGCACACATAAAGAAGATGTCATCGGAAGTATTTCAACCAAAACTGGCTTTGTGCGAACGTTTAAAGCTCCAGATTTCACATGCTTTGCTTTTCCTCGTGTATCACATTCTACACATGCTCTCTATTTGTGGCTGTTTGCATTCCTTTAGAGTTAAAGAGGTCTTGGTGAATTAATTATTCACGTGTGGCCCGGTGGGAGGCTGGTGTTTCAGGAGAAGCAAAGGGCAGAGAGACGCTCTGACCTCACTGAAGGAAAGAAACTCTCCAGATGAACCTGGGAAACACTGAGAAGAGGAACCGGGGTACAGTCTGAGAGAATATTCACATTTAAGGACACTGTATTTGTAGTTGTGTGAAAATCAAATCTGATCCTTTACTACAGTAAGAGTCTAAATACTATGGTCTGAAAACAATCCTTAAATTAAACTGTTAATCAGTATATACTGCAGATTTTGTTAAAGGTCACCTCATGCTATTTTTAGGCAATAGCATAGCTCTCAGATATATACAAATATATAAAAAACATGTCTATGAAGGGTTTTGCTCAAAATACAGACCATTCTAGCCATGCCTCATATTCCTCTGTTTCACTTCCTGTTTCTAAAGTGCTGATTTGGGGTATAAAGCTTTAAACCCAGCAGCTACCGTCTAAACTAAACGCTGCCGTGATGAAACTCCATATCATGGATCATCAAGGATCTGAAACAGTCTGGAGCTCAAAGGCTTTCTCTCTTGCCGGTTATACCACCTTTCTACTTCCTGCTTCTTCACACACATGCTCTCCAGTACAGGTTAGCTCTGAGTGTTAGCGATGCTAATGTAAACACCGACCATATTACGTCCAAAACAGTCGGGCATTGTTTCTGATAGCAACGTTTCTGATTGGACCGTGGGTCCTCATTTCAGATATTACGTCATATCGGACGCAAATCTGGATCAGCTCCTTTGTTCCCCGTTTTTAGAGATTTGGGTACGGAGGGAAAGAGAGGGTTTTATTTTCTGACGCTGCGTGAGTTCCCCGACACACCGGGGACACATGTTGATGTAGAGAAGACATCAACAAGTGCATTTTGCATGATACGTCCCCGTTAAGTTTACCCACTTACAAATAAATGGACAGTCTATAATTGTAATGGTAGGTTTATTTGAACAGTGAGCGTAAGAATATCAAAAGAAAATCCAGAAATTGACATTATATACATTTGATATAATGTCAATTTCTGGATTTAGACAATTTTGAAATACTCTGTTATACGTGCAAGTCCTGAATTCAATACGTCCCTTAAAGAGGAACTATTATGCTTTTTAGGTTGTTGTAGTGTGTTCTATAGGTTTTAATGTAAAGCAGGGGGGGAGAACCTTTTTCCTCTCAAGGGCCATTTCAATTTTTTCAACATCCTCCGAGGGCCGTACAAATTATTGACCTCTGCTTAAAAATCACAGCACATTCATTTGGCCTATCTTTCATGCTGTGCAAAGAAAAAGCAACCTCTTACTCCAGATATCTTGCCATGACTCGCACGTGCACAGTGTGGCATGACCACCAAACAGAAAGATATGGACACAAGATGTGTGCAAATGTATTTTGTTTCCTATCCATGTGAACATGATTTAAGTGGGGGGGGACCTAACCTCCTCTAGGGGGTCCGGGGGCATGCTCCCCCGGGAAGATTTTTTTTTAAATATTGAAGTTAAAAGCATCAATCTGGTGCACTTTGAGAGCAACATGAAGAGATCTATGGAAACATCTCTCAACACCCAGATGGAACAGAACTGGAAGCAGATTTACTTTTTCTTTATGGATATTTTACAAATCACTCTCCTTTCAAACTGTATTCTTGTTTATTAATAACAACTTTGTTTTACTGTCATAGTATTTTATACCAGTTTACTTTATTCTCTTGTTTTTTGATAACTATAATGATCATATAAAGATGTGCCTTTACCTCACTGGTTGGAGAACAAGCTTCTTATATTCGTTAGCATAGCTAGCTAACCAGATGCTAATAACAACAAAGTGATTGCCTGTATGATCAGTGTGACAGATGAACAGATCGCGACTGGGCTTTCAGCTAAAGACACAGCCACGCAGAAACTGCAGCATGTGTACGGCTCCTTATCTGAAGTGCCGAGCCACGTTCTGGTGCTCTCCGTCAGAACTGCACCCCTGTCAGACGAGACATATACGTGATGACACGTTAGGCTCGTGTTGTGTTCATGGACCCTGACCGTGGCCAGGAAAAACAGGCACTCACTTGTTTAATTATTTTGCGGTCTAGATTTCTTAATTTTTTTTCTTTTTTGCGTGTGTTTATAAATTACCTCGAGGGCCGTACCAAATTGTCTCACGGGCCGTATACGGCCTGGGGGCCGGAGGTTCCCCACCCCTGATGTAAATGGTCTGCAAACGCCTCCATTGGACTCATGTGTTTACTTCCGGATCATAGTGACATTACTAAGTAACACTCGCGCTTCTATTGGCTAGCACTCCAACACATTGTACGTGGGACATCTCTAAGCTGTAGACCAATCAGAGCAGACTGGGCTCTGGTTTCAGACAGAGGGTGAAACAGTGTGAATCTGAAGGAGCGATTTGGATACTTGGTGCCGTTTGAAAGCTCCAGACTCAGGTTTTGCTGCAGTTAACAGTTCCTAACGCCTGGAAATGGAAACAGGAAGTGGAGTCAGTGAGTGTTTAACCAATGTTGCTGAGTGTGAGAGTTTTGTCACTTCCTGTGCTCGTGTCACATGTGAGTGACTTACTGCTGAGTAATCACAGCGTGCAACAGGGCAGGGTGTTCACATTCAAACTTCACTTCATGATGTAACCTCCATGAGGCTCTGTCAAAATGCCGATAAGATGGTTTGTCTGTGTTTTTAAAGAACTGTTAGCCTAGAAAGTTGTAACCAGATAAATCCATCAAATTAAGCTGGTGTCTACTATTTTTAAATACCTAGGGTTTTAAATCGATGACCACTAAAGGTATTTGACTCTACATTTCTGCATTAAAAGGTCAAACAATCAGCATTCAATTAGTGAACGTAGTCAACCTAAAGTTTCGAAAATCCCCTGCTACCTGTGAAATAAAATGTATTTTAGTAAAAGGTGAAAAGTATTAGCTTCAAAATATACGTAAAGTACCAAAATAAAAAACTTCCCATCGTGCAGAATCGCGCTTTTTAAATTAAAGTATCTTGCAGATGGCAAAGTGGGAGCTAATTTGAACTACTTGATATACTTAATACTGATATACTACATAATAATAATAATAGATTTAATTTGTTAGTGCTTTTACAGGTGCTCAAATATGCTTTACAGATATAGTGAAGATAAAATAAAATAAAGGAGCAACAAATAAATATATAGTTAAAGAGTTTGTGTGAGTGTTTTGAAGGTGGTGAGGTCAGTGCAGTCTCTGATGGGTTGTGGGAGTGAGGTCCAGAGGGAGAAGGCTCTGTCCCCCCAGGTCCGGTGATTGATGCCGGTGGGGATGGATAGGAGGTTGGCTTCATCGTACTTTAATCATTCATGTATATTTTGTCGTGAGAATCTGTAGCAAGACACTAGCTGTGATTTGCCCCTGAAATATTAGTAGAAGTACAGAATGAAGTGTCAAAGCCGTACTTAAGTACAGTACTTGATAACATGTATTTCATTGACATAATGTTAAGATCGAGTGTGTTTAATCTGGTTTCCTGTAATGGTTTTGTATTTCCTTCGACTATCAGCGTTGCCTTGTCATATATTGACTTTCTATCCAGTTCTGAGCCACACGTCTTTATCACGGTGGTTTTTAGCTCTACATTTCAGCCAGATTTTAGTCATGTGACGTCTGGATCCGAAGTTTGGAGCTGAGCCAACAGCTTTCACTTTCAAAAGTGAATTGATCTGCTTTACGTGCGAGAGGCCTCAGTCATTGGTCGGTTTTTATTGATCAACTCTTACCTTACCTATCTCCTCTTTCAAACCTGAAATATGACATTGGAAATCTTCGGTCGGAGGACTTTCTATGATTTGTTTTTCCAAAAGTAAGAACCAAAATGGGAAAAGGAGCCTTAAGGTTTATCTGGAGTAATAACAGTAGTAATAATAATAATAATCTATAATCCCTTTGAAGTGAAAGGTACAATATTTGCCTCTGATATGTTATAGAAGTATTACATTGTAGAAAATGTAAGTACTCAAGTGAAGTACAAGTACCTCAAAAGTGTATTTAAGTAAGTATACTTCGTGTTTTAGGCTTTGTTAAACTGTGTTGTGCTGTTCTTGGCCAGGTCTCCATTATAAAACAAGTGTGTGATCTCATGGGGATTAACCCGGTGACTTTAAGGGTAGAAAAATACAAATGTTTGAGGAAGGAATCACAGCTGAGATGTTTTCCTCCAACAGGAGATTTCCCGTCATCTGCGGCCGGACACGTTGCGCGCTCTTCACGGGAAAGACAAAGTGAAGAACGTCGTCCACTGCACGGACCTCCCTGAAGACGGGCCTCTGGAGGTGGGTGGCTCTTTTATTTACCCACCATGCACTGCTGCAGAAAACACCCACAGTGCTTCCTCTCATCTGACATGATAGGTTTCCTCTGTGTCTTCCAGGCAGAGGTGGGAAGTAGTGGAGTACAAATACTTCGTTACTGTACTTAAGTACATGTTTCTGGTATCAGTACTTTACTCCACTACTTATTTTTCTGACGACTTTTTACTTTGACTTCTCACATGTTGAACACAAATACCTGTACTTTCTACTTCTTACATGTTGAACACAAATACCTGTACTTTCTACTTCTTACATGTTGAACTCAAATACCTGTACTTTCTACTTCTTACATGTTGAACTCAAATACCTGTACTTTCTACTTCTTACATGTTGAACTCAAATACCTGTACTTTCTACTTCTCACATGTTGAACTCAAATGCCTGTACTTTCTACTTCTTACATGTTGAACTCAAATACCTGTACTTTCTACTTCTTACATGTTGAACTCAAATGCCTGTACTTTCTACTTCTTACATGTTGAACACAAATACCTGTACTTTCTACTTCTTACATGTTGAACACAAATACCTGTACTTTCTACTTCTCACATGTTGAACTCAAATACCTGTACTTTCTACTTCTTACATGTTGAACTCAAATACCTGTACTTTCTACTTCTTACATGTTGAACTCAAATGCCTGTACTTTCTACTTCTCACATGTTGAACTCAAATGCCTGTACTTTCTACTTCTTACATGTTGAACACAAATACCTGTACTTTCTACTTCTTACATGTTGAACACAAATACCTGTACTTTCTACTTCTCACATGTTGAACTCAAATACCTGTACTTTCTACTTCTTACATGTTGAACTCAAATACCTGTACTTTCTACTTCTTACATGTTGAACTCAAATGCCTGTACTTTCTACTTCTCACATGTTGAACTCAAATACCTGTACTTTCTACTTCTTACATGTTGAACTCAAATGCCTGTACTTTCTACTTCTTACATGTTGAACACAAATACCTGTACTTTCTACTTCTTACATGTTGAACACAAATACCTGTACCTTCTACTTCTTACATGTTGAACACAAATACCTGTACTTTCTACTTCTTATATGTTGAACACAAATACCTGTACTTTCTACTTCTCACATGTTGAACTCAAATACCTGTACTTTCTACTTCTTACATGTTGAACTCAAATACCTGTACTTTCTACTTCTTACATGTTGAACACAAATACCTGTACTTTCTACTACTTACATGTTGAACACAAATACCTGTACCTTCTACTTCTCACATGTTGAACTCAAATACCTGTACTTTCTACTTCTCACATGTTGAACTCAAATACCTGTACTTTCTACTTCTTACATGTTGAACTCAAATACCTGTACTTTCTACTTCTTACATGTTGAACTCAAATACCTGTACTTTCTACTTCTTACATGTTGAACACAAATACCTGTACTTTCTACTTCTTACATGTTGAACACAAATACCTGTACCTTCTACTTCTCACATGTTGAACTCAAATACCTGTACTTTCTACTTCTCACATGTTGAACTCAAATACCTGTACTATCTACTTCTCACATGTTGAACTCAAATACCTGTACTTTCTACTTCTTACATGTTGAACACAAATACCTGTACTTTCTACTTCTTACATGTAGAACTCAAATACCTGTACTTTCTACTTCTTACATGTTGAACTCAAATACCTGTACTTTCTACTTCTTACATGTTGAACACAAATACCTGTACTTTCTACTTCTTACATGTTGAATACAAATACCTGTACTTTCTACTTCTCACATGTTGAACTCAAATACCTGTACTTTCTACTTCTTACATGTTGAACTCAAATACCTGTACTTTCTACTTCTTACATGTTGAACTCAAATGCCTGTACTTTCTACTTCTCACATGTTGAACTCAAATACCTGTACTTTCTACTTCTTACATGTTGAACTCAAATGCCTGTACTTTCTATTTCTTACATGTTGAACACAAATACCTGTACTTTCTACTTCTTACATGTTGAACACAAATACCTGTACCTTCTACTTCTTACATGTTGAACACAAATACCTGTGCTTTCTACTTCTTACATGTTGAACACAAATACCTGTACCTTCTACTTCTCACATGTTGAACTCAAATACCTGTACTTTCTACTTCTCACATGTTGAACTCAAATACCTGTACTTTCTACTTCTTACATGTTGAACTCAAATACCTGTACTTTCTACTTCTTACATGTTGAACTCAAATACCTGTACTTTCTACTTCTTACATGTAGAACTCAAATACCTGTACTTTCTACTTCTTACATGTAGAACTCAAATACCTGTACTTTCTACTTCTTACATGTTGAACTCAAATACCTGTACTTTCTACTTCTTACATGTAGAACTCAAATACCTGTACTTTCTACTTCTTACATGTTGAACTCAAATACCTGTACTTTCTACTTCTTACATGTTGAACTCAAATACCTGTACTTTCTACTTCTTCATGTTGAACTCAAATACCTGTACTTTCTACTTCTCTCATTTCCCAAACAGCTGGTTCCTTTAGTCTGAATGTGTGTTTGGTGCGTGGTCATTATTCTTTAGAGTCATTGCGTGCCTATTGGTTTGAACACGATCCGTGTATCCATCACTTCCTGGTCTTCTCTAAAGAAGAGGGACCAATGGAAACGTTGTCATGTTGCCGTTGGTCACCATGGAAACATTCATTAGCTAACAATGACATTATTGTTCTATTAATATAAAGGGAGGTCAGGTACTCTTTAAAGCAGCTGCTAGCTATGGGTACTTTTTACTGAAGTACACTTCAAAGCCTCTTTACTTTGACTTGAGTAAAGAAGTTTAATCAGTACTTAGTATTTGAAATACAAGTATCTGTACTTCTACTTGAGTACAGGATGTGAGTACTCTTGCCATCGTGATGCATAAACAGCTACCTTCGCATTTGTTCTATACGAGAACAAAAAGCCCCCGACTCTCTGTGAAGTTTTGAGTCAGGTCTCATGACTCCTTCGCTCACTCCGAGGGAGAGGAGGAGGGATTTGAAACAAAACCATTGTTTCCCAGGGAGTGGGTCTGACCGCCGAGCGTCATTGTTCCCTCCTGATCTGTCGCTGCACAAATGACTCCTTGTTAAACATTAGCCGGAGACTGAGCTGCCATTTTACCATCAGGGGACACAAAGGGCAGCGGGAGAATTCACTCTGAAGCTCTCCTACCATCGCTCTGTTCTGACGTCTCCAGCTAGCGTGAGAGCGAGGTGGCATGATCGACAGAGTTATTAACAGAACAGAACCTTTCTCGAGATTCAAGGCTTTCATTGTCATGTGTGCGAAGCTACAGCGTGGCTCCTCCAACAGTGCAGCACAATACAACTGATCAAATAGTGACAATAAAAAAAGCCTTGAATCTTCTACCGTCTCTCTGTTCTGACGTCGACAGCTAGTGTTAGAGCGATATAAGGTTAACAGAGTTATTAAGAGAAGACACTCCGAGGCCCCGTCCACACGGAGACGGAATCAGTTGAATCCGCGAACGCTCATTAAACCTTTTTAAAAGCATACTTTAGTTCTGTGAAGGGATGTAAGGGATATATGCACTGTACTTCACTTTAATTAATATTGTATGCTGAAAAGCGTATAATACAGCATGATTTTTTGTTGAATAGATTTGAGTGTTTCAAAATGTTGGGTCGCGATTTATTGACCAAGTAAAAAGGGTCCCGAGGCCTGACCGGTTGAGAACCACTGGTCTAGACGGTTCGTCCACACGAGGCCGAAACGGAGCCGCGAAGTTACCCTGAAGTGGGTAAGTCTGGAGACGAAACGCTTGCGGCTCCGTGTACGCTATACGATCATTCCCTGAAACGATGACGCCATAGCCCCGCCTCTCCCGCTCACCCCCGCGTCATTGCTGATGCGTTTCGCCAACAACAACAATGGCGGATCACAGGGTTGCGTTCGTGCTCCAGACGCTACTGACCATACTACAGATGTTAGTGCAAAAATCTACAGCTCCTCCACCACAACCATCAGCAACACGTGGACATGGAGAACTACATGCTAAATCCACCGTGGAGAATAACCAGAAGGGCAACCATGCTCGGGGGGTCTTATTCGCTGCTTTTGGTGTATTTTGTGGCGGAAGTACAGCGCCACTTACAGGCCCGGCATATGTACTACAGCGTCTCTAGTGTTTTCGTGTGGACGGAAGACTTTTTTTATACCGACTTCGGTTCGTTTCCGTGTGGACGGGGCCTCAATCTCGCAACACAAAGGGATGAATTTAAATAGAGTTTAGGATTATTTAAACCTGGATAAGAGCGACTAAAATGGGGAATTTACGATAAAAAAAAATCAGTCTTCTCTGAAATTCATGAATTTGCACGAGTGTCTGTGGTGAGGATCATTCACCTTTTGCCAAGTGGTAAATTTACAATTTTGGTATCTCAGTTATTTGATTTTCTTTCCGGTATTTATTTATTTTTTCTTGTTTATTTGACACTTTATTCTCAGAGAATATCCAACTTTTTTTGTTGTAAATATGCGTTTTTCCTTAGAGGATAATCAACTGTATTTCTACTTAAATCTTAAGGAACCATCCAACATGTTTCTCTCACGTATTTGCAAGACTTTTATCTTGTATATTTATGAAATTTTTCTTGTATATTTAATACTTTATTCTTAGATTATTCAACAACAGTTTATTTAGTAAATATGTGTTTGAGAATTCACTCTGAAGCTCACCTACCATCTCTCTGTTCTGAGGTCTAGCTAGCGTTAGAGCAATGTAAGGGGACCCAGAGATACTAACAGAAGACTCTCTGAATCTCTCAAGATAAAGGGACGCATTTACATAGAGTTTAGGATTATTTAAACCTGGATGAGAGTAACTAAAATATAATCAAAGTATTCTCTGAGATTATGAAGTCATTAATTTGTAGGAGTGTCTGTTGTGAGGTGAGGTTCAATCAACTTTTGCAAAGTGGTAAATGTACAATTTTGTTATCTCAGATATTTTATTTCCTGTATTTATTCATTTTGTTCTCGTATATTTGACACTTTATTCTTGGAGAATATCTAACATTTCTTTTTTGTAAATGTGTTTTTTTCTTAGACAATAATCTCCTTTTTTTCTCGCTAATTTGTGATTTCAAAAAGAAACCGTCCAACATGTTTCTCTCATGGATTTGTAAATACAGTTGTGACTTTTATCTTGAATATTAATATCTTGAGTTTTTCTTGGAAATTAAGTTCTTTTTTTCTTGTATATTTAATACTTAGAGATTATTCAACAACAGTAAATATATCTACTAAATATATCTAGTAAATATATTTACTTTCTCTTATTTAGCAAAATAATTTGAGAATAATCAACTTTATTTCTCAGAATTTCTCGCATATTATTAGTTTCTATTCTGACAGAATCTATTTTAAATCTTATAATATTATCCCTCTCGTAACAACCTCCGAGTTGTTGTGTTTATCATAGAGATACTGATATACACCTGAACATCAGCAGGTGGGGACTCTTTAAAGTAGAGACACTACATACTGATATACACCTGAACATCAGCAGGAGAGGACTCTTTAAAGTAGAGACACTACACACTGATATACACCTGAACATCAGCAGGTGGGGACTCTTTAAAGTAGAGACACTACACACTGATATACACCTGAACATCAGCAGGTGGGGACTCTTTAAAGTAGAGACACTACACACTGATATACACCTGAACATCAGCAGGAGAGGACTCTTTAAAGTAGAGACACTACATACTGATATACACCTGAACATCAGCAGGAGAGGACTCTTTAAAGTAGAGACACTACATACTGATATACACCTGAACATCAGCAGGAGAGGACTCTTTAAAGTAGAGACACTACATACTGATATACACCTGAACATCAGCAGGAGAGGACTCTTTAAAGTAGAGACGCTACATACTGATATACACCTGAACATCAGCAGGAGAGGACTCTTTAAAGTAGAGACACTACATACTGATATACACCTGAACATCAGCAGGAGAGGGACTCTTTAAAGTGGAGACACTACTTACTGATATACACCTGAACATCAGCAGGAGAGGACTCTTTAAAGTAGAGACACTACATACTGATATACACCTGAACATCAGCAGGAGAGGACTCTTTAAAGTAGATAATACTAAATACTAATTTCTTGTTCCTTTTCACAGGTGGAGTATTTCTTCAAGATTCTGGACCGGTGAAGCGACAGGAAGTGTTCTGCACATTCAAAGACCGCACAGTTGTCTCATTTTTCTGTTTATTGTTTCAGCCTTATGCAGATTAAATAAAGTGACAAGAGCAGACTCCTGACACGTGTTTGTGATCTTCAACATTGAATTAAGTATTTTTCACACCAACTAAACATCTTATTACAACGGGATACTGCATTGCCTCTGATATTCTTCTAACTTTTTTTTTCTTTTTTTTTGACCAGCGACTTTGGTATTAGATTCATACATTTACACTTTGAAAAAAATGTACAACTGCATAAATATAAAATTCTTCCACCATGAAAATGGCTAAAAACATTCAATCGTAAGTGTCACCACGTCACGTGATGTCTCCAGCAAAACAGATTTCAAAGCACTGAGTTGCCACCGTTTCCGTGGAGATGACAAGCTTCTAGGCTGGACCCACAAAGCTCTACTCTAACGAATTAAGAAGTATCAAACAGAAATGTCATCAAACCATATCCTACAGCTAAGGTGAACAACACAGAAAAAGGTGTACAGATGTATCCTTCCACAGTGGATAAAGAAACACGCACAAAAAAAGGTTTCCATGGAGCGCAGTCATTTCCTCACACACGGGGCCGTAAAGGTTCAGAGTACCATGCTAGTATTTCAGTTAGTCAGAGCACATTAACACACACTCTCACATGAAGTAACACCTGCACACACACACACACACGCGCGCACACACACACCTTGGACCACTAAAGCAGACATAAGACAGAAGAGATTACAACAGGACTGGACTACAGCACGACGTGACACTCCAAAAATATATAGAAACCACGTTAGACAGAACACAGCTCGCTACACGTCAGTAGTGGAATCGTGGTTTTACAGTAATACATGAACGCACCCCATGGCTTCAGGAATATTTTCATGTTCAGTAGAATAAATATTTGCTATTGCTACTCTTGTATTTTACATTCTAACCCTCGACAAACACACGGAAAAAGCTAGTGTAAAGCACACAGATTAAGTGTAGGTCCTGTATATTATGAATGTTCAAAGACTAGTGGTGTTTTTTTTTATCTGAACTCTTTTTAATTCGCTCTACATTTTATTATCGGGTGTTTCTTTTTTTTCAAAATGAGAGTGCTCGTTCACGGGCTGAGGTCACGAGGCGATGGTGAACTTCACGTCAAAGCGTCCCTGATAGCGGTCCTTCTCGCTGTAGTCGATGTTGGCGCCGTACACTTTGCACTCGATGCGCAGCTCCTCGTCCAGGGTCAGGTTGGTGAACTGGATGGCCACCAGAGGCTGGAGGTACTGGGCGTGCAGCAGCCTGCCGTAGTACGGGTAGTATTGGAGGGGGAAGCCTTCGCCCATGCCGAAGTACTTGATCTCTCCGATCTTACTTTCATCTTCCTCTCTCTGCAAACACAAGAGTTAGAAATCAGACCTGATTTTTCTAACGGCAAATCAAACTTTATTTGTATGGAGAGAAGAAGTCCCTCCTTCCCGGAGCTCCATGGGAAAGATTATGTATTGAAGTCAATGGAGAGAGACAGATTATCTTTCGATCCCGCTTGAATTGTGCCACGAATTACACAATCAGGGGGTCCGCGGGGTCTTAAAAAGTATTACAAGTTGATAAATCAATTTAGCGAAAATTAAGGCTATTAAAAAATATTAAACGGTATTCTCCAAGGTGTTACATTTTGTATCTTGTGTTCAATAAGTATCTGAATGGTCCAGAGAGGTTGTGTTCTGCAGTCTGCCTGAATGTAGTCATGGCGTAGGTGTGTAGTGTGATTCTGTGGAGTTTATTGATGGCATCCCGTTGGGTTTGACGTCGTCTGAACAGGACGTCGCGCGCTCACTGCTTGACAGCGCGCGAAGGTCCGTTTACCCCGGTTGCTAAGCAACATCGTTATAGGGGAAATGCAAGTCTGCGTCCAAATGGTTGGAAGATAAGGAGGAAGGACAATCAATACTGTATATAGTCAATGTGAGGTGAAGTGTGTCGCCAAGGTAACCGGTTAAAACTCCAAGTGGCGATGAGGTCTTAAGATGTTTGGAAAGGGTCTTAAAAGGTTTTACGTTTGACTTCAGGATTCCTGCAAGCGGTGAGCGTGTGATGTCCTGTCCAAGAAACACTCTTAAATTAAACTTGAGAGGGGTTTATAAAAGTCCAGAATTTAATATATTACGATAGTAAAAGTGGGTATGTATAATAAGCTATTTGTACTTTAAGTAATACATGTACAAAAAAAATTATTGCAAGAAAACGAATTATTAAAGTAACGTTGAAAGTAAACCTGTAAGATGAATCGAATGCTGTTAAAGTAAAAATACTTCCCTTGGAATCAGAGTGGAGTAGAAGTGGCATGAAAGGTAAACACAAAAGGTAAACGAGCAGCTCCGGCGTTGAGCTGAGTCACTAAACGGCTGCGTGCTCGATACGGAGCCGCAGGGGGTCGGGCGTACCTTGTTCTTGCAGTAAATGGGGATCAGGTTGGGCTGAGATTTGATCTGCAGCGCCTCGGGGAGAGACTGGTTGTTGGTCGGAGCCTGAAGAGAACAGAGAGAGGTTCATTAAAAACACCCTGAGCATGTGAGAGAGATGCATAGATTTAAATCTGCTTTTTGTTTATTTACAAATGTATATTATTGATCGTATAGTACGTCAAACATGCTACTTTCATGTTATGTTATGTTGCGCTCTGTTGCGTCGTAAACCTCGTTAGAAAAACCATGTAATAATATAAAAGTCAATGCTCCATGAAGTCGTTTCGGGGCCACTTCACAATGAGAGCATCAGGCTTAGTCATCGGGCCGAGCGCACCGTCACGCCTCCCGCTCTCGGGGCGGACGCCCGCTCGGCCCTCGACGGAAGCTCTGCTCCAAAGTGAACATTTAACGAGACACATCTGAAACAACATCAGCCAACAGCTTAGCTAATGGGCGGCTAAGCACCATCAGCTAACCCTTTAATAACATGTGATCTGTGACCATTAACATGCACTAAAACCTGTCACACTAGAGGAAAGGGAGAAACCCCAAAAGGCGTAATATGACCTCTTTAACAATGTCAGCTGTAAGTGTTGGGCGAGGCAAGTTTATTTATATAGCCCCGTTCAGCACCAGGCCATTCAAGTGCTTTACCACAAAGAGAGACATTCAGACGATGGCATTTAAAAGGTAGGTGAACGTACGCGTGGTTTGAAGTTGACGATCCTGTTGAGCTTCACGATGAGGCAGGGCTTCCCTTCATTGAAGCCGAAGTGCGGGTCGTCGATTCCGGAGCAGACGCCCAGCAGCTTGCGGTCGAAGCGGCACGCCTTCCTCTGGCCGAGTTCGCTGTCCTCCAGACCGCCGCGTTCTTTGTACGTCTGAGGGGTGACTGCGCACAGGACACACACATTAGACCTCAGAGTCAAAGCTGCACGGAGACCCATCTGTCTGTGAGCTGACCTGAAGGTCGCGTCTCCCCGTGATGAACGTTTTCAAAGATTCAAAGGTTTTGTTGTCGTATGCTCAAAGCTACAGTGAAGAAATGACTCTGACCCGAGCTCCTCCCACAATGCAACGTGTATCATAAAATACAAAATTAAAAGTAGTGCAAAAAGTCTATATGCCAGAGTTCCCGTTAGCCGGTAAAATATGCTGAAGACCGGCAAATCCAAATCTCTCCGGCCAGAATAATTTCTCTTTCGCGCAATACCGCTTCCGTTGCGCCACGTATGTCTAACACGTAACGTGGAGAAAGAGATGTCCTGTGTGGGTTGATTGTGCGTTGATCTGTTGGTAATGCCTTGGGGTTCCGGCCTCACCTGGTTGCTTAGCGATGCTTATTTTTTAGGTGTCTTTTAATAAGCAGGTAGTCCTATCATTAGCTAGAGCTAGCTGGATCTGATCGATATGGACACACACACACACACACACACACACACACCTATTTTAATGACCTCTCAAACTACATAAACTAGCTATAGATGTGTTTAGTTTTACTGATCCGCGAGCTGCTGATACTGACGGGCCGTCGGGAGAGGGAGAGCGCTGCGTGTCATCAGTTACTGTTCACTTTTGAATAATGGAGTTAATCGACGATAATTAGTTTGTTTAATATCGAATCATTTCAATTAGTTTTAAAGCTCAATTAATAACGAAGACCTTTGACCGGCACTTTTCTCATTTTGTCCGGAAGATTTCAACTTTAACGTTGACCGGCGAAAAATAATGATATATATTTTGTGCTGCTGGATCGCGTCCACATATTAATACTACTTTTATAATAATATATATATAATAGTTAAATGCAATCTTAAAAGTCAAAAGCTAACTATTAAAGAACTACATCAAGGTCACATGACTTCACATCACCATCGCTGGGAGACTTTGTTTTTAAGACGTGTTAAATCCTTGAACGTTCATCAGTGTGTGTTTCTTTTGACCGATTCATGTTTAGAACAAAATGTAAATCTCTCATTTACGGCATCAAAGAAAAACCCATTCAAACCCCACACACACACACACACACACACACACACACACACACACACACACACACACACACACACACACACACACACACACACACACACCACACACACACACACACACACACACACACACACACACACACACACACACACACACACACACACACACACACACACACACACACACACACACACACACACACACACACACACACACACACACACACACACACACACAACTGTTCATATAGATACTAGAATAACGCACGACTCACCTCCACAGTCCTCGAATTTCAGCCCGTCCGTCTGTCTCTCCAGCTCGTACGTCTTCAGGAATGCGCTCATGGACTCCGTGTACTTCCTGTAAGTATCCTCATTGGATTTGGTGTAAGCAATTTCAGATTTCACTGAGCGGGGGGTGTGTGAAAGACCTGAGAACCAAAACAGATGTTTGAGAGAATTATGAATGATTTCAGGAGAAATGAATGCAACCATGTGAGCGGAAAAACAACCGGGACTGAAGATTGAGTTTGAAGCTTCCAGAGGTTTCAGTGCACGTCGATTCGATGTGTTGTTTAGACCTTTGTTTTTACAGATAAGACTTCGCTGACTGTCCGGCAGCGGCTCAGCCAGTCGGGGCTCGGACTGTGAGCCGCAGGGTCGTCGGTTCAAGTCCCCGACCAGACCTAAATATGGAGAGCGGACTGCTACTCTGAGAGGTCCTAGTTCACCTCCTGCCCTGCTGCCCTTGAGCAAGGCACCGGACACCCCCTTCCCCCCCCACTCCCATTGCTCCCCGGGCGCTGTGCACTAGCTGCCCCCTGCGTAAAGAGGGCTTCACCCCTCCTTATTCCATAGAGGTATTATACTGTTCGCAGAATGAGAGCAGTGGCTGCTCATCCAAACATCTCGGCTCAAAGTCCAAAGGTCCATTTTTATTCAAAAGACAGATATCCTTTCCAAAGTTCCAGAACAAGGATTTTGGATACAAACATTTTGTGTTAATCCAAATAAATTGTAGTTTTTGAAACAACATGTTAACAGCTCTGACAAAACTGCTTGTTGCACACAAAGGGAAACCGGCACTAGTTATATGTATTAAGGACAGTTGCATTTTAAAATATATATATATATATAAGTGCTAGCACTGTCTCAGGGAAGACAGCTTGTAGACGTGCCGCTCCACTAACTTGGACCAGTCTGCAGAAAGAATGGAAAATTACCAAGCTGGTTCCACGACGTGTTTTTAAAGCTCGTTGGACGCTGCTCACTCAGATGCTGTTGGTACCGGGACATGTTGTTCTGTTGTTTATGTTTGTATGTCTTCTTGTGGAACCGACTGCTGCAGGTCTGCCTTGAAAAAGAGATCATTGATCTCAATGGGATTTCACCTGATCAATAAAGGTTTTGAATTTGAATTGAATACTAACTAATGTAATCAAATTGTATTCTGCTGCTGCTGCTGCCCGTTAAACCCACTCTGAAGAGTTCCTCTGAGCCGCTCTTTGTTAGAGCCTCTGCTCTATTATCTTAGGACGGCTCGACGTGGGGTCTTGGGGATTTCCTCAGATGGTCTCTGGCAGTAATTTTCCACACAGAGGCGTCTCGGCGAGGCGTGGCACAGGGACGGAGCGATGGCAAGTGAACGTGTCTGTTTATTTGCTGCCACAGTTCTGAGAGTTGTTTGAGCAGCGGGCGGCGGCGTTTGAGTTTCAGTGGCAGCGTTTGAGTTTCAGCGGCAGCCTGTGAAAGACCACCATCCCCTGCCCCCACACTCTCTCACGTGTGTCTCTCTCACAATGGAAACTTTTAGCCTGAGAGTGAGAGGCGGGCTCTTAGAAAGCACGACTGCCTGCTTCCTTCATTGAGCCACTACTGCAAACTGACTTCAGCTCAAAGCAGCCGGTGACAAACTAACCTGTGGGCATCAATGAAGCTGCTATGACAAAAGAAGACGTTGCCGGCATAACAACAACAAGAAGATATTCTGGGCACGACTCTCGCATCAAACCGCTCCACTGCAGCAGCGGCGTTTTTACGCTCTCACAAGATTACAGATTAGAAATATTTCTGCAGAAAAACAAGCTTTGCAGGCCCCTAAGCCCTGGCAAAGGTAAATCATTTTGGTACCAACATGTGTGTGTGTGTGTAAACATGTCGGCTGTGGGACAATCATTTCAGTCACAATGGGTGTACCAGCCCCCTGCAGCCTGAGGGGAAACATTGACTGAGAGAGGAGTGAAGGACAAAATGGCTGAACCTATGTAAGGTCAGAGAGATGGCTGATTGAAGAGCGGCTCAAAGACACACCCCAACTGACACACACACACACACCCACCCCAACTGACACACACACACACACACACACTTTAGCCTCAAGTTACACTTAAGTAAAGACAGCAGATCCTTTACATTGAAAGCAAATGTTTAATGCGGTGAATGCGGTTGGTTTACCTGGGGGGGCGACTCTGTCCTGATAGGTGGGTTTGTAGTTGCTCAGCGTGAGCAGCAGCGCCTGAATGGTCCCGATGAAAATGCCAGCCAAGCATCCGTAGAAAATCACGTAGAACAGGAAGATTTTAACTGGAGGGGAGAAAATGCAACGTTAAGAACAATGTGACAGGAACGGGAGGGATCCCACGTGTTCTGATCACCAATGTTTTCAGTCCTTTGTAGAAAAGGAATAATCCAAACGTGACCTGGTTTTTAGCCAGTGTTTTTCTCCCGCTTTAATACGGCCTGATGTCAATAAAACATTGGAATTCAAGACGCTAGATTGATATTTAATTTCTTTACGGTTGGCAGGGCTTTTTAAGATTTCAATTTGAGAACGTTTGCAAGGTTTAAATCCACCCAGAAGCTTCTGTTGTCACATCTGAACACTTGGCTTAAAACGCAATTGCGCAATGATATCTAACCAGACGTCTTATACCCAAAGTAAACAAGGTGTTTTGTCACTTTGTTTACGTTACAGGCAGTCCATTCAAATAGGTAAACACGAGTTCAATTCAAGCACTTTCTCAATTGTCTAAATATCACAGTAAATCCAGGAGTTTACAGAAGGCGGTGTCTAAAGTTAAAGTAGAGAAACAAGTTGAATTTAAATGACCACTAAATAAAAAGTATCTTAATAAGCAAGTCAACTCCAAGCACACTAAAACAGAGGGTTAGCTTTCAGGATCAAAGTGGACTGCAGGCCATCGACCACACCTTCCTCCTCATTATGGAAGCCATTTTCGAGCAGCAGGGACTCCATGACGGGGCTTTTCTTGTCAACCTAATTTAAAATGTACTCCAATTGCATAACAGCAGGAGCCCCCCCCCCTCAATGTGTCACCACTTGCTGTCCCAACACCGCCCTGAGTCCCCGGGCTTTATTCACGCCCTGAATGCAGACAGAAACACGTTTAATTATCGCCTCTTGTTTGCTTACAGTTCAAAAAGAGACGAGCGCTCTGCATGTTTTATGTTGGTAATTAAGTTTCTATCACTCCGATTGTCCCCGTGTTGTATCCCGCTAAACAACCCTCTTTATCCGAGGGTTCACCGTCTCCAGGACCAACATGTAAACAAAAGAAGGCCTCTCGGGGTGCTCATCTTACTAAACAAGCTGAATGAAATCCCAGGTTTACAGGTTTTGGGTGTAAACTGTAAAAGCAGCCCAAAGACAGTCGAATGTTTTTTGAAATGCATTGAATACTTAATATCTCAAATATAAGGAATAACGGATATTAAAATCTCTAAATGATGTTGTTCTTTCATTCTGACTTGCATTATAAAAGGCTTATCTTATCTCTCTTTTAGGAGTAATTATTAATATAATAATAGTCCTGTTGTTCCTACGTTAGGGACAGCCTTGACATATCAGATATCATTTAGTATCTACTGCCAGATTGCTTCCTCCATCCCTGACGTGCAGTTGCAGCCTTCTCCTGGCGCCTTATTGCTTCTGATCGTGGGTGCCTGAAGAGCGACAGACGACCTTCGTCTCCCGTCCCTTTCTCCTGAATGTGCCGTTGTTCCCAAAATGTCTTCCCCCTGCCCGTTTGCGCGTGTCGAACCGGCCCCTGAGAAACCAGTTAGTCGGGTTAACAGCAGCCCGTCCTTATCTCCCGCTGCAGACGTTGGGCGTACTCAAATGTACGGAGTAGTGTTTCCAGCAGATCTGATAAATGTATGCCGGCTTGGTGCCGTGTGCCGATAGGCTGCCGCCGCTGCCTCTCAGGGCACCTGCTGCTAATGTAAATGCACGGCGAGCTATTTTCCATGGAGTCTGTGTAGCAAACGTAGCAAGGCTGCGTGATGCACCTGTTGAGAGGCACACCGTGCGCCGACACTCCCACGCTGGAGCGATGTGCAGAGGTTAGAAAGAAAGCTCAATAGAAACATCTAGTGATGCAGAATGTGCTCGTTTCTCGCCATTTTAAAGCTTAACCTGTAAGCATTTGCTATTTAAAGCTTCCTACATTTGATGATTTGTCATATCTGATTTACATTGAGACAATTCTGGCTCAATATTTAATCGTCGAACGATTTAGTCTGAAAAGCAAGACTGTTAATCAGGGAATTCACTAGAAATCAAGCAGTGATTTATTTGAGTTTTTGACATTTAAGATATTAAAATAATGTTGCATTCAGGGTCTTTCGTGTGGGTGAAAAGCTTATGCAAAACAGATGACATGTTGGCTCACGGTGGCACGTGAAATGCAGTCGGCCAGGCGGTGTCAGGTTACAGGCCTTCTCTTATTTAGTCAGCCCTGTGATTTCATCTATTTAACACCAAGGCGATCAGTCAATTCACAGAAAATAATTGGCTACTGTTTTGATCATCAATGAACCATAATACTCATTAGTCTCAAACTCCTTATAGTTTCTCAGTCCAGCATTTCAAATTAGATCGTTTCATACTTTTTGTATCATTTAAAACTACATTTCTGTGTGTGGTTCTTAATCAGACAGAACAAGGCATGTTGAGAGCGGCTCAGACTAAATGATTATCCTTTAACTGAAAACATTATGGGCAGATTAATCAATAATTAAATAGATCGATAGTTGCAGGATAGTAAGTAACATTTCTAGGACTGTTAAAAGCATTATGTGGTCATTGTGATTATACACAGCCAGAGTTAATTATGTATAAATGCGCATTAGTGACAGAAGTACTAGAGCTGCAACTCAGGATTATCTTCACTATTGATTCGTATTTTAGTCTAAAACATGTTTCTAAAAGCCTTTTTAATTTCTTATGTTTGTCCAAAGGCTAAAGTTATTCAGTTTAGTAAGATACAAAGCAGGACATCTCCATTTTGTTTCCATGAAAAATGACTTAAATGAAAAATCAATTCTGCCCATTTATTTCTGTGAGTTGAACAATCGATGTGACTGAAATCCACGCAGCTTTAAGAAGGACACCACACCATTTTGTAGCCTGAAAACCCAGATATGCCAACAGGCAGACATGTAAATAGCTGACAGAAAGAAGTGGCCTACTGGTGGTGACAGGCAGAGTTTGAATGGAGAGCACCTCCCCCACCAGACTGCTGCAGCGTGTTGTGAAGAGAAACCACATTCACACCATGCCTCTCCACTTTTACTGACTGCCTTCTTATGTTGGACTTTACCAGCCCTGCGGTGCATTTTCAGACACATTCATCAAGCTCAAAATGTCACGAAAAAACAAGAAATGAACCACCATTGAAGTCTGACATTGAAGCAGACGTTTCACCTTCTTCCTCGTAATGGAAGCAGCAGAAATACACACTTTAAACAACGTATATTTAAGATTATTCCAAATGTGTTGCACTCTGCAACTCAAGGGCAGACACAGTCTACCTGTTGCTTTTAGTTAGTGCGACACCAGCCTCCCTCACGACACACCAAGCCTGTAATAAATGCTATCCGACAGTATTACTACACTAAAATCGTGTTACGGTTTTACATATTTCACCTTTAAGTAGCTCGCCATTGACGATTGTTACCACAGAGCTGCGGCAGCATTACTGTGATTTTCTTCCGCCTCAGAATCAGAAAAAAACTATTTAATATGTGAGCTTTTATGATAAGCTTTTGAGGAATGAGAGCCTGCAAACGGGTAAAGAAAAGCCCACGAATGTTCCCTTTTTTCAGTGGAAATTAAGTCTGAGATGGAGGGGGGGCCCCAGAGACATGTGAGTCGTGATCAGTCCAGCACCGTGTTACCGAGCCGTGTCTGGACCAACCTGGCTGCTTTTACACACCAAAAAAAGCCATTTATAAACACGTAAACCGAGCTTAAAGGGTGCCGTTTGAAAGTATGTTTCATCCTATCAAATCAACAAGCATTGTTGACCGTCTTCAAGTATTGGAAACGGGTAAAACGATTAACTGGATCCACTAATCTGCTTTTTTTTTGAGTGAAAGCTAAGCCTGTTAAAAACGGGAGCCAGCAGATTAGCTTGTTATTGGGATGAATAAATGTCCTTCTCAATGTGGAGGATAAAATAAACAACTTTCACTGTTTGGATCAGTGGAAAAGTTCTGGGCCAACACACAGATGTCCTTCAGGATGACCTTTTCATAAAGGGCGTTTTTTAATACATATATGAGCTACGCCTTAGGTAATCATTTCCTATTACACTGTATTACTGTGTACTCTTGTAAATTGTGTAATTTCTATCTCTAATATGTTATGCTTGCCTCCTAATGCATTTTTTTGCCTCTTCACTTTTGGTGTAACAATGTAAATGTCCTCTATGTGGGACTAATGGAGGTGTTCTGATTAACCATACATCCAACATATTGTCAAACAACAGCTATTCTGTGCAAATAACTCACATATAGCACCATGTAATTGGTTTAGTTGAAAATATGTGAACGTTTGAAACACTAGTAGACCTGTGGCGTGTCTTTTAGGGGCGGACTTATTCTGTTTCTGTAAATTGAGATTTGACAACTTCTAACACAGCCTCCATTGAAAAGGCGAAGTCACGACGCAGCAGCAGCAGCATGTCAGATCTAACAGGTGCTGTGTGTCTGCAGGCAGGAAATGGAGAACATAAAATAAATTGTTTCCACTCTCTTGAGGGGGTAACCTTTTGGTTTATGTCACATTTTCAGCTGTACATTCAGTGAAATACAAGGATTGAATACTTACGCCAACTGCTCCCTGTTCGCCCCAAAAACTCCCTTTTCTCGGAATTCCACACAAATGACTTCCAACCGCCGTCGCTTTCCTTGTTAGCCGACATATTCAAAAACTCCCCGTTATTTTTTCGAATATTTAACGGTTTTTTCTCTTCTTCTCCTTCTTCGAGCTCCGAGTGTTAACAGTCGCCCCACAGGAAATGCGAAAGGACAGTATCGTACCCGGCTCCTCCAATAATACCCACACACACAATTTATCTCTCAGGGAAACCGACTCCGCCTGCTAACTCCCGTAATAAGTTACCCCCCCCCAAGAGGGAGGGCTGCAGCCAGCAAATCAAAATCTTCCTCCGCTTTTTGCGTAGAGAGAACAGAAGGGAGGGGGGCTAGAGGGACAGACAACGTCCAACAGTCGGCAATCGTTTTAAATGATGCCGGTGCCATGGAAACAGTCACCACTGCAGCCCCCTGGTTTCCAAAAACTCACGTGGCGACTATGTAATACTAAGATATTACTATTGTTACGTCATAGTCTCTAATAGTCTGCTATGTGAACGCTAGATACATTATTGATGTTATTAAAAAAGAGCCATGAACTGATTCTAACTATAACTTTTCATGACAGGTGAGCAACCAATCTTTTTTTTCACATTATGTATTACAATATTTACTATAATAAAGGTGATATTGTTTTTTAATCTGAAGCAAAAGGTTTTACATTGGCCTACTTAACTGTTGTAACTATTTATCACCTACTTATATCTTGCTATTTTAACTTGAATTATATATATATATATCTCCATTAGCCTACTACCCAACTATTTTAGCTCTATATCAAAATTACTACCTAATTATTTTAACTCTATATCAAAATTATCTAACAGCTAACTGTTTTAATGGCTTTTCCATAACTTTTAGCCAGCTAGCCTATTTAAAAAATGTTTCCATTTGGCTACTTAAGCTAACTTTTCCAAATATTTTACTTAAGCTTACTAGCCTATCTGTTTACTTTTAGCTAAAAACATGTATATTTCCTATGGCTAGCTATTCCCACCATTTAACTAAGCCCTACTTCAGGGTTGCCAACTTTGGGTACCTGGCTGGAGTGAGATTTTGATATCATGGGTTTAATTACACATATGTGCACTAAATGACTGCTACCGTGTCAGTAGCGGGACCTTAGCATATATATAGGATGTATATACAATATATACAAATACACAATATTGGACACAAACTATAAAGGGCACAACGTTTCATTCACAAATGAAAGTCAAACACATGTTTGTTTCCAATATTTTATTGTGTGCCTGTCACGATAAGCAATTAATTGACTTATCGTACGATAAATAAAATGAACTCGATAAATTGCCATTTACATGAGGATGTGACTAGCAGTTTGAAAGGATGTACTTGAATTATTATTATATATTATCATTATGTCAGTGGTCTAAAATGGTCATACAACGGTGCCGACAATAATATCGTTTCAGTCAGACAACTCACGTGTTCCTTTAACATGTTTATTAGAAGCAGCATATAGTTGAGTTTGGCGACTAGGCTCGGGCATCATCACTCCATAGATATACATAGCACGATGAGTGATGATTAAATAACTAACCCCCGAGCCTACAGGTGGAAGCTGGGGTGGTGGTGGGGCAGGCAAGCAGCAGCAACATGAAACACAGCAGCACGAACATGAACGCAGCAATAGCAAATGAATGCAGCAATAGCAAATGAACGCAGCAAGCAGCAGCGACGTAGCTGCATCAATAGCAGCAGCAAGCAATGCATGGTGAGAGATCTGGCAGGTTAAATAGAGCGGCATATTAAGGAGACTCTGTTTGGTTGGTTGTAGAGCGTCAAGGGGGCGTTATGTATGAATGCAGCATAAGTGCTCGAGTTGACTGCCTGAACTAGCTCGCAGGCTTCGCCCCATTTCAGTCAGACAACTCACGTGTTCCTTTAACATGTTTATTAGAAGCAGCATATAGTTGAGTT
>CM070484.1:42173202-42195203 GCA_036324585.1 Champsocephalus esox
AAACTGCTCCCCCTCTCCGCTCCACCTCCCAGTAACACCGTCCAGTCAGACTCTCTCTGCTCAGGACCTGACGATAACTCAGTGAATCTGTCTGGGGTGACTGGAATAAGGCTGTTCTTGTCTCATGAGTGTTGCTTTTCTGCTCCCCTCAGATAATAACAGCTGTGTGCCTGCTGTGTTTGGATCCAGAGTGATCTCCTGTGAGTATCTGAAGAACCCAGCTCTGGAGGCGGGCTCTGCTGCTGACGGTAAAACATCCACTTCAGTCGGTGAGACGTGTGTCCACTCCTCTCTCAGGACGTCCTGTAGTTTGTCTCTGAGTGCTGACAGGGCCGCCGTCACGTCCTCAAAGTAGCTCAGAGGACGGATGTTGGTGCTGGAGGAGTGTGTAGCTCCACTGAGGGGGGCTGGCAGTCGAGGAGGGGTAGCTGAGCAGGAACTGGTTGTGGTCCTCTGTGTGAGACAGCAGCTCCAGCTCAGCGTCTCTCCTCTTCAGCTCAGAGATCTCCTGCTCCAGCTTCTCCTGGAGCTCTCTGACTCCACTCACTCTCTCTCTCCTGCTGGGATCTGAGCTGCTGCTTCACGTCAGAGCTTCTCTTCTGCACGAGACGGATCAGCTCAGTGAACGTCTTCTCGCTGTCCTCCACTGCTCTGTCAGCGGAGCCGTTGACGGCCTCCACCTCCTGCTGAAGCCGCTTCACCTCCTTCTCTCCGTCCTGGATCCTCTGCTGGATGTTGAGTCGACTCCCCTCCAGCTCTCTCTGCCTCTCAGTCCTCTCTGCTGCAGCAGACACCGTGTCGTGGCCTTTGTGTTCGTCCATAGAGCAGAGATAACAGATACTCTGCTGATCAGTGCGGCAGAATATCTTCATCACCTCGTCGTGACGAGAGCAGATGTTCTCCTGGAGCTTCTTGGAGGGCTCCACCAGCTTGTGTTTCTCAAAGGCAGGTGATTCATAATGAGGCTGGAGGTGTTGGTCGCAGTAAGATATAAGACACACGAGGCAGGACTTACAGGCTCTCAGCTTCCTCCCAGTGCAGACATCACAGGCCACGTCTCCAGCTCCAGCATAGCAGTGAGTCAGCAGGAGCAGCTTGGAGTCCAGTCTTCTTCAGCTCCTCCACTAAAGCTGCTAACATGGTGTTCTTCAGCAGGACAGGCCTCGGTGTGAACCTCTGCCTGCACTGAGGGCAGCTGTGGATTAGCTCTCCATCCCAGTGCTGTTTAATACACTTCATACAGTAGCTGTGTCCACAGGGAGTGGTCACCGGATCCGTCAGTAGATCCAGACAGATGGGACAAGATGTAAGGTTTCCCGGTCCAGCTGAACTCCTCTCTGCGCCATTTCACCTCTCAGTAGCAGCGAGTGTGTGAGTTTCACTTCCTGAGAGCTGAAACAAGTCTGTCAGGTTATCTGAACAGCATGTGTGTGTGGGCGGTGAATGTGGCCTATCAGCTCTTGTACTTTACCCACATGTGGTTAACACCCCCTCCTCCTCAGTGTGGATCTGAAGGGGAGGAACCAGGAAATGCAGAGTGGAGCTGGCTGTGTCTGAGAGCAGGAAGAAGAGGGAGGGCTTATCAGACTCTGACCGACACAGAGCCTCGGTTACAACCTCCTCTTCATTTGAAAAGAGCTTTTAGTTGTAAAACAAGTTGGTAAACTTACAAAATCTGAAGGGGGTTAAATACGTGTTTCCTCCACTGTGAATGTATCGCCTCAATGTCCTGAAATAGCTGATTGATTTAATAGTTCAATGAACAGTAAGTCGTTTTTGTACTGTAAGTACTAGTAGTAGTAGTTTTGATTGTGTGTGTCGTGTGTGTGTGTGTGTGTGTGTGTGTGTGTGTGTGGAAACCATCTTTTAAATATTTTCTTTTTACCCTACCAACAGATGTGTCTCAATGGAGAATAAATAACCTCAGATTCCTTAGAGTCCATCGAGGTGAGTTCCTCCGAGGACTCGTCTCCCGCTGTGTCCCCTTCCCAGGACCCCCCCCCACAGGAACCCATCACAGAGACACCCCTACCTAACGTGATCCAGGAGACTGAACCTCCTTCCTAGCTACACACTGCTGAACTTAGCGGAGACATGCAGAAAAGTGAAATGATTTGAATCAAAAATGGTTACAGCTCAATGAATGCACTGACTTTGTTGAAAGCTTGAAAGTGAAATGGTAAACTGGAAGAGTAGGATAAACAGTGATGAAGCTTAATATTTCAAAGAAAAGTTGAAAAGGTATAAACAACTACAGTACATGTGTATTAAAGCAACCCTCCTGTGATATATGGCTATGCGTACAAATATGTTTTAGTGAGGGAGGCAGGCAAGCCCGCCGTAACCTGCCATCAGGCCCTGGGGTTTTGTAGGCCCCCTATTTAAACAACAAATCAAAGTCATGTATAGCCTCGGCAGGCTCTGTGATCGCACTTCTCCACTCTGCTCTACGCGCGCCTGGTCCTCTTCTCCAGATGAGTGACGCATTGGCTGTACGGCAACTCAAGAGGACCATCATACACGGTCAAATTCCGAACATTTAGACATAGCCTACACTTCATTCTTTACATTGTTCGTTATTATATGTAGAAGATATAACTTTTTTCTCCGTCATGTTGTTTCCATAGCAACAACTTCAAACAGGAAGTTAACCTAAATTACATTTAAGACACTGCAACGAAAGTAACAAAAACAATGTAAAATCCTTTTCCGTTTCACAGAACACAAATTGGGTTATTTACATAATTATGTTTACACTGTCGATTGTTATTTTTGGGGAGACACACGACACATCAAATCACATCTACAGACCAAGACGAAGAGAATGGAAGTACTCCCATACTCCTAGCGTGTGAACATGTTTGTGAAAAACGTGTGCAAAATCTCCGAAAACGGAGCAGTGGCTGCGATGCTAGCTTTGCGGCTAGCGGTTAGCATTTTCAATGGAAATATACATCGAAATTACAGCCAATCACAATGCGTGACGTCATTGGTAGAGACGGACCCCGAACACATATGGTACCCCGAACACAGGTTTAGTTTTCGACGGATATATTTAGTTATTGATTTGATATTTGTAACACAAAAGCGATGGAAAAACCCCACAGCAACACAGAACAGATGGTCTTAACACGACCCAGCGGTCTAGTAGTTAATAAAAAACAATAATGTCAAAACAAAATATTACTACTAACTTTATTGTGAAATTAAAACAGAACGGTAAAAGAATGGTTTCCGGTCTATTCTGAGCCAGATCTCTGAAGATAAATAAAGAACTAAGACAGATGTGTAATAATACTATAAGAGTTGTATAGTGTCCTTTAGTAAGTTTGTATTTTTCAGCAGCTATTGTATTACTATAGTTTTTTCTGTAGTGCCATTGTATTAGCTATAGTAGCCCTATAATATTTCAATAGTAATACTATGCTATCTAGATCTTTGTAGTATTCCTATATTATTTTAAATAGTATAACTATAGTATAATATATAGTGTTTCTGTAGTTGTTTTTTGAACACAAGAACACTCCTATAGTAATAGTATGATGTTGTCATAATGAATGCATATTATTACTAAAGTGTTTGTAAAAGTATTGCACTCCGAGAATTAATGTGTAATTTTTTTTATATCAAATTAATTTATATATATATATTATATATATATATATATAGCTGTACACTTTACGAATATAATAGTTTTTTATGGACAACTTTACCATTCAGTCTCGTCCGACTGATCTTGCAGCTGTCACTCCTCGGCTCTTTGCAGCTGTCAATCAAAGTCCAGTGGCTCCGCCCCAAAGTGCCAGAAACTTTTCACGCGCGTAGACAGACTCCGCGAGGCTGACACTCCCGCTCGCGAGCAAGAGGGCCGTCTCTCGCGAGGAGTGCATAGGTTTAATCTGGTTTATTCTGCGCGCGAGGGTCATTATATGCGCGTGTAAAAGCACATTTCCCGCTCGTGAGTAGCTTGTTTTACGCGCTAGAATATTGACCCAAATCTGACTCCATAACTTCTACTATCTACTTATTTATGAGCGACTAAAAGGCCCTAGGCCTACTACAGCCGTATCCGATTGATTGATTGAATACCGGAGGTGAATGATTAGATGAATGTTTGTAGTTGTGTTCAAAATAACATTGCAAGATAAATATAAACAAAATAAACTGACAACACACATAAATGGATCCTACACTTAACTTAAAGGTGACTGTGACGGATGCTGTTTGTCTGCTCATTAATCTGCCTGAGTGTTTTCAGCTGTGTGTGGGATTATGCAAATGAGCTGTGTGGTTGCCCCAACATCATTGGCTGTCATCTCCTGGTCCACTTCCGAGGACACTGATTGGAGCACGCCGGGCCCGACGTTCTCCAATCCCTGTGCAAGCCCAGCGCACACCTGCTGGAGAGGACTACAAAGCTGCGGACTATCATCACTCTGCAGGCTCTGACATGTGGACAGACGCCTCTCGCTACTTGCTCTTAGAGAATTCTGTAAACTGGTTAAACTTGTGTGATTAGTAGTGTCTAGAGTAGCTCAGTTAGAGTGTAGAGTAGTTAGTTAGTAGTGTAGAGTAGTTTAGAGGTAGAGTAGATTAGGATGTTGTGACTGTTGCCTTTTAGTTTAGCTGTGTTTTGTCTAGACTCCCTTTTGTTAGTTGTACCACTCTTGAAGTGAGGTTTTGTTTCGTTCTCTATTTAGTATATTAGTATGTATTTTCCCTGTATGCCTTTAGACTCCTTTTGAGTCCTCCCTTAGCTTGGTTATCTGTCACCCGGTGCCCTTTTGGCCCGTTTGTTTCAGGCTGCCTGCCTGCCATTTTGTTTACCGCTGCAATTTACAATAAATTACTTATAATTATACCAATACTACTCTGGTCGTGTCGTTTCCCTTTTGTTCCCCCTAGCCAATTGGGAACGTAACAAGTGGGGGATCGTCCGGGATCAATTAATTAATTCCTGGGGTTATAGGTGGTATTTTTATTGCTAAAAACAATTTGGTGGACTTTGTGTGCAGTTTTAGTTGAGTATGGCACTTTTCGATGTTGAGTAGTTTTTGGTCTTTTTGGACTCCCACCTGCGCGCATCCGGTGCTTTTGACTCTGCCGAAAAAAACTTGCTATTTCCACCTCCTCCACCTGCCTTTGACGTGAGTAGAAACATTTCGCTAGTGCCAACCTTCCGTGAGACTGAGGTGGATGCCTATTTTGGTGCCTTCGAGCGCATTGCTGCAGCGTTGCGGTGGCCGGCTGAAGTTTGGGCTCTGATGGTAACGTGCAGATTACACGGGAGAGCTCAGGAGGCGGTTGCTGCTCTTGCGCTGGAGCACAGTCTAAATTACGACTTGGTGAAGGGGGCCTTACTCAGAGTGTATGAGTTAGTTCCTGAAGCTTACCGGCAAAAGTTTAGACACCTTAGGAAGGGTCCTCACCAAACTCATGTGGAGTTGGCCAGAGTAAAAGAGATGTGTTTTGCTAAGTAGATTGCCTCATGTAAAGCTACAGATTATTCTTCTTTGAAGGAATTGATCGTGTTGGAGGAATTTAAGAAATGTTTGCCTGAGCACATTGTTCTGTACATGAATGAGCAAAAAGTAAATTCCCTCTCTGCTGCGGCTGTGTTAGCCGATGAGTATGTGCTGATGCATACGTCTGTGTTTTCCCCGGTCTCTACTGAGAGATAGCGCCGTGTAAAAGCCGCACCATCTACTGAGCCGTGGAATGTGTTTAACGTAGAAAGAGAGGAGAGAGAGTGCTATTACTGTCACCAATCTGGACATGTCATCGCCAACTGCGCAGCTCTGAAGCGTAAAGAGCAGCGGCAGAACATGTCCCCGCCAAACGGTATTGGTCTGATCGCCCATACCCGTGCACAGACGAGTAAAAGTGTTTCTGATGTCTCATTATCTGAGTCTGTGCCTGTGTCTTCAGATGAAGCTGTGTCCGAGGAGAAGCCAGCAACATGCTCTCCAAGAAAGCCCAATCGTTAAAAAACAAACTATTGTGAGTGAGCTGTTGCCATGGACCATTGCTGATTGGTCCACCTGAAGATACAGCAGTATTTCAGCTGCAGCCATGCAGTCCATCTGCCCTCTGAGCATCGACCTCTCCTACTCCAAACTCTGTGTCTGTGGTAGAAGATCTGATCTGTTATTCTGTGTTGTACATTTTTTTTCATGATTGTAAAGCTAAGCTAATGTAACCTGTCTTGAGGACACACTTTGTTTTGTTGGAGTGAGAAACCCTTTTTGTTTGAACCCCCTTTCCTCCTGTTTTTCTGGTAGGAGTTAGGTAAGAAGCTGAACATTTTTTTCTTTTTTCGACTAGGCTTTGGTATTTTTTATTAATGAGTTACAAAAATACGCTTTTTTTGCCATTTGGCACAATAAACCTTTATTTTAGTCGGGAGAATTGTTTCCTTTCAAGGGGACCTATCATGCAAAAAATATTTGAGGGAAATGAGGAATGGCTAAAATGCATGATCTGTTTGGTATTTTGAAAAAAGAAAAGTATAAATATGCCTTAGGTATGGTCCTACACTATATTATTCAAATATAGCATGATAGGTCCACTTTAAGCTTCCTTGCTGTGTTCTAACACAATAATGTATATATACATGCAACACAAACATTTTTTTAATTTTCTTTATTTTCAATGTATTTGTTAATTCTCCTGGCATAGTTTAGGCTGCACTACAGGCCAATATCAAACCTGCCATTTCTAGGTAAAATCATTGAAAAAGTAGTTTTTCAACAGTTGAGTAATTTCTTGCATTTAAATAACTGTTTGGATGTGTTCCAGTCAGGATTTCGTTGTCTGAATGTCTTTCATTTTTGTAAAGCACCTTGAATTGCCTTGTGTTGAAAGGTGCTATATAAATAAACTTGCCTTGCCTTGCATGATGGAAAAACCAAAAGCTCATCTGGATGTGTCGTTGGATGTTGGTATTGTTTTATTTTTTGAGAAACATACATGAATGTTGTTCAAAGAAATGTGTTTGTCCTTATTGACTATTTGTTTTAAAATGTTATGATGAATGCTGTAGATAAGAGATTAGGATGGATCCTGTAGAAGAATGTACGAAATGCCTCTATTCACATGAAATAAATAATCTTATGTACCCCTTGAGCACTAGGTACATTAAACAGAAAACTATAGCATGGAGTTTCAACAAAACATTAATGTGGCTTTAACAGGTACACATGAAATATACTGAGCATATTAAAAGCCTAAAATGAACATTAAAAAGTCATGTTGGTTAAACATAGGGTAAATGAATATACCTAATATTAAAGGAACTATTAAAATGAACATAACAATTTCATGTTTCTTTGACATAAAATAGTTGTGTGTCTTTAACATAATGGAATAGCTGTAAGTACACATATTTGAATATGTGCAACCGATGTCCATATTAAAATCATGCGAATCCAACAGCCTTTTTTTCCAGTGTACTAACTGATGTGGACAACATTGCATTAGCTGCTACCATGCTATTTGGACTAATGTATGCAATAAACCTGAACTACCCCCCTAAATTGAAGTGCTCATTCGAAGTGCTTTAGCAAATGTTAATGGAGCTAGACGGCAACATGCTCTCCAAGAAAGCCCAAGCGTTTAAAAACAAACTGTTTGAGTGCGCTGTTGCCATGGACCATTGTGCACTTTTACAGCATTCATGCTAGACTTTCATCGATACAACTCTCTTGCACTTCCTTTGCTCATGCTTTTTGCTTGTCATGTGTTTCAGAATGTACGAATTGCGCTACTTCAAAATGTCAGCTGTTGTTTTTAATTGTAATACTTTCTTTAGTGCATATGTGGTGAGAAACCAGGTCATTATTATACTTTCATGTATTTTTCCAAAGTAATGCTATTGCTTTTTTTGCATTAAAGTGCCCTTTCATATTAGCAGGTTACTATTTAAATAATGGATTTGCAAGAACATTTCCTTTTTTCGGCTAGGCGTTGACATTTTCTGTTAATTGTTTACTATGAATGAGTTACACAAATAAGCCTTTCTTTGCCATCTGGCCCAATAAACCTTTATTTTGGTCGGGGGAATAGTTTCCTTTAAGCTTCCTTGCTGTGCTCTAACACAATAATGCACATGCATCACAAACGTTTTCTATTTCTTCTACTTCTTTATTTTCAATGTATTTGTTAATTCTCCTGGGGCTGCATGATGGAAAAACCAAAAGCTCATCTGGATGTGTGGTGGTTGTTAATATTGTTTTACTTTTTGAGAAAAATACATGAATGTTGTTCAAAGAAATGTGTTTGTCCTTATTGACTATTTGTTTTAAAATGTTATGATAAATGCTGTAGATAAGAGATTAGGATGGATCCTGTAGAAGAATGTTTGACATGCCTCTATTCACATGAAATAAATAATCTCATGTACCCCTTGAGCACTAGGTAGATTAAACAGAAAACTATAGCATGGAGTTTCAACAAAACATTCATGTGGCTCTGTACAAATGAAATATACTGAGTATATTAAAAGCCTAAAATGAACATAAAAAGTCATGTTGGTTAAACATAGGGTAAATGAATATACCTATATGAAAGGAAATATTCAAATAAACATACAATTTCATGTTTCTTTGACATAACATAGTTGTGTGTCTTTAACATAATGGAATAGTTTTGAGTACACGTGTTTTTAATGTGTGCAACCGGTTTCTATATTAAAATCATGTTAATCCAACGGCCTTTTTTTCAGTGCAGTTATTATCCAGTGGCCTATAGTTACATCAAAGTGGTTACTTTTTTTGGCTGGGCAGTGTAGTTTTACACACCGTCTTATTTGATTTTCTCAGGACTTGAAACAGTTTTTTGGGGGCAGACCCCCTCAAAGAAGAAAAATGTTATGCACACTTAAGGTCATCATCTTAACAGTTTGTTATGCTCATCGAGTCATCCGTGAGCAGAGCATCAAGTTGCCTATAACAGCTGAATGTGGCGATTACCATCTTGTTCAGCAAATCGCCTCACAAACTTATTAAGATGTAAAGCTATGGTGCGTTTTGATTCAATGCTGAGTACAGCCAAACTTGACAGTCTCTTCTCTGTCATTGTAGACCGCAAATACCTCATTCCTTCCGTCTACTTGGATCCGAATGCTTCTCGTTTTGCGCCATCCCCCCGTTCAAATGAAATCGCCACCAATCATATTTCCACGCTCTCGCCAAGGCCGGGGGAGGGGTTACAAAGCTCGCGTCTTGTGCTGCATTCACTTGCACTCGGACATTAGAGATTTTCTCTGATAAACGTCCGATGAGCCACAACTTTTATTTCAAAACAAAGCTGCCAACTGGGGTGGAAAGGCATTTTTCTGAGGTGGCAGCTGCCACCCCGTGCCACCCCGTAGAACCGCCACTGCTTGAAATCTGAAATTAAATATTTTGTTAATAACTTCTTTTGTTACTAACTTTCTTTGTATCTTGTATCTTTCTTTGCACTTGGAAGTTGTTAAATATGTTTTCGTGTCTTCACTTGCTGTCTCTCCTTCCTCCCTTACAGCAGCAACCTTCTGGGGGCCATGTCCATGTAGATGTGTATTACTTCACTGTGGATAACAGGAATGTCCTTATCAATAGCGAGGAGGAGATCGGAAAGCCTCTCTTCTGTACTTTGGCCTCTGAGTGTGTCTTTCACACACCGGCAGCTTAGTCATTTGTTCATCACCACTCACCTTCAAAATAACAAGTAAAGCCGGCATAATGTGGGACAGTAAAGTGGGAGGTGCTGCTACCTGTCTGTCTGAAGGGGCTGCCGATGTCCGCAACGCTGTGCGCGAGACGTGGAGGGAGAGAGAGAGAGAGAGAGAGAGAGAGAGAGAGAGAGAGAGAGAGAGGAGAGAGAGTAGAGAGAGGATGAGAGAGAGAGAGAGAGAGAGAGAGCGGGAGAGAGAGCGGAACTGATATTTACATTTTTTATTCAAGCAATATCTTTTTGGAAAGTGTGCGCGAACAGCAGTAGATGCATATTCATTTATTTAAAAAAATTTAAATAAAATAAGAAGCACCCCATAAAAAGGGCACTTTCTCTGGAGGAAGAAAAAGGGCAGGGGCTCAAGCTCACTTTGAGTTCTATGTGTGCACGTGCATGCTCAAGACTGACTATCCGCCACAACCTTTTCCGCCCCCGATCACTTATTGAGAGGAGAGAGAGTAGTAACATGGAAATAGTAAATGAATGAGTAAAGACGGTCTTCCTGGTTGAATTGCGCCGAGCTTCATTTAGTCTCAGATCACTTCCACATGTTCTCCATCAGCTTCGTACGGCGCCTTGGACACAAGAAGAACATCCTGTTTGTGTTTTTGAAAGACAAACCTTTATTAATGATCCAAACATTTCATGTAATCACACATCCCATCAGTAAAGTCTGTTCAACGATTTCATGACCAGTCTCACTTTCTCCACACCATGTGTTTCATCTCAGCTATTTCAAACAGAGTCAGACATGATTTACTTCCGGCCACTGCTTGTCTCCATCCATCCCTTCATCCCAACATCCTCTGCCCGTCAACATTTATATTTAAACTGTGCATATTTATATACTGTATATATTAACATTTTAATTCCAGGTATTGTCTGGGGGGCCGTAATCAGCCTGCGCAGATCATGCCCGGAGACGGAACCCCCACTCTGAGTCTCCCAATGCACGGACCATAGCTCGTCCTCCCAGATAATCCCTTCACCCCCCTCATATCATTCACATGTTACTTCAATACACTTACAAACATCACACTGTTGTGGCGTGGTTCCTGCTAGTGAAATGAATTTGAGAGTAGGCAATCTAGGCATATTAACACAATTAATTAAACATACTTATCACGGTAACGGTTGTACTAGAGGCAACAATTCTGTCAAAATCCCTCAACCAATAGGCGGCCAGGTTTCCTTGTGGGTGCGTTCGCTTTACTTATTACAGCGTCCCGTAAGGGCGGTTACTCTTTGGTTTATAAACTCCCGCCCTCCACGGCTTTATAACACAGCATGTACTGCACTTGTTTGATTTATAACTTTTTGTAAATCAAACAAGTGGGGGGGTGGGGGAAGCACAGTTAGTATATATATATACCTTACATAATAGCTACGTTCAGTGGCGGACTGGGACTAAAATAAAATCGTCCCTCCATTGCCTTCTGCACACAACATAGTATCTATGGATACATCTCTATTGTGGTTGCTATCTGGAGATAGGCACTTCTCAATCCACTACTCCATAGTAAGGCCACCCCGGGAGGTCGAAGTTAACCTTAAATGTTTCCATCTTAAGCTTTGTTAGTTAGTTAGTTAGTTAGTTGGTTAGTTAGTTACGTAATGTAACAGTTGTAGCCGTTCTCAGACGCGGAGGGATACTGACTTGTGAAAAGTAACTACAATTATTCTCTGGATATACGCTCATTATATCACGGCTAAGAAACATCAGATTGCTTGATTTGACTTGTCCGTTTTTTATAAACATATACTAACTGTGCTAACCCCAAAAAAGTTGTACAGTGAAGTACATTATGTTATAAAGCCGTGGAGGGCGGGAGTTTATAAACCAAAGAGTAGCCGCCCTTACGGGACGCTGTAATAACTAAAGCGAACGCACCCGCAAGGACACCTGGCCTCCTATTGGTTGAGGGATTTTGACAGGATTGTTACACAAAAGTTTCGAGCGCGCACAGAATAAATCTGAGAGCAGAACAAATCTGTAAACAGCAATATATCTGAGTGCAAGCGTACAGTTTGAGCAAATCTGTGCAAGCAGGCACTATTTGAGTGCGAGGACAGGGTTTGAGGGACAGAAATCAATAAAGTATGCTCTCAAATTTAAATACCACACTCTTGAATAAAGATAGGGAATAACCCCCATACCCTTGGTGAAAAAGAATGGAGGGATTGACCAATCAGACAAGGCTCACGTCATGCCCCTGCCAACCTGTGATTAGTCAGGGACATGCCAAGGGAAGCCAGAGGCGGCTGGCTCATGGGCTGGCTTCCCTTGCCTCACAATCCGATCAAATCGCATCAATTTAGTGTTGCAGTGACGCGTCCTAAAACCCGGTTTCCCTCGACAAAAAGCAGTGGGATTTCTCCATAGGATTTTGGAATAGCTCGAAATAAGGTCAGTGGAAAACGAACCTGTTAGATAAAAGCACGTTTTGTTTAGTCGGATAATATCCACATGTCTACCCTACTTTTATAATTTTCGAATCATAAATCTAATCGATAGAAGATATATAGCGTCACTGCATCACTCTCAACCAGTGTGCGAACTATACCACGGTCTCCGGGGGAGCCGGGATGCGAGGCTGATCCGTGCATTAATAGCAACAGCACAGACATAGGCCTATTATAAAGAGAAAATCTGTTGCACACGGGGTGGTGCCACAGGTCTGCATTTACATTAAACGTCCTGATGGATCATGTTCATGTCAACAGATTTCCCGAGCATGTATGGGCTACGCAAACTTCAATCAACTTGATAATAAATAATCCACGGACCACCAATGTAACGTTTGACTGTTTAATTAAATCAACTTAAAATGACTCAAAAACAGGCTACATTGTTTCACATGGGCTATAGAGAGGCGAAGTCACGCCCATCTACTTCCGGCCCATGGGACCCCGGAAGCGAAAAATTAACATTGAATTCAATGGAGAGAGAAAACGTATCTTTTGATCCCGTTTGAATTGTGCCACGAACTACACATATGATGTTTGTCTTAAACAATAAGTTCCATGTCAAAAAAGTCACATTTTGTCGTAAAACTGTTGAAATATAAGATTATGAAAAATACGCGACTACAAAGACTACAAATCCCAAATCCCATTCTGGCTCGCGTATGTGATGTCACAGGCGATAATGCTCCAAGTGGTTGCGACTCGTAATTAAAGCGAAGAAGAAGAACTGATTTATTCCTTCCAATAAATAAGAGATTGCTAAAAATAAATTCACTTTTACAAGATGCCTGTGTGCTCAGGGGCGCCGTAAGGGGGTGAAAAGTTAGGACGATTCTAAGGGCCCGTGACTGACAGGGGCCCCAAAATGTTCCGAACATTAAGAAAAAAATGTAAGTAACCTTTCATCAATCCTCAATAATTAACATTAATAGAACGTTATATTGATAAATTACTCACTAAACTTACGATTCATTTAACTTATTTTCTTCCAAAAGTTAATTACCCAAAGCCTCTGTACACCCCCTTCTATTTACGTGTAATGGTTTGGTCCTGCCTCCTAACGAGGTGCGGCACCGGCACTTGCAGAGAGTGAAAACATGTGAGGAGGGATGCTAGTACTTAGCATACATACTGTGTAGTACCATGTTTCAACGACCAACAAAGTCAGGCTCTAAGAAAAGAAGAGAAAGGAGAGAAAGACAAGAGAGAGGGACTAAAGGGCAATAGTATGTCACCCAGTTTTTCACAAGAAAAGGTGGGTGTGGTCCATGAGTGGTGGAAATTAGTCTGTTAGCTAAGGTTTTTTTGTTTACTAAGCTGACATTAAGTACTGTTAATATCTTTACAGCAAATTCACTGCTCTTCACTGCTCTTTTAGCTGACATTTAAAGGTATGGTAGGTAATTCACTTCAGAAGCAATTTTTGTTATATTCCATGGAATGCTCTTAACATCCTGATAGCAATGAATATATTAAATGCTTTGACAATAAATACATACAAAAAATTGAAGCCGTGGCGCTGTAAAAAGCACGACCAATCATCTGAGCCGGCCCAGCTAAAATAACTGGATGGCCTACCTGCCTGTCAGCCTTACATCTGTGCACAAACTTATCTCGTGCCCTCATTGGTCATGTGCGCGTTTGTGTGTGTTGGGGGAGGGGCTTTGTGAGGAACTCTGAAAGAAGGGGCAGATTTTTTTCGGTTGTGTACTTTCAAATTCTAGCGCACTCGAGCTGGTTTCTCCATTCTTACCTACCTACCTACCTTTAATAAATGCAGGCACATTTTTAGCAGCTATTCATACTAAATCAGTTGTCCCTCCCCCTGGTGCCAGGTCCAACAGATCCATCTTTAGGCTCAGCAGCCCTGTCCCCCCATAAGGCTGAACCTGAACCAGCTTTTCTCCCAACTGAAGGAGGTGAGCAGCATTGTGTTGAATACCACTTAACATATCTGAAGGGAGACTGGAATACAATATATATATATATATAACAAAAAGCTAACAATTAATTTAAATTATACATTTCAAACACAGTATTTTCCCACATAGCCAATGATCTATATAAAACAAAAAACTGCTTTTAGTCTATTTAGGATGATGGACAGTTTGAAGCATTGAGTGATCAGTCTGTAAACAAAATGTTAATCACCGACATTTTGGTTATGATATTAATACTAATGTTATTATATTAAAGCAGGGGTGGGGAACCTCCGGCCCCCGGGCCATATACGGACCGCTAGACCATTTGGTACGGCCCTCGAGGTAATTTATAAACAAAGTGGCCTGTGCCTGGTAGGGCTGTGCATCTTCACTGGTCTCACGATTCGATTCGATTACGATTATCCTGTCAACGATTCGATTCGGTTCGATATCCCGGTGCATCCCGGTGCATCCCGATTCATACCAATGCGTTGCATCCTCAATTTTCTATATTACTGCACATGGCTTATTTTTCATCAATGCATACATGCAGTAAATACATATGAACTCTCTTTTTATTATTTAGAAAGTGCTTCAGAAATCAATAACATAAATGTCTTGACATTAATTTATAAACCAAAATAAATTAATTGTATAGGTCTAGCCTCCATGTGTGAAGTTGTTCCATCCTCAAAAACAAAAAGCTAATGCTTCTGCAGTCTAGCTGCAGCTTCTAGCAACGGTCTTCTGTTAAAGAAAGGACACTGAATGTCCTGAGTGTGGCATCACACACAGGACCTGAGTCTGAACACAGCAGACAACAGGAGGATTTACAACAAAAATATACAAACTAAAATACTGCATGTGGGTGCACACTTACATTATCTGTTTTACTGTTACACAAATCCCATGAATGTATGAGATTAAATTAGCTTCATTATATCTCAGTGATTAAGTGAATAATAAAGTTTCTATCGGGTCACTGTCAGCCTGTCACTCATTATTTTCAGGGAGGGGGCGGGGCTTGGAGGAACGGAGAGGAGACGGTGATCGCGGAAGCTTTTTTCCTCCTGCCTTCACGTCTGAAAATTGCTAGAGGACATTCATACTTTGCAATCCAAGACTTAATTAAATCCACCAAAAACCTGATATGATTGTAACTTTTACAACTTTTGAAAAACATAAATCCCAGTCACACTCCATGTGTCTCTGAGCCGCAGCGACACGGAGTGATTCGGAGCGGGTCCTTCTGCTGCTGCTGGTTCTGGACTGGTGTTCTTGTGTTGGTGGATAAAGCAGACTGCTCCGTGTTGCTGTGCCGCTGTCACGTCTGCTCCCTGATCTCTGCGTCACCGACCGATTTGATATTAAAGTGACAGAAAAAACGTTATAGTAAAGCCGCGGCCGGAAAATCAGGAAGCAACGTTACTACTCTATAACCGATTATCTTCCGTCACTGCATCGAGACCGAATCGTCCACGTCCGCATCGCAATGCATCGTAGAAACGATTATTTTCAACACCCCTAGTGCCTGGTGGTGGGGCCCAATGTGATATATTTTCATGGGGCCCAAAATCCCTGGCGGCACCCCTGTGTGTGCTTTGTACCAGGTTGTAATCACATAAGTGATCATACTTATAGATCATAGCTCGTTCTATCGCTTCCCGTCTGATGAAAGGACCAGGAGTCGTTGGACCAAACATCAGGTAATACACATGTTTTGCATGGAACACAGTCAAGCTAGCTACATAGCTAGTAGAGAGCACGTTAGTTAGCATCACATTACTTAGCCTTGTCATTTGTATTAGCCTTAACATGAAGTGAACCCAAATGTTAAACAGTAAGAGTAGTCATGATGCTAAGTATTTTGTGAAACATTTGAAGAGGAGCCTATCGCCCCCTCCACCAGGTGCTAAGGGGGCGGGAGGCAGGCTAACGGCACATTAGCATCTGCGATCTTTTCTACTTAATGCTATCTGCTCAAATGGTTAACATTGAACATTAAAAGATCAGGCAGTTCAGGGAGAGTCGAAGGAAGGAAGGAAGGCAGCTTTGCATGACATTTATTTATTTATAGAAGGACCATGCATACAAAAACATTAATCTCAGCAAAGAGAAGAGATGCAATATGCCAGATTATAGCTAATAGCTCATTTTCATTCTTCTGGACGTGTTTCATTGTGATGATAGTGAGTCAATCTGTGTGTTGGAAAGACAGTAGTTGAGTGATTACTGAGAGAACATTATTAAAAGAGATAATTATTCAAAGTGTTGTTACTTTAAAGTGTTGCTACTGAGCTTTTTCTCTTGTATTTCCTTTCCCTCACCTGTAACTGCTGAGACCCTGAGGAACATGCACACTGACCTGCTCTGGCAACCTGATTTCCACTGTACGTAATAGTATTTGGTTATGGTATATTATTTATATACTTCAAAGGCACAATGCACCCCCCAGAGACACACATGTATTGAGTGTGATATTTTGCATAGGTCAAGTGAAATCATCTTTACATACTGTCGGAGCAGCAACTTGTTTTGAAATTGAATTTTTAATATCCGATAATAAAGTTGATCTGTTTTCTTTATTCTTCTCTCTTCCCAGCTCCATCCATCACCGTGCTCTGTTCCTGCAGGTCCTGCTTGCTAATCAATGCTTTATTTTTTTACACAATTACAAATAAAGTCAATGTATTGTATGACATGAAGTTGTGCTTCATTCGGAGTCAATAATAAATTCATTCTGCTTTCATCCATTCTGTCTTCAACTGCACAATGACTGTGGACTGCACCGACATCCATGTAGCTGCCCCCCAGTAAGATGAACCAAGCAGAGGGTCGCCATCATGCCCGAGGACATCCCGCCGCATCCGTGGAGAGAGGGCTTAGACTGACCTGAGACTGACCTGAGACCAGCACACCCTAACACAATGGCTCTTTTAAGAGCCACCTACAGTTTCAAAGAGTTGCAATCCTACGTTATTATAATGATTCAACCGGTTCATGTATCACTTAGTTTACTGAACCGTGATGAGTGAAAGAAATTAGTGAGGTCGTGGTTTACAGAAGTTACAAATACATTAATATATGAGTAACAGGTCAGTGTAAACACAAGCTTCTGTCAATTATGGATCATTCAAACTATTTATATAATAATATGTAATAAAGTTCTAAAATAAGTATTCGATATATTCCTTGATAGCTTTTGGAGAAGGTTGTTTTTAAGTTTACTAAAATCGTTTCAACTGTTTCACTTTATAAAAAGGAACAGGTGAGTAGAGCATCATTGAGTTTCTTATTCTGTCAGTAAATTATCCAAATGAAATGTTTATCATTATTTTATTCAACCCTAAACAAATTGATTGTACCTTTTTAATAATGACCTTACATGGTCGGCAAAGTTAAATTAACTTCAATCAAATCTGTTCTGAGAAAAAAACTAATAAATGTTTAAAGATAGGAACTTGCCATCCCACTGAAAAACAGTCCGTAGAGATTTAAAGGCGTAGTTGTAGTTCAGTCCAACGTTTCATTTGGATTCATTTCTCCAACAGTCAACTATTTTCATAAAGAATATATATATTTTTCAAAGTCAACTTTATTGTCAATCTTACTCAGTTTGTGTTTATAGACAGAGATCAAAAAGACATTTCCAACAATCCCAAATACGATAAATTAAATTATACAATTTACAGATATGTAATGTATACAAATATATATATCCTATATACACCATCATGTATAATGATGGTGTATGATGTAGAAGGAAGTGTGGTAGATAACAAGTGAATATAGAGTTACATACAGATCCATGTTACAGCAAAAGATGGAATAACTAAGAAGCACGCAGTATAATAATAATTACATGCAACAATTAAATAACTGCTCAGCATCTCCACCACAATCCCAATCTGCTGTGCCCTGTGTTCCTCCCCTCTGCATAACACCCATCACACATACGAAACACAACGCAGAGTCCCAGGGTGTTAAGAGTATGTTTATTTAAATGTCCTCCTCTCTACTGGGCAACACAGGGAGCATATGCTGGGTGCAGAATTGTTCCAGGAGGAGGAGATTTCCATGCCATGCAGGGTCTTTGGGGATGAGGATGATGATCGCCTCCTTCTGGTCCACACAACAAAGTAGCAGAGACTCCGGTCTGTGATGTGCAGCTGCCCTTGGACTGGTGCCAGTATGGGTGATATATGACCCACCCTCCTCACGGAGACAGAAGGATGGTAACTGGACTGCCTCCGCGATGGTCATGTTCATGTCACCAAAATCCTTGAATCTACACACAGCAAATAAACTCAAATGACACAACGAGATGTAAAAGGAGATCACACATACAGTATAGAATATACTGTATAGTCGATATAAAACTGGCCGCTTCAATCTGAAGAGCAACTAAAACAAAACACGGGAGTGTACCTTGTTCTTGTTAACACTAATGTAATCCACAGCATACACAGAGACCACGAAGTTCTTAAGGAGAAAACTAGTTACTAAAACAAAACACGTTAGTGTACCTTGTTAGCTAATGTTAGCTAGCTGACATTAACGTTACACATTGCACTCATATTACTCACCAACATCTTGTAAAGCCGGTCCCGCTGCTCTTACAGAACCGACTAACTCCCCTTTCGTGTATGTACAGCTCTCAACGTGTCCAGACTTGTAGTGATTTTCACCTCATTTTATACTTTTCGCTTCATTCTGAAAGAAACAGGTGAAATTGGCTAACATGACGGTCATCTTTATGTTGGTGACGCGTATTGTGCGAGACGAGAGACCTGTAGTTCACTCAGCGGTTTCACACAAAAAAACGTGTAACTTCACAGTTTTACGACACATTTTTATTTTTTTGACTTGCAAAATATTCTTTTAAATTGACAAACATCATACGTGTCATTCGTGGCACAATTCAAACGGGATCAAAAGATAACCTTTCTCTCTCCATTGACTTCAATGTATAATTTTACGCTTCCGGGGTCCCATGGAGGCTCCCGGAAAGGGAGGGACTTCGCCTCTCTATAGCCTATTATGGCTGTAGCCTACACATGTGCATATATGACATGCATATATGGATGTTATGTGACAGTATTTCAGAGAAAAAGTCAGCTGAAATGGTGGCATGCCACTGCTTTACGTGTCGACAGCATGTTTCAACATATTTGCAGCTGTAAATGTGGCTGTTTGGCCACTGACGTTGCCATAACAACACCTGAATTTAAATGTGCAACCTCTTTTTGTGACAGATTTTTGCATGAAATTATAATTATTCTGAATGATATTCCTATTGACAGCTAGTTTCTATGTGAGATGGACAGCCAGAGAGAGTAAATGAAAAACAGTTATGAATTCAATTCAATTCAAAACCTTTATTTATCCAGGTAAAATCGTACACACGTATACATATAGTATGAAATACTATATGACAAAACAAGAATACAGTTTAAAAGGGGAGTGATTTGTAAAATATCCAAGAAGAAATCAATCTGTTTACAGTTCTGTTTCATATGGGTGTTGAGAGATGTATCCATAGATCTCTTAATTTTGCTCTCAAAGTGCGCCAGATTGATGCTTTTAACTTCAATATTTAAACAAATGTCATGTTAGCTTATGCTAACATCATAAGACAAAAGTTGGTTCCGTGTTGAGTGTAATGAGAATGCGTTAGAGTGAGGGGGGGCCCCCAAGCCAAAGCTCGCATAGGGCTTGCAAAAGTCTAGGGCCGGCCCTGCTTGAGACACTGGCAGTTTAGTCATTTGTTCACCACTCACCTTCAGACAAGCCAAGAAAAGCCGGCATAACATGGGACAGTAAAGTGGGAGGTGCTGCTACCTGTCTGTCTGAAGTGACGATGTCTGCACCGCTCTGTGCGCGAGACGCGGAGGGACGGAGGGAGAGAGAGAGCATTGGAACTTCACAGTCTAATCTCCAGACCTGATATTTTTATTTTTGTATTCAATCAATATATTTTTGGAAAGGGAAACAGTCCGCAAACAGCAACAGATATATCTATATATATCTTTATTTAAAAAAGAAAAAAAGGGCACTTTCTCTGGAGGAAGAAAAAGGGCAGGGGCTCAAGCCCACTTTGATGTCTATGTGTGCACGTTAGGGGTGTTGAAAATAATCGTTTCTACGATGCATTGCGATGCGGACGTGGACGATTCGGTCTCGATGCAGTGACGGGAGATAATCGGTTATAGCGTAGTAACGTTGCTTCCTGATTTTCCGGCCGCGGCTTTACTATAACGTTTTTTCTGTCACTTTAATATCAAATCGGTCGGTGACGCAGAGATCAGGGAGCAGACGTGACAGCGGCACAGCAACACGGAGCAGTCTGCTTTATCCACCAACACCAGAACACCAGTCCAGAACCGACAGCAGAACGACCCGCTCCGAATCACTCTGTGTCGCTGCGGCTCAGAGACACAGACAGGAATTTATGTTTTTCAAAAATAATCGCGTTACAATCATGTCAGGTTTTTGGTGGATTTAATTAAGTCTTGGATCGCAGAGTATGAATGTCCTCTAGCAATTTGCAGACGATATATACGTGTGTAAAGTTTGTGAAGGCAGGAGAAAAAAAGCTTCCGCGATCACCGTCTCCTCCGTTCCTCCAAGCCCCGCCCCCTCCCTGAAAATAATGAGTGACAGGCTGATAGTGACCCGATAGAAACGTTGTTATTCACTTAATCACTGAGATTTAATGAAGCTAACTTAGTCTCATACATGCATAGGATTTATGTAACAGTAAAACAGAGAATGTAAGTGTGCACCCACATGCAGTATTTTAGTTTGTATATGCTGTTGTAAATACTCCTGTTGTCTGCTGTGTTCAGACTCAGGTCCTGTGTGTGAAGCCACATTCAGGACATTCAGTGTCCTTTCTTAACAGAAGGTCGTTGCTAGAAGCTGCAGCTCGACTGCAGGAGCATTAGCTTTTTGTTTTTGAGGATGGAACAACTTCACACACGGAGGCTAGACCTATAAAATTCATTTATTTTGGTTTATAAATTAATGTCAAGACATTTATGTTATTGATTTCTGAAGCACTTTCTAAATAATAAAAAGAGAGTTCATATGTATTTACTGCATGTATGCATTGATGAAAAATAAGCCATGTGCAGTAATATAGAAAATTGAGGATGCAACGCATTGGTATGAATCGTGATGCACCGGGATGCACCGGGATATCGAACCGAATCGAATCGTTGACAGGATAATCGTAATCGAATCGAATCGTGAGACCAGTGACGATGCACAGCCCTAGTGCACGTGCCTGGCACCTTGGACATAACACAAGAAGAACATCCTGTTTGTGTTTTTGAAAGACAAACCTTTATTAATGATCCAAACATTTCATGTAATCACACATCCCATCAGTAAAGTCTGTTCAACGATTTCATGACCAGTCTCACTTTCTCCACACCATGTGTTTCATCTCAGCTGTTTCAAACAGAGTCAGACATGATTTCCTTATTGATTATTATCATGATGATTAATGTTCTATAAAACATCAGAGTACCCACTTTCTATGTGGACAACAACAACAACAACAACAACAACAAAACCAACAACAACAACAATTAGTCTGCAAAACTGTAATATTTTACAATGTATTTCCTGAGCAAAGACTCTAAGCTATTTACAGCAGAATGATGAACGGTGTACTTATTGATTATGATCACGACAGCAAGTAATATCATTTTAAATAAACATGATGAAATAAGCGTCACAGCCACCTGGGATCTCGTGTTTTAGTTAATTCAGCAACAATAACATTTAATCTGTCAGAAAGAATACATGTGATTATAAATGTGTCTGTTGTTTTAGAACCAGAATAAAATGTGTACAATAAAAGAAGCTCTGCTGCTTCCTCTCTGAAGACTC
>CM070484.1:42195703-42200703 GCA_036324585.1 Champsocephalus esox
TTAAAAAGTTCCAAAATAAATACTTAAATTATCCGCTAGATGGAGACAGCTAGTAACTATGTGACTGTGTCGTGTGGCGTATATTTACATTAATAAAACCTCATGTTAACACCAGTTTTACAAGCAGATTTAACCGCATTTAAGTGGCTATTTCTTCCTCACCTCTCCACCAGTACTTCTGTGAGATGAAGTCCCAGGTGAGCTGCTGGTTCAGGTGTTCCCCGCCCTCAGAGGCAACATGCTCCGCGGTGATGAGCTCCCTCCTCCGATCGTCCTGCAGCACCACCTCCAGCTCCGTGAAGTCATTCTGTCCCTTTAGCCGCCTCTGGTAGAACAAAGTCCCGCTGCGGACCACGTAGCATGTCGCTGCTTTGCGGATCTTTCTCTTGGTGTTCCCGGGGGTCCCTGCCGCGTAGGGCTCCCTCTCATCGGTCAGATAGCGGATGATGGCCCGGTAGCTCTCTTCGCTCGACATGTCGTAACCAGACACCAGCGCTTGTTACACTCAAATCCGGGGGTTCTGCCGCCCACCTCGGCTTGTAAAATTGTGATTTGATTTTTTAGATAGTAGATAACGGGAAATATTAACGCTGGGATTAAATTTCACATTGTTTTCTTTAAGACGGAACTGCAGTTCTCGATCGTCAGGGTGGACTTGCTGACCGAACAGACAAAATGGCTGCTGCACAACCGGATGTTGCGTGAGTGGTGTGGCGGAAGACGGTTATGAATGTCATCCGCCACAAGATGGCGCCGTGTGACTGAACCATAGACTGTATATATGGACTGAACACAACATCGACTTTTATCAAACATTTGACTGTAATATACATGTGACAGATACAAACCAACTGATGTAATACACATAATGAAATAGTTGTTATTATTATAATTGTTATTATCATTATTATACGTTAAAATACCTTACTTTAAATGTGTTTTAATTATGACATCTCTTTTACTTTACGTTAGTTTAATACTATAGAAATTAGTATTGTAATGAGAAACTGACTGATACAGTATACACCTTAGTAAAAGTAGTTAATCAGATAAAGATTGTTGTTATTATTAATTATATTTTACCTGTAATTTGATTCCCTGTGCCTCCAGTTCAGTCGCCAGACCCCCATCCAGGGTTAAAGGTCCGTTATTATCACTCATATAAAGTCTCAGACCAGCAGAGGAACCCATTACAACTTTATTTAAGAGTCCCTGAAGTTATAACCTAGACTTCTACATTTTAATTGTTTATTTTAATCTAATGCCTACTTCACAAAACACAGTTATGAGGAAGAAATACTCGACGAGACTTTGATTGTTATTTTTGTCCCGGGTACAACTAAACAATTAGTTGCGTTAAAGACAATCGGAATTTCAATGATTGTTGTGATTAGGTGCTCCACAACAGCACCATTTTTTGATTTATCATGTATTGTTTATTTTGATTATTTAATACACTGTATATTTCTATCTGTTGCCTAGTGAAATTGTATATTGTAGTATTTAAATATATTCAGTATTTTCTTTATATTGTGTATTATTTAGATGTATTTTCTATTGTAATGTTGTATGTATTTGCTGTTCATGTACATTCTTTGTTTTATTGTATCTGTATCTTATTGTCTCTTTTAAATAGTTTCTCTCATGTGTATTGCGTGACAACACGACAATGTAATTACCCAATGTACTATATATTTCTAAAATGACACAATACCATAACACATTCATTTGTTTTGTAACTGAGTATTTTTCTCACAACAAAACACAAAAGTTTGATCTTGTAGTGAAACTTAAAATAGCAGACCTTCAGCATGTTCCATATTAACAGATTCAACCGTAAACTAAAGACAGAGCAACAGTAAAAATGCTTTTGAACATTTATTGATAACAATATAAGAGGTTGATACCATGCAGTTTTTGGTGGAGATGTTAATCGTCCAATCCGTTGCATGGTAAGCGGGAAAACCGGAGTGAACCCGGAAAAAACCCAAAATGCTAAACCCACCCACACATATTTACCACCCTAACTAAAAATCCCACATTTCAATAACTCCCTTTAAAGACCCCACATTTCAATAACCCCCTTTAAAGAACCCACATTTCAATAACCCCCCTTTAAAGACCCCACATTTCAATAGCCCCCTTTAAAGAACCCACATTTCAATAGCCCCCTTTAAAGACCCCACATTTCAATAGCCCCCTTTAAAGAACCCACACGGGCTCAGAGCTGCGTCTGAAAGGCTTGCTCATGGCCTTGCCTACAGAGTGGAAGAATTTGCAGACGGCTCGTCTCTTCTTTGGTTGACGCATCAGGCGAGCTTTGATAATGGACGCCACGCAATTTTCATCTGACGATCCTGCCATGTTGAACATCACGAGCACGGACTCTGCGGAGCCCCAGATCCTGACCAGGTCCTTGTAAACCACCTTGTCGAGGGTCCGGAATGTGTCCGGGGTTACTGTGAAGCTTTCCTCCTCGACCTTGGCCCACACTTTCTCCAACAAGCTCTCAACGATGCCGACTGAGTTTCCAATGTTGTGGTTCACCTTTGCGTTCTTGAAAAGCCGTGTGATCAGTTTCTGAACCAGAACCTTGACATTCATTTTGGCTTTCAAGGACACTGACACTGGGGCTTCTTCGGTGATTATCGGTCGCACCTCAATCTCCTCGAAAGCCGATATCATCCTTTCGGTTTGTGTGACGGCCTCGTTGTTCACAAACCACCCGAACACTCCTAAGAAGCGACGCACTTGCCTCGTTATCGCAGATTTCACAGCCTCTGGGGGCGGGGCCACTAATATTTCCGTAACTCCTGGGGTAGACTCGGGAATCTTCATCTCTCTCAGGGTGTGAGCGTAGAGGAGTTCTTTGAGATCCTTTTCGAACACATGGTCCTTGCCGAGGGAAATGATTTTCATTCTCCGATTAACATCACCCTTCCTCATGAGCAACTCTTCAATATCGATATCGAAAGCTCTCATTGAAATCAGGCTGCCAGCTCTTGCTCCAGGGCAAAAGGTTTTCTTCAGCCCTGACAGCATTCGATGTATGGTCAGTTTGGCAACACGTCTGGTTAAAAAGGCCTTGATATTTCCGCATTTAATTTTCTCGCCCAGCTTGATCTCGGCTTCTACTTCTTCAGTGGTAAGCGTTGAACTGCTCTTTCCTCCCAGACACTCCCTCACGATGAGTTGAGTGAGTTTAGCAATCTCCACGACCGTGTCGGCTCTAAGAAGATCCCTCTCACCTTTGGTCATAGTATCCATTAGGGGCTCTGTGATTTTGAAAAACTCTTTTGTAAGGATATCCTTGACTATTCTGGATGTTTCGCTTCCAATGCTGTCTTCTAATCCTGAGCTATTCGAGAGGGTAGACTCGGACCCTGAGGTTTGAAAGAGGTTATAGTAGACCTCTGGGGTTTTTGAGTGGGTCGACCCTGTCTCTGAGGTTTGATAGGGCGAGCAACTGAGGTTTTTGAGAGGGTAGACTCGGACCCTGAGGTTGGAAAGAGGTTATAGTAGACCTCTGAGGTTTTTGAGTGGGCAGACCCTGTCTCTGAGGTTTGATAGGGGCGAGCAACTGAGGTTTTTGAGTGGGCAGACCCGGACCCTGAGGTTTGAAAGAGGGTATAGTTGACCTCTGAGGCTTTTGAGTGGGCAGACCCTGTCACTGAGGTCTTAGAGGGGCCTGAGGACTCGTGGCTCTTTTCTTCGTTGACGTCATCCCCTTTTTGTCCATCAGTGGAGGTCTCCATAGCCCTCTTGTCTTTGCGGAATCTAAATCGAAACAAGCCCTTCATCTTAGCCCCAATAGTTCTCAACATATGGATGGCGTGACCAACCATGACATTAAGTCTGTGGTGAGAAGTGACGTGTTCGCTTTCCATAATACCCTCAGCCTGGGAATTGCAGCTGACTGCTGACTTGACGCTGGTTACAGCTTCTTTCACCAGCAGCCTGGTTAAACGTGTGGCGCTGACACACTCAACCATGTCCTTAATGCCCAGAAAATCAGCGATAGTCTGAGGGAGTGTGTTGCCCAGAATGGACCAGACAACCTCCTCAGAAATGATGAAATTGTTGTTCTTCATGGCGACTAGTAGGGATTTTGTCAGTACATCTACTAGGTCCAAAATAAACTCTGCCACATAAATTTTGATGCCATCATCAGATGAGTTTTTGTTCAGGGATTCCCACTTATCCACTGGCAGCCTGCTGAAGAACTTTAGAATCACTGGGCGGATGTCATCTCGACTGATCGCTGCCATGTTCTCTTCCTGTGGGATAGCTGATTGAGACATAGTAATTTTAGATTGAATTTTAACTACTTGGTAATACTAATTATGTTGTATTAATTACTATCTTTTTAAGTAATTCTGCTCTGTAGTAATAATTATTTTCTAATAATAACTATGCTCTGAATTAGTTCTTTGGTAAGTTATCCTATCCTTTTGGTGAAATATCTGTCTGTTTTTGAACGCACTGCACTCTCTGTAAGCCTCTCAAAGGGTGACCAGATGTGATACTGAGGTCCCTTTGCAGGTTTCAGTGTGCTTTGATGCGTCATTTCAAATGACGTCATCGGATCAAAGCTCTGACGTAATCATGAGGTCATCAGATCAATGTTTGAATATATCTGTGGTTTGAACGTTCGTTCGCTAAGCCCCGCCCCCGAACAACGCTGCCGTGTTGTTTCTACGAAAGCCCCGTGTTGTTTTTTGAAATCAAGGCAAAAGCATCTCCTGTCAAAAATGAGAAAGAACACAGAAAGAAATGGAAGAGTTGATCTATAATGTTAATAATGGCTTATTGATGTATACTGTTAAAAATGTGTAACATTTAAACACTTAAAGTTACATTACCACAGATCCACATAAACAAAACGAGCCTAACACTTCAGCCTGTTGTCCATAAGATGGCAGCAGAGCTCTTTAAAAAGATATAATTATGATCAAATATTAGCAAATAATACAAAAATAATCACACATTAAAAGCCAGAT
>CM070484.1:42213203-42231225 GCA_036324585.1 Champsocephalus esox
AAGACCGTAGTATTTGACTTTTATAATAGTAATGGCTGCTACTTTAATCTCTGACTGTATATATCATTTCATTTAGGCGTTACAATAAGTGAAGACTCAAATTCAGAGCACCAATAATCCTTCAAGTGCATTAGCTTCAAATAACCCAAACCTTTTTAAGTAGTCCATCTTTATTTCTTTGTTAATCAAGTTTTTTGCTTGTAATTTTTTGTGTAACTGAGGCTGCGGCCACACGAGGACGAAAACGGCTAAACGCATAGGATTAACGCAAACGCAATCGAAAACAAGCTTCCGTCCACACGCAATAGTTATCCGGATCTAGCCCACACGAGACCGCTCCGTTTAGCTCCAACCGCTGGAGAAGCTGCAGTACATATGCCGAGCCTGTATGTGGCGCTGTAACTTCCTCCACAAAAGCAGCGAAGAAGCATGGTTGTCATGGTTGCCCTTCTGTTTATTCTCCGCGGTGGGGGCCGGTGTATTAAAGTTTAAATCTTCCGGACAAAGTGCCGGTCAAAGGTCTTCTTTGTTATTTATTGAGCTTTAAAACAAATTAATAACGACTCTATATATTATAATAATAAAATACACGGAGCCTCTCTTTTTCCTCCCTCTCTTCGGACAGCGTCAGTGTCTGTCTCACGCAGCAGCTGATCCAGTAATGAGTGACCCGGCCGACAGTAAAAATAAATGTATAACTAGTTTAGGGAGTTTGAGAGGTAATTAAAATAGCTAAGGGTGATGATCTGACTTGAAGTGTGTGTGTTGCTGCAGCGGGAGGAGCAGGTGAGCAGAGCTGCGTGTCTCCGTCCTGTCAGATTAGACTTCACTCGCGTTTAGGTCCATATCGAGAGAAAGATAAATAATCTGAATTCAGGGTGCAGTTTACTTTGACGCGGGGGTGAGCAGCAGAGGTGGGGAGAGGCGGGGCTATTGCCTCATCATTATTGCACAAACAACTGTAGCATGGTCAATAGCGTCCGGAGCACGATAGCAACTCTGCGATCCGCCATTGTTGTTGTTGTTGTTGGTGGCGAAACACTTCAGCAATGGCGCGGGGTAAACGGAGGTGAGCACCAATAATCCTTCAAGTACATTAGCTTCAAATAACCCAAACCTTTTTAAGTAGTCCATCTTTATTTCTTTGTTAATCACGTTTTTTGCTTGTAATTTTTTATGTAACTGAAACTAAACACATTACATAGCATATAAACCAAGTGCAATAAACCATAAGGATTCAAACTGAGGACGACAAACACATTTCTAGTCATTTTGAGTCTCCTCATTATATTGTGTCATAATAATTGTACATGTATTGACTTTTGAGGTGGAACTACTTTTCCCGTGTAGCTTTATCTTACCAAACTTGTTTTCCCCCCCCCAGTAAAAGTAGTTCCTATCTTTCTCAACACTTTCCCCAGATACATTTCTCTCTAACAAAGCCTGCTGTGTTTTTAGTTTTAATTCACTGACGGCATGCTGAGCTGCACATCATGTCACTTCCTCCTTCGGGAGGTGTTTGCTCTTAGATTCGTTTCCGCCTCATTGAGCTTTTGTTTGGTTTTGAGCAGGTTTTTGCGGTAACGAGAAGACAAAAGGCAATCGTGACTCAAACAGGAAGTCTGGTGTATGTTTCAGAGCGGTAAAAAAAACACGTGCTCAACTGTCAAGGGCTTGCATGCAAAGAGGAGGGGAATTCAAGGCAAGCAGATTGTTGCTATCTATCGATCCCTCCGCAAGAAAGTTAATGAATGAATCGTCCAAAATATCATCCTATTCCTGTTAAAGAGGACATGCTATTTTCATGTTCAGGTGTATATCAGTATGTAGTGTCTCTACTTTAAAGAGTCCTCTCCTGCTGATGTTCAGGTGTATATCAGTATGTAGCGTCTCTACTTTAAAGAGTCCTCTCCTGCTGATGTTCAGGTGTATATCAGTATGTAGTGTCTCTACTTTAAAGAGTCCTCTCCTGCTGATGTTCAGGTGTATATCAGTATGTAGTGTCTCTACTTTAAAGAGTCCTCTCCTGCTGATGTTCAGGTGTATATCAGTATATAGTGTCTCTACTTTAAAGAGTCCTCTCCTGCTGATGTTCAGGTGTATATCAGTATGTAGTGTCTCTACTTTAAAGAGTCCTCTCCTGCTGATGTTCAGGTGTATATCAGTATGTAGTGTCTCTACTTTAAAGAGTCCTCTCCTGCTGATGTTCAGGTGTATATCAGTATGTAGTGTCTCTACTTTAAAGAGTCCTCTCCTGCTGATGTTCAGGTGTATATCAGTATATAGTGTCTCTACTTTAAAGAGTCCTCTCCTGCTGATGTTCAGGTGTATATCCGTATGTAGTGTCTCTACTTTAAAGAGTCCTCTCCTGCTGATGTTCAGGTGTATATCAGTATGTAGTGTCTCTCCTAGAAAGAGTCCTCTCCTGCTGATGTTCAGGTGTATATCAGTATGTAGTGTCTCTACTTTAAAGAGTCCTCTCCTGCTGATGTTCAGGTGTATATCAGTATGTAGTGTCTCTACTTTAAAGAGTCCTCTCCTGCTGATGTTCAGGTGTATATCAGTATGTAGTGTCTCTACTTTAAAGAGTCCTCTCCTGCTGATGTTCAGGTGTATATCAGTATGTAGTGTCTCTACTTTAAAGAGTCCTCTCCTGCTGATGTTCAGGTGTATATCAGTATGTAGTGTCTCTACTTTAAAGAGTCCTCTCCTGCTGATGTTCAGGTGTATATCAGTATGTAGTGTCTCTACTTTAAAGAGTCCTCTCCTGCTGATGTTCAGGTGTATATCAGTGTGTAGTGTCTCTCCTAGAAAGAGTCCTCTCCTGCTGATGTTCAGGTGTATATCAGTATGTAGTGTCTCTCCTAGAAAGAGTCCTCTCCTGCTGATGTTCAGGTGTATATCAGTATGTAGTGTCTCCACTTTAAAGAGTCCTCTCCTGCTGATGTTCAGGTGTATATCAGTATGTAGTGTCTCTACTTTAAAGAGTCCTCTCCTGCTGATGTTCAGGTGTATATCAGTGTGTAGTGTCTCTGTGACATGTCCCGCCCCTTAGCCTATCACGTACAATGTGTCGGAGTGCTAGCCAATAGGAGCTCAAGTGTTACATAGTGAAGTCATTATGTTCTTGAAGTAAACAAAGCAGTCCAATGGAGGCTCGGAAGAGATTAAATAAAAACGTTTTAAATATTTACTTCACATCCAGTCAGAGACTTCATCATCATGCCATCTCACACAATAAAGTCTGTATACTCTGTCCTACAGAAACCTCCTCTCTGCTCTCTATCGTCACTTTGGGGACAAATATGAAAGCAAATTACTCAGATTATAGTTGTTAAGCCTCTTTCAGTGGAGGTCTCTTTGAGTCACTTTTGAGCCGTTTTGAGGCCATTTTGTGTCTTTATAGTGATGTTGTGTCACCATGCAGTTATTTTACATGTTTTGCAGTCTTTTTGTGTCGTGTAGTAGTTATGTTGTCTCGCTTTGTTGAAATGTTGTGTCTTTTTAGTAATTTTGTATCTCTTTGTAGTAATTTGTTGTCTCTTTGTAGTCATTGTGTAGTTATTTTACTTTTTGTTGTGCCTTTTTTTGTCATATTGTGTCTCTGTTGTCCCTTTGTGTCTCTATGTTGTAAGTTAGAGTGTTTTTTAGTCGTATTTTTCTCTTTGAAGTCCTTTTGTGTATCTACAGTATGTAGTCCTTTTGTGTATCTATGTAGTCCTTTTGTGTATCTATATGTAGTCCTTTTGTGTATCTATGTAGTCCTTTTGTGTATCTACAGTATGTAGTTCTTTTGTGTATCTATGTAGTCCTTTTGTGTATCTATGTAGTCCTTTTGTGTCTCTATTTAGTCCTTTTGTGTCTCTATGTTGTCCTTTTGTGTCTCTATGTAGTCCTTTTGTGTATCTATGTAGTCCTTTTGTGTATCTATGTAGTCCTTTTGTGTCTCTATGTAGTCCTTTTGTGTCTCTATGTAGTCCTTTTGTGTCTCTATGTAGTCCTTTTGTGTCTCTATGTAGTCCTTTTTGTCTCTATGTAGTCCTTTTGTGTCTCTATGTAGTCCTTTTGTGTCTCTATGTAGTCCTTTTGTGTATCTATGTAGTCCTTTTGTGTCTCTATGTAGTCCTTTTGTCTCTATGTAGTCCTTTTGTGTATCTATGTAGTCCTTTTGTGTATCTATGTAGTCCTTTTGTGTCTCTATGTAGTCCTTTTGTGTATCTATGTAGTCCTTTTTGTGTACTCTATGTAGTCCTTTTGTCTCTATGTAGTCCTTTTGTGTCTCTATGTAGTCCTTTTGTGTCTCTATGTAGTCCTTTTGTCTCTATGTAGTCCTTTTGTGTATCTATGTAGTCCTTTTGTGTATCTATGTAGTCCTTTTGTGTCTCTATGTAGTCCTTTTGTGTATCTATGTAGTCCTTTTGTGTCTCTATGTAGTCCTTTTGTGTCTCTATGTAGTCCTTTTGTCTCTATGTAGTCCTTTTGTGTATCTATGTAGTCCTTTTGTGTATCTATGTAGTCCTTTTGTGTCTCTATGTAGTCCTTTTGTGTATCTATGTAGTCCTTTTGTGTATCTATGTAGTCCTTTTGTGTATCTACAGTATGTAGTCCTTTTGTGTCTCTATGCTGTAATTTAGTGTGTTTTTAGTCGTATGTGTCTCTTTTTAGTCATTTTGTGTCTCTTTGTAGTCACTTTGAGTCTGTTTGCGGTCATTTTGTGTCTTTGTGCCGCATTTAGTAATCATTTTGTGTATTTCCAGTCATCATATGTCTCTTTCCAGATATATTGCCTTTTGTTGAACTCATTTGAGTCTCTTCCTTGTCTATTTGAGTCTCTTTTAGGAACAGTTCATAGGCCAAGGTCTCCCCTGCACTTCAACTCTCGTTCCCTGTTCCCTGTACACCAGTAAGGACTGCCATCTTTCCTAATGTATCCTCCATTTTGTCCTCCTCCTTACCTCACCCCGCCCCCTTCGAAGTGAATGACTGCACACTTCATGGTCCCTTGTTTCCTGTTTTCATCACTCATCCACAGCCTATTGGATCATTTTGATCTTTAGCCGTCTGTCGCAGTTTATTTCACCTCACGTGACGCACAGACTCCCTGATGCTGTCCTCGCTCTCTGACCTTGACATGGGAGTAAACACAGCCTCGGGCAGTAAATAGTTGTGATCAGTGCCCCTGTTACCCGCATGAGTGCACATTTGGCATTCGGTTGTATATTTGCTGTTGAATCTTTTTCCACTCTCAGTTAGAGCAAGGCGGTATTGACTGTACACACGATATTTCCACCATAAAGCAGGAGTTTTGACCTTGGTATCAAATAATCAGGCGTTGTGGATTTAATTGCATCTTTAATATCCTTGTAGAGATTCCCCTTTCTTTGTTAATTAACTCCAAAACACTGAATATTTGTATGCTTCGCAGGAAAAGGAACTTATTTTAAAAACGAATTATTATAATTTTTGATTGACTTTCAGTTTTTAGGGAACTTTCTTCTACTTTAAATATCCGGTATACATTTTAGGATTGTATGTGATCTCATTTAGTATGTAATATTGTTAAAAATCTAAATACAGAAATAAAGTATGAGAATATAATGTAAAATTAAATATATTATACTTTGGTGGGTATTATTGATGTCGAAAAATCTAGAATTATATTATGATATATATATATATATCATATATTCTAAAAATTTAGAATAAGTCTTGAAAATTAATAGAAATATAATATTTTAGCAAGCTTGTTTAATTAAGTATCATTGTTAAACATCGAAATAAAGAAGGAAAACTGTTTCTTAAATAATACATACAAAATGATACAATATTAAAGATGGGGTAGTTCATTTTGGAGAAACCAGCTCGAGTGCGCTAGAATTTGAAAGTACGCAGCCGCAAGAAATCTGCCCCTTCCTTCAGACTTCCTCACAGAGCCCCTCCCCCAATGACCAATGAGGGCACGAGATAAATGTGTGCCCCGATGGAAGGCTGACAGGCAGGTAGGCCATCCAGTTACTTTAGCCGGCTCAGATGATTGGTCGTGCTTTTTACAGCGCCACGGCTTCCACAGAGGACTTTTTTTAATGTATTTATTGCCAAAGCATTTAATGTATTCATTGCTATCGGGATGTTCAGAGCATTCCATGGAATATAACAACAAGTGTATCTCGAGGCGGTTTCTCAAACTTTCCTACCCCACCTTTAACAATAAATAAACATTTAAATAATATTCATAACCATATAGCCTATTTATTTGAAATGTGTTGCTATCTACTGTCTGTCCTGTTACACTAATGGCTCTGAGCTAAAGTATTAGTCATTCGATGAGATGATAACAATTATTCCTCAAGATGACAAGGAGTGTCTAAAGTTTTAAAGAACAGAAAGATGCATTATTAAAATCCATATTACTTCTCTTATCTACGTGAGACTTTGGGCCCAGGTTTAGGACTTTGTGTCTACAGTAGATCGGCTCTCTTGATTTGGAGTCTTTGGGCCGCAGTTTTTTTGTAATCTACTCTTTCACACACAGTGACGTCACGAGCTACCCACAATGCAACGCGCGCCATATATATATATATATATATATAAATACGCCATTTTCCTGGAGGTGCTAATATCCTGGAGGTGCTAATATAAACAGCTAGCTAAAGTAGCCAGGCTGCTACTTGGCTGGCCTGGCTACTTTAGCTGTTTATATTTCAATCAGGAGAGACGTGATGTATGAAATACATGTTTATTATCGGTCACATTATATAAATGAAACATAATGATGACAGTTTATAACAAGTGAATGCAATGTGTTTTGGCGACTAGGCCCAGGTTTTGTAGGACATCATTCGGGAAGGGAAAGAACTGTTTCCGATGAACCCCCCTGGGTCTAGACCTGGTGGTGGTGATGAGTGGTTAGGTCCGGTTGGAAGGGAGAAGGTTGAGCTTGGCCCTGAGCTGGAAGCAGGAGGCGAAGGGGTGGAGGAGGGTTGCGCGTTGACGCCTGGAAGACAGCTGATAGGAAAGGGGAGAGCATATATAGAGGGTTTAACAGGTGCGATAATTAGGCTTGTGAATGGAGGGAAGTGATAGGTTAGCTGAGGAGTGGTGCTCCCTGTCATCCAGTGGAGGGAGCGAGTATTGCCATGACGAGCAATACGGAGTGTTAGGTCTTCCTGTCTGAACTTGCGCTCAGCTTCATTAGCACCTCCAGGAAAATGGCGTATTTATATATATATATATGGCGCACTATGTTTTTTTTATGAATTAACGACCGAAGAAATCGCTGCATGTCTTCGGATTACATCTCTGGACTTGAGGGGTGTGCTCGAGGTCGTTACCAGCGTGAACTAGAGCTGTGTGGGTTGTCCGATTGCCCTTACAGACTGCTTGCAGATGTATGGAAAAACGACCCTCGAAAGTGGCCTTCGTCGATTTTGGCAGCATCTACGTCTATCTTCTGGAAACACCAGGTGGACACCCCACTTGTCTCAATAATATTATCATGCCATTGCATATATGTGGTATTTGAGAGTTGACTAGATATCGATTAAGGCAATAGGCTATGATATTCTGCTCGCACCTCGCGTGAAATGGCGGATACCGGAAGTACGGTGTCGCACTCGGCCCAAAACCCGTATGTGTGTGTGAAAGAACTGGCTGTCGGTGTTACACTAATGGCTGAACTGGAGCTCAGAGAAAGATTGAGAGTAACCCGGAGTCAGAGGAGATAAAGGTGTCTGAGGACAATCAGCCTCCTTATCTTCACTCGTCTTGTTCTCGCTGTGTTCAAGGACACACTCTCTGCAGTACTTTCCCATCACACTCTGGCTGAGGAGAATCTCAGGAAATATGTCCGCAGATATAAATATGTCCACTTTGATTTCCTGTTTGTGTTTTTATCATTCTCTGCTGCCTCTTAGCATTTTTAACATATTGTACGGTGTCCTTGGGTGTCATGAAGGCGCCTAAAATAAAATGTATTATTATTATTAAAGATATGACAATTTATCTCACAGTTTTATCCTTAAACCAATGAGAGCTGGATAAACGTTTGTATCGTAACGCAGAGCAAAAAGACTTGCTATGATGTCCTTAAAGGGCAACGTTATCTGCGTTGGAAAGGTACCATAAACATATGGATTATTAATATCATCCACTTTCATTGATTCTTTTGACCAACTTCCTGAGAATAACCACAAAAAACAATTCTGCTCATTTCCAGGTTCATATCAGTATGCAGTGTCTCTACTCTGACATGTCTGCATGCTTTAATCAAATCATTGTTCTCGTACTGCCTGTGCTGCAGCACCTCTTTTCACCCTCTGTCTGAAACCAGAGCCCAGTCTGCTCTGATTGGTTAGCTGGCTGGCCCTGTTGTGATCGCGTCTCCTGCGTCTTGGCCACGTGTCGCACTGGAACACACCGCAAAGACTTCAGCCGACGGCCAAGTAGCACGTACGCACTGCGCATGCGTGAGTGGCAATAACTCTCCTTACCAGCAGGCGGCGGTAGTGTGTATTCGTCATTCAAACCGACCGGAAGACAGACTGCGTGATACACCGAGAGAAGAAGAACAGACTGCGTGATATAAACAAACAACAAATAGCGTGTGCGTTCCATTTTCCCTCTACAGCAGGGGTGTCAAACTCAATTTCATCACGGGCCACATCAGCATGAAGGTTGCACTCAAAGGGCCGGTTGTAACTTTAAGACTATATAAAAATACATATATGAATATTTAATAATGTATTATATTACATTATTGCCTCTGCATTGGATTATTATCGGATAGGATAATAACTTCATAATTAACTACGTCTGAAAGCAGAAGTCTAGGGCAAATAATTGCAAGTCTCTTCAGTGAGCATGTCACAAAATGATTTAAAAAGAAAAGTCAAAATAAAAAAAATTAAGTGACATTTTGAAAGAAGTTGCATTTAAAAAAAGAAAAGTCAAATTCTGAGATGCATTGTGGGACATGTAGTTTATTGGCAACGTGCTTCTGTAAAGTAGCATGTAATCGCATAATAAACATATCATATTTTTTGCAAGCTCTTGTGGGGCCACATGAAATGAAGTCGCGAGCCGGATTTGGCCCCCGGGCCTTGAGTTTGACACCCCTGCTCTACAGCGAGAAGCTCACGAGCTTTCCCGAACCTGAGTCGAGAGCTGGAGTTCAATGAAATCTCAGATTTGCCTTCTTAATCGTTTGTTTGCGTCCCTCACTTCCGTTTCGCTTCTCATGCACTGATTCGCTAAGCTGAACAGCCAATCAGAGTGATTTATTTAGCCGACAGCTGGCGGCCGAAAAGACACGACGGGGGCGGGACACACCAATCTGAGTTGGGCGACAGGACGCTCATCGATGGCCAGACATCTATCGACATTTATCGACGCAGAAAAGTGTGTCCGGGCCTTCAGAGATGCCCCGCCCCCACGTGCAATGTGTTGGAGTGATAGCCAATAGAAGTTCGAGGAAGTCTTTGCAGACCATCTACAGGCACTGAAACCTATATGACACTACAGCAAAGGGAACATTCAGCTCTTGCCAACTTAAGTCCTTATCATAACTCTACCAAATTATCATTAAATATCATATAATATTATACAATACTGGGCGCTGTGCACTAGCTGCCCTCTGCTCCTAGTACTAGACCCCTGGCACTAGGATGGGTTAAATGCAGAGAACCCGTCACTGTGTGCTCTGCATGTGAGGCCATTAAAGGGGGTTCATCCCTCCCTATTCTAAGCTTTAAACCTTTTAAAAGCAAGTTTTCGACATGATTCCATTCTGTTTCTCTGTTTCTGAATATTGAATGCTCGGGGATGTTTGTGTGATATGTCAATGATTAATTAATCACTTATGATAAAAACATAGATGTGTATGCAGGAGAAGGGAAAATAGCATGTACGGTATTTGTTCAATACTAAATCAATGTGTACTGTTATGGCTGTGGGATCAATAATTGAGGTTTTAATGGGTTTCAACGGGGATATTTATGACTTTCTGTCTGCTGCACACTTTATCACAGAAGCTGAGACTTAAATCATAACATTTCCCATGCATTAACGGCCAAAATGATTGAAACTTTTTAAATTAAAGCAAACAAAAATGTCCCTATTGAGTCACTAAAGTTAACGAGGGGGGTTTTTATTTCCCACGCTTGGTAATCAGCGTCTTGCAGTGAATGGACGACGATGATGATGTGAAAGCTCTGCTGAGGTCTGATGTAATAACTCTTATTATCCTCCAGTGCTTTGTTGTCTGGCTGGCTGAGAGTTACGGGTATTTTATGGGTATTTACACCAAATCGTCTGGAAACACATCCGGTCAGCTTATTTCTCCACACGACGCGCTCTGGAGGATTGGTGAGAGAACGGTTGGTTCAATCAAACCACACTGTGGATGTTCTGAACAAAATGCTTAGTTTAGTGTTGAAAATGCCCGTTTTTTTGTAATTAAATGTATATATAATACAATTGTAAAGGCCCTGTCACACTGTCCCGAAATTGACACCCGATGGACACACGATAAAGGAAATGTTCAAATTCGGCTCTGATCGTAGCAACATCGGGCCATTCGTGTGGGCATCTTAAGCCATCGTATGACCGCCGGTGGAGTTTCTCAGGCTCTGTCAAAACACTGTCACTACACAATGATACTGTACTGATATTTTCAGACTTTGTTCTTTACTTTCTCCGTCTTTATATGTAGAACATATTACGTTTTCTCCGTAATGTTGTTTCCATAGCAACAACAACTTCCTGTCAACTCTCCTTCAAAATAATATATTATATCCTTTTTAGTTTCACAGTAACACAAATTGGGTTATTTACATAATATGTTTACATGATTTTGTTGTGCAATAAAGCAACCCGATGGACACACGATAAAGGAAATGTTCAAATTCGGCTGTGATCGTAGCAACATCGGGCCGTTCGTGAGGGCATCTTAAGCCTTCGTATGACCGCCGGTGGAGTTTCTCAGGCTCCGGCAGCAACTTCGTGAGCGGTGGCAAAATCTTTGGCATGCCAAAGAATTGCCGAAGGACCTTGCGAAGGTTCATTTTCGTGTTGAATTCGTGTGTCAATGTTGCCCTTCGTAAGGCCATCGTGAGGGCATCTTGTTATCATCGGTGCCATCGGGCATTCGCCCCGATCAGAGTGAGGGCGAATGCACCGATGATAACACGAAGATGACACGATTTGACAAGATGCCCTCACGAGTGCCTTACGAAGTTGCCGCTCATGAAGTTGCTGCCGGAACTTGAGAAACTCCACCGGCGGTCATACGATGGCTTAAGATGCCCTCACGAACGGCCCGATGTTGCTACGATCACAGCCGAATTTGAACATTTCCTTTATCGTGTGTCCATCGGGTGTCAATTTCGGGACAGTGTGACAGGGCCTTTAAGGCTACACGGGCATGCATTTCCTAACATTCGGTCTATATGCTGTAAAATGTATTATCTCTTCAATTTACACATGTCCTTTTTTATGAGGTTGTAAATCGTCAGATGTTGTCCAGATAGAGTAAACTAAATTGATTAGATTACGTTTAAATCTGGTAACAAATCATATAAACAGCACATTATCGTTTTGATGTCCTAAGCAATGAACTAGTAGCTGACATCCTCGTGGATTCATCTTCTTATTACAGACACATGCATTTCCTAACATTCGGTCTATATGCTGTAAAATGTATTATCTCTTGGATTTACACACGGCATCTATTGCACGTCTGTCCGTCCTGGGAGAGGGATCCCTCCTCTGCTGCTCTCCCTGAGGTTTCTCCCATGTTCCCCTTTAACTGTGGGTTTTCTCCGGAAGTGTTTCCTTGTACGATGTGAGGGTCTAAGGACAGAGGGTCTGAGGACAGAGGGTCTGAGGACAGAGGGTCTAAGGACAGAGGGTCTAAGGACAGAGGGTCTGAGGACAGAGGGTCTAAGGACAGAGGGTCTAAGGACAGAGGGTCTAAGGACAGAGGGTGTCGTATTTCTCATACTGATATTCTGAACAATCTGTGCTGTTGTATTTGCTGTAAAGTGTCTCTACTGTAGGCTATTTTTATTATATGTACAGCACTTTGTCTCGACCAAACATCGTTTATAAATGTGCTAAATAAATAAAACTTGATTTGATTTGATCAAACAAACCAATAATACAAGATGTTGGCAGATAAGTGTTTTCATTGAGACATACAAAAAACCAACTGGTAATTATTGTACATTTTAACATACATATTATTGCTACTGTGCTAACATGTGTCTTACCTTTGCCATTTGTGACAACAGTAATGTTTAATGCAGATCTTCAATTGTGGCCCTGCGAAGGCTTGCAGTGTTTGAGGGCTACACCGTTACCTGTTAACCCTGAGCCTGTGCGTCAGGCCTCAGGCTCGAAAAGGACATTCCCAGAACAAATGACCATATCTTCTAAAAGGGGTAAATTAATAATCTGTTTTCTCAAAGCAAGGATACACCTGTGAGTTGGATGTAGAAAAGTTAGAATCAATATAGATTTTTTTATTTTAAGGTAAATTCAGATTGAACATAGTAAAAAAAAAGATTATAGTGTCCGTCCTTGATGGGATGGTAGACTAAAAGCTTTAGGAATCCAAACTATAACATATAATAAGTACCCATTTGGGTTGATTTGCCATATCTCTGGCCCCCCTCGGCCGATTGTGATGATTGACACCTCGTTTGAACCGTTAGAGACAATAGAATCGAGGGGAGGTTCCTAAAATCCATCTAAACATTACCCATTGGTGAATGAGTGATGAATGCCCAAAACCGGAAGCTGGGTTGTAGCTCTAAAGGCCCTGACACACCAACCCGATTTTGGGAGTCAGAGGCCGTCAGAGGCTGTCGGGCATTCGCGGCGCCGTAGTCAGGTTGGTGTGTCCCGCACCGTCGACCGTGACACGCCTTATTTGGACTGCCAGACCCGATGCATGGCCGATTCAACATGTGAATCGGCATGCATCGGGTCGGGCAGTCGGACCAAATAATCACTCTGATTGGCTGTTCAGCTAGCGAATCAGTGCATGAGAAGCGAAGCGGAGGTGAGGGACGTAAACAAACGATTTAAGAAGGCACACACAGACTGCTATTCTTTTTCATCTCATCATGGCGATCTGGAACGATGAAAACGAAGACCTGCTCATCACCTTGATCCAGGAGAGGCCAGCTCTGTATGATATTACGGAGAAAAGATACTCTTCTTCTTCTCTGTCTTCCGGTTGTTGCCTCTTTTGAATGAGGAATACACACTACCGCCGCCTGCTGGTAAGGAGAGTTATTGCCACTCACGCACTGAAGTCGGTGCGGTGTGTTCCCGTGCGACACATGGCCAAAACGCAGGAGAACACGGCCAGGCAACAGCCGACTTCAGCGTCGGCTAGTCCTCTGGTGACTGCTTGGTGTGTCAGGGCCTTAATAGTGCTCATAACAGCTAATATGAAATCTCCGTTATTGACATAAATATGAAGATGGATTATCAGTAATCATTTCAAAGTGACAGACATATCGGATTAACCTTCAGCAGCGTTTTTATCGTGTTAATGCCATTGAACACAACTTTTGATCAGAACAACAGCAAAGGTAAGACAATGTCCCGTTTTTGCGCCGTAAAGCTACGTTGTGTGATGTCTGGGTTCGCTCAGTGATGATATTTATACCCCTAGTATCTGTGGAATCTCAGCTTGCTCGCTGATATCTTGTTTGTGCAGATCCGATAAGTCATCAAGTATTTCTACTGTGAGTTCTGTGCTAAGTGCGTTAGCATTTTTGTTCGCTCAGAGCTGATTTTGACGCTTCTTGTGAGGCTTGTGTTTTGTTTTAGTAAAAATAGTTCGTATCGTCAGTTAGCTGAGTTTCTTCCCGTGTGGGTATGACACATTAATAGGTTATTGAATGTTAAGAAGCCCTGGGACACAGTGTCGTGAAAAAAAGCCGGGGGGGGCTGTCGGGCTTAAGAGGTTAATCAATATATTAGTGCTATCAAAATTATCGCGTTAACGGCGGTAATTAATTTTTTGAATTAATTGCGTTAAAATATTTAACGCATTTAACGCATATGCAGAATGGCCCGCCCCATACGTGCCACAATGGCAGCGCCAGGGTATGGCTGGGGTAGGCTACACACCCATACCAATAAATGGCTTTCCCCACCATGAAAAATGATGTTAAAGTAAGCAAAATAAAGTCTGCCAACTCGCGGAGTAAATTGCACAGACAGCAGTTAGTCAGATTGATTTCAGTAGCCACGGTTTTGAAAACTTTTGTCACGTTGTGATCGTCTTCTCAATAGAACATCTTTGATAACGGCGTGGTGTTGTTGCAGGAAGTCCCGACGGAGAATACTTTTGCTGTAGTACAGGGGTGCACATAACTGGTACGCAGGTTATGTGCGTAGTCTGAAATGCGTACCGTCACTTGTGTCACAAAGCGCATTTGCGTACCGACGTACTTGTGAAGCTTTTCCAGAAGGCGGTTAGATCACCGGACGACAGAGTCGGTCTCCGTGTGCACAGACAGGCTGCTGTTAACGTCGGTCTGTACAACGGAACTGTGCCAAAACTACGCCAACCGGCTGCGGAGGGAGACCTCCCCCCTTCACTGGAGAACTGCGCTAAAACAGCTGATCACAACGTTCACACTCTGTGGTCACGAAGTACTCCACTAGCCCCCCCCCTCTGTCGACTTTCCTGAAGTACTCCCCGTTGATATAAATCAACACGTAATGAATTAAGACCCCACGGTTTGATGATTGATAGGTGTGTGGGCTGTCTTTAATTTTGACACGCAGAAAAATATTATAATAAACATAGATACTGTATGTTAAATGGATATATCCGCCTTGTTTCATTTATCTTTCCATTCCCACAACAATATACATAAAGAAATGGCATATTTTGGACATAGTTCGAATGGTGATTAATCATGATTAATTAATTTTTAAGCTGTGATTAATCTGATTAAAAAATGTAATCGTTTGACAGCCCTAAAATATATACATCATTTGATGGCTAGAGGCGTCACAATATCATATTATCACAATACTTCAGTTATATTTGTGAAACTATTGCCATTTTCAACCTTTTTCAATTCATATTGGGATATATTATACCATACATTAACAGCACATGATGCAGGGAGTCCACATTTAAATAAGATTTAAAGACACACTTCTGATTACTTTCGCCCATTTCACAATCTTTGTTTACCTTACTTCCTGCCAATTGCGCTGACTTAATACAAAAAATATAGCACCATCTAGTGTCTAAGTTATTTGACGAGTGCTTCTTTAAAAGTGTATATAATAAGCAATCAATGTTTATTTATATAGCCCAATATCACAAATGTTACATTTGTCTCAGTGGACTTCACAGTGTGTACAGAATATCAGTATGACAATACGACACCCCCTGTCCTCAGACCCTCTGTCCTCAGACCCCCTGTCCTCAGACCCTCTGTCCTTAGACCCTCTGTCCTTAGACCCTCACATCGTACAAGGAAAAACTTCCGAAGAAAACCCCACAGTTCAAAGGGAACATGGGAGAAACCTCAGGGAGAGCAACAGAGGAGCGATCCCTCTCCCAGGACGGACAGACGTGAGATAATACATTTGCAACGCATATAACAAGCAATCCAAACCTTAAACCAGATTGAAACCATAATTAATGTAAAAACAGTTTGAATAATTGTCACCAACATCAGGAAAGGTCTGTATACCTTGTGATGTGTTTCCTATATCCTGAGAAACTCCAGGAGTGATTCTAAACTCTGGGTCATGGTTTACACACACATACACACACACACGCACGCACACACACACACACACACACACACACACACGCACACGCACACCACACTCAGACTGAGAAAGGAGCACGTCCTCTGGTGTGAGTAGAGCCTGCTTAGAGTCCTGCTCTCCTCTCTTCCTGGGCCTCCAGCCAACAGACAGATTAACACAAGCCTCCGAACATCTTTCACACTCGCAGCTCTGACCTATCACCTGCAGGGAGATCCGGTGTAATCACAGAATAAGGTCTGACGCCGTCAAAAATACAAAGACTGATCACTCTCAGGCTTTTCCGGGAAATGTAGCCACAAGCTCATCGCGGCTAATGAGGGAGAATAAATAAAAAAACATGGCGGTGCCCGCTAAGAGCCTGAAAGACGGGATCCTTGGATCCATTCAGCTCTCTCCAACAACAGGCCATAAAAAGGCTAATGTATCCTGCTTCGCTACCAAGAATTCGGCAGTGTGGAATCCAAGAGGAATAACGACGCTTTTGTCTGGAGGTGCGCTGCGAGAAGGGAAAGTGAGAAAGCCAAAGGGTCACCGAGCTCACCTTACACCTCTTGTTCCCACAACGCCAAACTTTTTGTTGTTTTTCTTCTCTTTAAATCTCAGACCAGCTTTTTATTATCTGACACCGTCATCACGAGGGGAGTGTGTAAACACGAGCGCGACCTCCCGAGTCCTCAATGCAAGGAATATTTCCCAATAGCCGGCGAGAAACGCTTGGGAAGAAGAGGATTCCTGTCGGCTTATTTAGCATTTTTAAGACCCACAAAACGATTCACATTCGAGGGCATGGATGGGTTACTGAAAGGGTCTTTTGTGGCGAAGGGGCCCAAGGGGTCCGGGGTCAACAAGAGAGATGAGAAAATGACCAAGAATAGACCAGAAGATGACGAGAAAGAGACAAATACATTAAACGACTACAAAGAGACACACAAAGACCACACGGAAAAGACAACAAACGTATTGAAAGGAGGCAAAAAGAGAGTAAAAAATAGACTTTAAACGGACAGAAGGCAACCACAAAGAGACACACAATAGTTCCAAAGACACACAAATGACAAGAGAGACACAAAAAAGACCGAAAACAACCACAAAGAGACACACAATAGTTAGAAAGACACACAATATGACAAGAGAGACACAGAAAAGACCGACAACAACCACATAGAGACACACAATAGTTAGAAAGACACACAATATGACAAGAGAGACACAGAAAAGACCGACAACAACCACATGGAGACACACAATAGTTAGAAAGACACACAATATGACAAGAGAGACACAGAAAGACACGAAACAACCACATAGAGACACAATAGTTAGAAAGACACACAAAATGACAAGAGAGACAAAGACACACAACAACCACAAAGAGACACACAATAGTTACAAAGACACACAATATGACAAGAGAGACACAGAAAAGACCGAAAACAACCACAAAGAGACACACAATAGTTGGAAAGACACACAATATGACAAGAGAGACACAAAAAAGACCGAAAACAACCACAAAGAGACACACAATAGTTTGAAAGACACACAATATGACAAGAGAGACACAGAAAAGACTGACAACAACCACATGGAGACACACAATAGTTAGAAAGACACACAATATGACAAGAGAGACACAGAAAAGACCGACAACAACCACATGGAGACACACAATAGTTAGAAAGACACACAAAATGACAAGAGAGACACAAAAAAGACCGAAAACAACCACAAAGAGACACACAATAGTTTGAAAGACACACAATATGACAAGAGAGACACAGAAAAGACCGACAACAACCACATGGAGACACACAATAGTTAGAAAGACACACAATATGACAAGAGAGACACAGAAAAGACACGAAACAACCACATAGAGACACAATAGTTAGAAAGACACACAAAATGACAAGAGAGACAAAGACACACAACAACCACAAAGAGACACACAATAGTTAGAAAGACACACAATATGACAAGAGAGACAGAGAAGACACGAAACAACCACAAAGAGACACACAATAGTTTGAAAGACACACAATATGACGAGAGACACAGAAAAGACACGAAACAACCACAAAGAGACACACAATAGTTACAAAGACACACAAAATGACAAGAGAGACAGAGAAGACACGAAACAACCACAAAGAGACACACAATAGTTTGAAAGACACACAAAATGACGAGAGACACAAAAAGACCGAAA
>CM070484.1:42231725-42236725 GCA_036324585.1 Champsocephalus esox
TTCCAAAATAAATACTTAAATTATCCGCTAGATGGAGACAGCTAGTAACTATGTGACTGTGTCGTGTGGCGTATATTTACATTAATAAAACCTCATGTTAACACCAGTTTTACAAGCAGATTTAACCGCATTTAAGTGGCTATTTCTTCCTCACCTCTCCACCAGTACTTCTGTGAGATGAAGTCCCAGGTGAGCTGCTGGTTCAGGTGTTCCCCGCCCTCAGAGGCAACATGCTCCGCGGTGATGAGCTCCCTCCTCCGATCGTCCTGCAGCACCACCTCCAGCTCCGTGAAGTCATTCTGTCCCTTTAGCCGCCTCTGGTAGAACAAAGTCCCGCTGCGGACCACGTAGCATGTCGCTGCTTTGCGGATCTTTCTCTTGGTGTTCCCGGGGGTCCCTGCCGCGTAGGGCTCCCTCTCATCGGTCAGATAGCGGATGATGGCCCGGTAGCTCTCTTCGCTCGACATGTCGTAACCAGACACCAGCGCTTGTTACACTCACATCCGGGGGTTCTGCCGCCCACCTCGGCTTGTAAAATTGTGATTTGATTTTTTAGATAGTAGATAACGGGAAATATTAACGCTGGGATTAAATTTCACATTGTTTTCTTTAAGACGGAACTGCAGTTCTCGATCGTCAGGGTGGACTTGCTGACCCGAACAGACAAAATGGCTGCTGCACAACCGGATGTTGCGTGAGTGGTGTGGCGGAAGACGGTTATGAATGTCATCCGCCACAAGATGGCGCCGTGTGACTGAACCATAGACTGTATATATGGACTGAACACAACATCGACTTTTATCAAACATTTGACTGTAATATACATGTGACAGATACAAACCAACTGATGTAATACACATAATGAAATAGTTGTTATTATTATAATTGTTATTATCATTATTATACGTTAAAATACCTTACTTTAAATGTGTTTTAATTATGACATCTCTTTTACTTTACGTTAGTTTAATACTATAGAAATTAGTATTGTAATGAGAAACTGACTGATACAGTATACACCTTAGTAAAAGTAGTTAATCAGATAAAGATTGTTGTTATTATTAATTATATTTTACCTGTAATTTGATTCCCTGTGCCTCCAGTTCAGTCGCAGACCCCCATCCAGGGTTAAAGGTCCGTTATTATCACTCATATAAAGTCTGAGACCAGCAGAGGAACCCATTACAACTTTATTTAAGAGTCCCTGAAGTTATAACCTAGACTTCTACATTTTAATTGTTTATTTTAATCTAATGCCTACTTCACAAAACACAGTTATGAGGAAGAAATACTCGACGAGACTTTGATTGTTATTTTTGTCCCGGGTACAACTAAACAATTAGTTGCGTTAAAGACAATCGGAATTTCAACGATTGTTGTGATTAGGTGCTCCACAACAGCACCATTTTTTGATTTATCATGTATTGTTTATTTTGATTATTTAATACACTGTATATTTCTATCTGTTGCCTAGTGAAATTGTATATTGTAGTATTTAAATATATTCAGTATTTTCTTTATATTGTGTATTATTTAGATGTATTTTCTATTGTAATGTTGTATGTATTTGCTGTTCATGTACATTCTTTGTTTTATTGTATCTGTATCTTATTGTCTCTTTTAAATAGTTTCTCTCAGATGCGTGACAACACGACAATGTGATTACCCAATGTACTATATATTTCTAAAATGACACAATACCATAACACATTCATTTGTTTTGTAACTGAGTATTTTTCTCACAACAAAACACAAAAGTTTGATCTTGTAGTGAAACTTAAAATAGCAGACCTTCAGCATGTTACATATTAACAGATTCAACCGTAAACTAAAGACAGAGAAACAGTAAAAATGCTTTTGAACATTTATTGATAACAATATAAGAGGTTGATACCATGCAGTTTTTGGTGGAGATGTTAATCGTCCAATCCGTTGCATGGTAAGCGGGAAAACCGGAGTGAACCCGGAAAAAACCCAAAATGCTAAACCCACCCACACATATTTACCACCCTAACTAAAAATCCCACATTTCAATAACTCCCTTTAAAGACCCCACATTTCAATAACCCCCCTTTAAAGACCCCACATTTCAATAGCCCCCTTTAAAGAACCCACATTTCAATAGCCCCCTTTAAAGACCCCACATTTCAATAGCCCCCTTTAAAGAACCCACACGGGCTCAGAGCTGCGTCTGAAAGGCTTGCTCATGGCCTTGCCTACAGATTGGAAGAATTTGCAGACGGCTCGTCTCTTCTTTGGTTGACGCATCAGGCGAGCTTTGATAATGGACGCCACGCAATTTTCATCTGACGATCCTGCCATGTTGAACATCACGAGCACGGACTCTGCGGAGCCCCAGATCCTGACCAGGTCCTTGTAAACCACCTTGTCGAGGGTCCGGAATGTGTCCGGGGTTACTGTGAAGCTTTCCTCCTCGACCTTGGCCCACACTTTCTCCAACAAGCTCTCAACGATGCCGACTGAGTTTCCAATGTTGTGGTTCACCTTTGCGTTCTTGAAAAGCCGTGTGATCAGTTTCTGAACCAGAACCTTGACATTCATTTTGGCTTTCAAGGACACTGACACTGGGGCTTCTTCGGTGATTATCGGTCGCACCTCAATCTCCTCGAAAGCCGATATCATCCTTTCGGTTTGTGTGACGGCCTCGTTGTTCACAAACCACCCGAACACTCCTAAGAAGCGACGCACTTGCCTCGTTATCGCAGATTTCACAGCCTCTGGGGGCGGGGCCACTAATATTTCCGTAACTCCTGGGGTAGACTCGGGAATCTTCATCTCTCTCAGGGTGTGAGCGTAGAGGAGTTCTTTGAGATCCTTTTCGAACACATGGTCCTTGCCGAGGGAAATGATTTTCATTCTCCGATTAACATCACCCTTCCTCATGAGCAACTCTTCAATATCGATATCGAAAGCTCTCATTGAAATCAGGCTGCCAGCTCTTGCTCCAGGGCAAAAGGTTTTCTTCAGCCCTGACAGCATTCGATGTATGGTCAGTTTGGCAACACGTCTGGTTAAAAAGGCCTTGATATTTCCGCATTTAATTTTCTCGCCCAGCTTGATCTCGGCTTCTACTTCTTCAGTGGTAAGCGTTGAACTGCTCTTTGCTCCCAGACACTCCCTCACGATGAGTTGAGTGAGTTCAGCAATCTCCACGACCGTGTCGGCTCTAAGAAGATCCCTCTCACCTTTGGTCATAGTATCCATTAGGGGCTCTGTGATTTTGAAAAACTCTTTTGTAAGGATATCCTTGACTATTCTGGATGTTTCGCTTCCAATGCTGTCTTCTAATCCTGAGCTATTCGAGAGGGTAGACTCGGACCCTGAGGTTTGAAAGAGGTTATAGTAGACCTCTGGGGTTTTTGAGTGGGTCGACCCTGTCTCTGAGGTTTGATAGGGGCGAGCTACTGAGGTTTTTGAGTGGGTAGACCCTGTCCCTGAGGTTTGAAAGAGGTTATAGTAGACCTCTGGGGTTTTTGAGTGGGTCGACCCTGTCTCTGAGGTTTGATAGGGGCGAGCTACTGAGGTTTTTGAGAGGGTAGACTCGGACCCTGAGGTTTGAAAGAGGTTATAGTAGACCTCTGAGGTTTTTGAGTGGGCAGACCCTGTCACTGAGGTTTGATAGGGGCGAGCAACTGAGGTTTTTGAGAGGGTAGACCCGGACCCTGAGGTTTGAAAGAGGGTATAGTTGACCTCTGAGGTTTTTGAGTAGGCAGACCCTGTCACTGAGGTCTTAGAGGGGCCTGAGGACTCGTGGCTCTTTTCTTCGTTGACGTCATCCCCTTTTTGTCCATCAGTGGAGGTCTCCATAGCCCTCTTGTCTTTGCGGAATCTAAATCGAAACAAGCCCTTCATCTTAGCCCCAATAGTTCTCAACATATGGATGGCGTGACCAACCATGACATTAAGTCTGTGGTGAGAAGTGACGTGTTCGCTTTCCATAATACCCTCAGCCTGGGAATTGCAGCTGACTGCTGACTTGACGCTGGTTACAGCTTCTTTCACCAGCAGCCTGGTTAAACGTGTGGCGCTGACACACTCAACCATGTCCTTAATGCCCAGAAAATCAGCGATAGTCTGAGGGAGTGTGTTGCCCAGAATGGACCAGACAACCTCCTCAGAAATGATGAAATTGTTGTTCTTCATGGCGACTAGTAGGGATTTTGTCAGTACATCTACTAGGTCCAAAATAAACTCTGCCACATAAATTTTGATGCCATCATCAGATGAGTTTTTGTTCAGGGATTCCCACTTATCCACTGGCAGCCTGCTGAAGAACTTTAGAATCACTGGGCGGATGTCATCTCGACTGATCGCTGCCATGTTCTCTTCCTGTGGGATAGCTGATTGAGACATAGTCATTTTAGATTGAATTTTAACTACTTGGTAATACTAATTATGTTGTATTAATTACTATCTTTTTAAGTAATTCTGCTCTGTAGTAATAATTATTTTCTAATAATAACTATGCTCTGAATTAGTTCTTTGGTAAGTTATCCTATCCTTTTGGTGAAATATCTGTCTGTTTTTGAACGCACTGCACTCTCTGTAAGCCTCTCAAAGGGTGACCAGATGTGATACTGAGGTCCCTTTGCAGGTTTCAGTGTGCTTTGATGCGTCATTTCAAATGACGTCATCGGATCAAAGCTCTGACGTAATCATGAGGTCATCAGATCAATGTTTGAATATATCTGTGGTTTGAACGTTCGTTCGCTAAGCCCCGCCCCCGAACAACGCTGCCGTGTTGTTTTGCGGAAGCCCCGTGTTGTTTTTTGAAATCAAGGCAAAAGCATCTCCTGTCAAAAATGAGAAAGAACACAGAAAGAAATGGAAGAGTTGATCTATAATGTTAATAATGGCTTATTGATGTATACTGTTAAAAATGTGTAACATTTAAACACTTAAAGTTACATTACCACAGATCCACATAAACAAAACGAGCCTAACACTTCAGCCTGTTGTCCATAAGATGGCAGCAGAGC
>CM070484.1:42246725-42262546 GCA_036324585.1 Champsocephalus esox
GACCAGCAGAGGTGGGGAGAGGCGGGGCTATTGCCTCATCATTATTGCTGTAGATGTTGCACAAACAACTGTAGCATGGTCAATAGCGTCCGGAGCACGATAGCAACTCTGCGATCCGCCATTGTTGTTGTTGTTGTTGGTGGCGAAACACTTCAGCAATGGCGCGGGGTAAACGGAGGTGAGCACCAATAATCCTTCAAGTACATTAGCTTCAAATAACCCAAACCTTTTTAAGTAGTCCATCTTTATTTCTTTGTTAATCACGTTTTTTGCTTGTAATTTTTTATGTAACTGAAACTAAACACATTACATAGCATATAAAGCAAGTGCAATAAACCATAAGGATTCAAACTGAGGACGACAAACACATTTCTAGTCATTTTGAGTCTCCTCATTATATTGTGTCATAATAATTGTACATGTATTGACTTTTGAGGTGGAACTACTTTTCCCGTGTAGCTTTATCTTACCAAACTTGTTTCCCCCCCCCAGTAAAAGTAGTTCCTATCTTTCTCAACACTTTCCCCAGATACATTTCTCTCTAACAAAGCCTGCTGTGTTTTTAGTTTTAATTCACTGACGGCATGCTGAGCTGCACATCATGTCACTTCCTCCTTCGGGAGGTGTTTGCTCTTAGATTCGTTTCCGCCTCATTGAGCTTTTGTTTGGTTTTGAGCAGGTTTTTGCGGTAACGAGAAGACAAAAGGCAATCGTGACTCAAACAGGAAGTCTGGTGTATGTTTCAGAGCGGTAAAAAAAACACGTGCTCAACTGTCAAGGGCTTGCATGCAAAGAGGAGGGGAATTCAAGGCAAGCAGATTGTTGCTATCTATCGATCCCTCCGCAAGAAAGTTAATTAATGAATCGTCCAAAATATCATCCTATTCCTGTTAAAGAGGACATGCTATTTTCATGTTCAGGTGTATATCAGTATGTAGTGTCTCTACTTTAAAGAGTCCTCTCCTGCTGATGTTCAGGTGTATATCAGTATGTAGTGTCTCTACTTTAAAGAGTCCTCTCCTGCTGATGTTCAGGTGTATATCAGTATGTAGTGTCTCTACTTTAAAGAGTCCTCTCCTGCTGATGTTCAGGTGTATATCAGTATGTAGTGTCTCTACTTTAAAGAGTCCTCTCCTGCTGATGTTCAGGTGTATATCAGTATGTAGTGTCTCTACTTTAAAGAGTCCTCTCCTGCTGATGTTCAGGTGTATATCAGTATGTAGTGTCTCTACTTTAAAGAGTCCTCTCCTGCTGATGTTCAGGTGTATATCAGTATATAGTGTCTCTACTTTAAAGAGTCCTCTCCTGATGATGTTCAGGTGTATATCAGTATGTAGTGTCTCCACTTTAAAGAGTCCTCTCCTGCTGATGTTCAGGTGTATATCAGTATGTAGTGTCTCCACTTTAAAGAGTCCTCTCCTGCTGATGTTCAGGTGTATATCAGTATGTAGTGTCTCCACTTTAAAGAGTCCTCTCCTGCTGATGTTCAGGTGTATATCAGTATGTAGTGTCTCTACTTTAAAGAGTCCTCTCCTGCTGATGTTCAGGTGTATATCAGTATGTAGTGTCTCTACTTTAAAGAGTCCTCTCCTGCTGATGTTCAGGTGTATATCAGTATGTAGTGTCTCTACTTTAAAGAGTCCTCTCCTGATGATGTTCAGGTGTATATCAGTATGTAGTGTCTCCACTTTAAATAGTCCTCTCCTGCTGATGTTCAGGTGTATATCAGTGTGTAGTGTCTCTGTGACATGTCCCGCCCCTTAGCCTATCACGTACAATGTGTCGGAGTGCTAGCCAATAGGAGCTCAAGTGTTACATAGTGAAGTCATTATGTTCTTGAAGTAAACAAAGCAGTCCAATGGAGGCTCGGAAGAGATTAAATAAAAACGTTTTAAATATTTACTTCACATCCAGTCAGAGACTTCATCATCATGCCATCTCACACAATAAAGTCTGTATACTCTGTCCTACAGAAACCTCCTCTCTGCTCTCTATCGTCACTTTGGGGACAAATATCAAAGCAAATTACTCAGATTATAGTTGTTAAGCCTCTTTCAGTGGAGGTCTCTTTGAGTCACTTTTGAGCCGTTTTGAGGCCATTTTGTGTCTTTATAGTGATGTTGTGTCTCCATGCAGTTATTTTACATGTTTTGCAGTCTTTTTGTGTCGTGTAGTAGTTATGTTGTCTCGCTTTGTTGAAATGTTGTGTCTTTTTAGTAATTTTGTATCTCTTTGTAGTAATTTGTTGTCTCTTTGTAGTCATTGTGTAGTTATTTTACTTTTTGTTGTGCCTTTTTTTTGTCATATTGTGTCTCTGTTGTCCCTTTGTGTCTCTATGTTGTAAGTTAGAGTGTTTTTTTAGTCGTATTTTTCTCTTTGAAGTCCTTTTGTGTATCTACAGTATGTAGTCCTTTTGTGTATCTATGTAGTCCTTTTGTGTATCTATATGTAGTCCTTTTGTGTATCTATGTAGTCCTTTTGTGTATCTACAGTATGTAGTTCTTTTGTGTATCTATGTAGTCCTTTTGTGTATCTATGTAGTCCTTTTGTGTCTCTATTTAGTCCTTTTGTGTCTCTATGTTGTCCTTTTGTGTCTCTATGTAGTCCTTTTGTGTATCTATGTAGTCATTTTGTGTCTCTATGTAGTCCTTTTGTGTCTCTATGTAGTCCTTTTGTGTCTCTATGTAGTCCTTTTGTGTCTCTATGTAGTCCTTTTGTGTCTCTATGTAGTCCTTTTGTCTCTATGTAGTCCTTTTTGTGTCTCTATGTAGTCCTTTTGTGTCTCTATGTAGTCTTTTTGTGTATCTATGTAGTCCTTTTGTGTCTCTATGTAGTCCTTTTGTGTCTCTATGTAGTCTTTTTGTGTATCTATGTAGTCCTTTTGTGTCTCTATGTAGTCCTTTTGTGTATCTATGTAGTCTTTTTGTGTATCTACAGTATGTAGTCCTTTTGTCTCTATGTAGTCCTTTTGTGTCTCTATGTAGTCCTTTTGTGTCTCTATGTAGTCCTTTTGTCTCTATGTAGTCCTTTTGTGTCTCTATGTAGTCTTTTTGTGTATCTATGTAGTCCTTTTGTGTCTCTATGTAGTCCTTTTGTGTATCTATGTAGTCCTTTTGTGTCTCTATGTAGTCTTTTTGTGTCTCTATGTAGTCCTTTTGTCTCTATGTAGTCCTTTTGTGTATCTATGTAGTCCTTTTGTGTATCTATGTAGTCCTTTTGTGTCTCTATGTAGTCCTTTTGTGTATCTATGTAGTCCTTTTGTGTATCTATGTAGTCCTTTTGTGTATCTACAGTATGTAGTCCTTTTGTGTCTCTATGCTGTAATTTAGTGTGTTTTTAGTCGTATGTGTCTCTTTTTAGTCATTTTGTGTCTCTTTGTAGTCACTTTGAGTCTGTTTGCGGTCATTTTGTGTCTTTGTGCCGCATTTAGTAATCATTTTGTGTATTTCCAGTCATCATATGTCTCTTTCCAGATATATTGCCTTTTGTTGAACTCATTTGAGTCTCTTCCTTGTCTATTTGAGTCTCTTTTAGGAACAGTTCATAGGCCAAGGTCTCCCCTGCACTTCAACTCTCGTTCCCTGTTCCCTGTACACCAGTAAGGACTGCCATCTTTCCTAATGTATCCTCCATTTTGTCCTCCTCCTTACCTCACCCCGCCCCCTTCGAAGTGAATGACTGCACACTTCATGGTCCCTTGTTTCCTGTTTTCATCACTCATCCACAGCCTATTGGATCATTTTGATCTTTAGCCGTCTGTCGCAGTTTATTTCACCTCACGTGACGCACAGACGCCCTGATGCTGTCCTCGCTCTCTGACCTTGACATGGGAGTAAACACAGCCTCGGGCAGTAAATAGTTGTGATCAGTGCCCCTGTTACCCGCATGAGTGCACATTTGGCATTCGGTTGTATATTTGCTGTTGAATCTTTTTCCACTCTCAGTTAGAGCAAGGCGGTATTGACTGTACACACGATATTTCCACCATAAAGCAGGAGTTTTGACCTTGGTATCAAATAATCAGGCGTTGTGGATTTAATTGCATCTTTAATATCCTTGTAGAGATTCCCCTTTCTTTGTTAATTAACTCCAAAACACTGAATATTTGTATGCTTCGCAGGAAAAGGAACTTATTTTAAAAACGAATTATTATAATTTTTGATTGACTTTCAGTTTTTAGGGAACTTTCTTCTACTTTAAATATCCGGTATACATTTTAGGATTGTATGTGATCTCATTTAGTATGTAATATTGTTAAAAATCTAAATACAGAAATAAAGTATGAGAATATAATGTAAAATTAAATATATTATATTATACTTTGGTGGGTATTATTGATGTCGAAAAATCTAGAATTATATTATGATATATATATATATCATATATTCTAAAAATTTAGAATAAGTCTTGAAAATTAATAGAAATATAATATTTTAGCAAGCTTGTTTAATTAAGTATCATTGTTAAACATCGAAATAAAGAAGGAAAACTGTTTCTTAAATAATACATACAAAATGATACAATATTAAAGATGGGGTAGTTCATTTTGGAGAAACCAGCTCGAGTGCGCTAGAATTTGAAAGTACGCAGCCGCAAGAAATCTGCCCCTTCCTTCAGACTTCCTCACAGAGCCCCTCCCCCAATGACCAATGAGGGCAGAGATCAGTTTGTGCCCCGATGGAAGGCTGACAGGCAGGCAGACCATCCAGTTACTTTAGCCGGCTCAGATGATTGGTCGTGCTTTTTACAGCGCCACGGCTTCCACAGAGGACTTTTTTTAATGTATTTATTGCCAAAGCATTTAATGTATTCATTGCTATCGGGATGTTCAGAGCATTCCATGGAATATAACAAAAAGGGTATCTCGAGGCGGTTTCTCAAACTTTCCTACCCCACCTTTAACAATAAATAAACATTTAAATCATATTCATAACCATATAGCCTATTTATTTGAAATGTGTTGCTATCTACTGTCTGTCCTGTTACACTAATGGCTCTGAGCTAAAGTATTAGTCATTCGATGAGATGATAACAATTATTCCTCAAGATGACAAGGAGTGTCTAAAGTTTTAAAGAACAGAAAGATGCATTATTAAAATCCATATTACTTCTCTTATCTACGTGAGACTTTGGGCCCAGGTTTAGGACTTTGTGTCTACAGTAGATCGGCTCTCTTGATTTGGAGTCTTTGGGCCGCAGTTTTTTTGTAATCTACTCTTTCACACACAGTGACGTCACGAGCTACCCACAATGCAACGCGCGCCATATATATATATATATATATATAAATACGCCATTTTCCTGGAGGTGCTAATATCCTGGAGGTGCTAATATAAACAGCTAGCTAAAGTAGCCAGGCTGCTACTTGGCTGGCCTGGCTACTTTAGCTGTTTATATTTCAATCAGGAGAGACGTGATGTATGAAAAACATGTTTATTATCGGTCACATTATATAAATGAAACATAATGATGACAGTTTATAACAAGTGAATGCAATGTGTTTTGGCGACTAGGCCCAGGTTTTGTAGGACATCATTCGGGAAGGGAAAGAACCGTTTCCGATGAACCCCCCTGGGTCTAGACCTGGTGGTGGTGATAAGTGGTCCGGTTGGAAGGGAGAAGGTTGAGCTTGGCCCTGAGCTGGAAGCAGGAGGCGAAGGGGTGGAGGAGGGTTGCGCGTTGACGCCTGGAAGACAGCTGATAGGAAAGGGGAGAGCATATATAGAGGGTTTAACAGGTGCGATAATTAGGCTTGTGAATGGAGGGAAGTGATAGGTTAGCTGAGGAGTGGTGCTCACTGTCATCCAGTGGAGGGAGCGAGTATTGCCATGACGAGCAATACGGAGTGTTAGGTCTTCCTGTCTGAACTTGCGCTCAGCTTCATTAGCACCTCCAGGAAAATGGCGTATTTATATATATATATATGGCGCACTAGGTTTTTTTTATGAATTAACGACCGAAGAAATCGCTGCATGTCTTCGGATTACATCTCTGGACTTGAGGGGTGTGCTCGAGGTCGTTACCAGCGTGAACTAGAGCTGTGTGGGTTGTCCGATTGCCCTTACAGACTGCTTGCAGATGTTTGGAAAAACGACCCTCGAAAGTGGCCTTCGTCGATTTTGGCAGCATCTACGTCTATCTTCTGGAAACACCAGGTGGACACCCCACTTGTCTCAATAATATTATCATGCCATTGCATATATGTGGTATTTGAGAGTTGACTAGATATCGATTAAGGCAATAGGCTATGATATTCTGCTCGCACCTCGCGTGAAATGGCGGATACCGGAAGTACGGTGTCGCACTCGGCCCAAAACCCGTATGTGTGTGTGAAAGAACTGGCTGTCGGTGTTACACTAATGGCTGAACTGGAGCTCAGAGAAAGATTGAGAGTAACCCGGAGTCAGAGGAGATAAAGGTGTCTGAGGACAATCAGCCTCCTTATCTTCACTCGTCTTGTTCTCGCTGTGTTCAAGGACACACTCTCTGCAGTACTTTCCCATCACACTCTGGCTGAGGAGAATCTCAGGAAATATGTCCGCAGATATAAATATGTCCACTTTGATTTCCTGTTTGTGTTTTTATCATTCTCTGCTGCCTCTTAGCATTTTTAACATATTGTACGGTGTCCTTGGGTGTCATGAAGGCGCCTAAAATAAAATGTATTATTATTATTAAAGATATGACAATTTATCTCACAGTTTTATCCTTAAACCAATGAGAGCTGGATAAACGTTTGTATCGTAACGCAGAGCAAAAAGACTTGCTATGATGTCCTTAAAGGGCAACGTTATCTGCGTTGGAAAGGTACCATAAACATATGGATTATTAATATCATCCACTTTCATTGATTCTTTTGACCAACTTCCTGAGAATAACCACAAAAAACAATTCTGCTCATTTCCAGGTTCATATCAGTATGCAGTGTCTCTACTCTGACATGTCTGCATGCTTTAATCAAATCATTGTTCTCGTACTGCCTGTGCTGCAGCACCTCTTTTCACCCTCTGTCTGAAACCAGAGCCCAGTCTGCTCTGATTGGTTAGCTGGCTGGCCCTGTTGTGATCGCGTCTCCTGCGTCTTGGCCACGTGTCGCACTGGAACACACCGCAAAGACTTCAGCCGACGGCCAAGTAGCACGTACGCACTGCGCATGCGTGAGTGGCAATAACTCTCCTTACCAGCAGGCGGCGGTAGTGTGTATTCGTCATTCAAACCGACCGGAAGACAGACTGCGTGATACACCGAGAGAAGAAGAACAGACTGCGTGATATAAACAAACAACAAATAGCGCGTGCGTTCCATTTTCCCTCTACAGCAGGGGTGTCAAACTCAATTTCATCGCGGGCCACATCAGCATTATGGTTGCACTCAAAGGGCCGGTTGTAACTTTAAGACTATATAAAAATACATATATGAATATTTAATAATGTATTATATTACATTATTGCCTCTGCATTGGATTATTATCGGATAGGATAATAACTTCATAATTAACTACGTCTGAAAGCAGAAGTCCAGGGCAAATAATTGCAAGTCTCTTCAGTGAGAATGTCACAAAATGATTTAAAAAGAAAAGTCAAAATAAAAAAAATTAAGTGACATTTTGAAAGAAGTTGCATTTAAAAAAAGAAAAGTCAAATTCTGAGATGCATTGTGGGACATGTAGTTTATTGGCAACGTGCTTCTGTAAAGTAGCATGTAATCGCATAATAAACATATCATATTTTTTGCAAGCTCTTGTGGGGCCACATGAAATGAAGTCGCGGGCCGGATCTGGCCCCCGGGCCTTGAGTTTGACACCCCTGCTCTACAGCGAGAAGCTCACGAGCTTTCCCGAACCTGAGTCGAGAGCTGGAGTTCAATGAAATCTCAGATTTGCCTTCTTAATCGTTTGTTTGCGTCCCTCACTTCCGTTTCGCTTCTCATGCACTGATTCGCTAAGCTGAACAGCCAATCAGAGTGATTTATTTAGCCGACAGCTGGCGGCCGAAAAGACACGACGGGGGCGGGACACACCAATCTGAGTTGGGCGACAGGACGCTCATCGATGGCCAGACATCTATCGACATTTATCGACGCAGAAAAGTGTGTCCGGGCCTTCAGAGATGCCCCGCCCCCACGTGCAATGTGTTGGAGTGATAGCCAATAGAAGTTCGAGGAAGTCTTTGCAGACCATCTACAGGCACTGAAACCTATATGACACTACAGCAAAGGGAACATTCAGCTCTTGCCAACTTAAGTCCTTATCATAACTCTACCAAATTATCATTAAATATCATATAATATTATACAATACTGGGCGCTGTGCACTAGCTGCCCTCTGCTCCTAGTACTAGACCCCTGGCACTAGGATGGGTTAAATGCAGAGAACCCGTCACTGTGTGCTCTGCATGTGAGGCCATTAAAGGGGGTTCATCCCTCCCTATTCTAAGCTTTAAACCTTTTAAAAGCAAGTTTTCGACATGATTCCATTCTGTTTCTCTGTTTCTGAATATTGAATGCTCGGGGATGTTTGTGTGATATGTCAATGATTAATTAATCACTTATGATAAAAACATAGATGTGTATGCAGGAGAAGGGAAAATAGCATGTACGGTATTTGTTCAATACTAAATCAATGTGTACTGTTATGGCTGTGGGATCAATAATTGAGGTTTTAATGGGTTTCAACGGGGATATTTATGACTTTCTGTCTGCTGCACACTTTATCACAGAAGCTGAGACTTAAATCATAACATTTCCCATGCATTAACGGCCAAAATGATTGAAACTTTTTAAATTAAAGCAAACAAAAATGTCCCTATTGAGTCACTAAAGTTAACGAGGGGGGTTTTTATTTCCCACGCTTGGTAATCAGCGTCTTGCAGTGAATGGACGACGATGATGATGTGAAAGCTCTGCTGAGGTCTGATGTAATAACTCTTATTATCCTCCAGTGCTTTGTTGTCTGGCTGGCTGAGAGTTATGGGTATTTTATGGGTATTTACACCAAATCGTCTGGAAACACATCCGGTCAGCTTATTTCTCCACACGACGCGCTCTGGAGGATTGGTGAGAGAACGGTTGGTTCAATCAAACCACACTGTGGATGTTCTGAACAAAATACTTAGTTTAGTGTTGAAAATGCCCGTTTTTTTGTAATTAAATGTATATATAATACAATTGTAAAGGCCCTGTCACACTGTCCCGAAATTGACACCCGATGGACACACGATAAAGGAAATGTTCAAATTCGGCTCTGATCGTAGCAACATCGGGCCGTTTGTGAGGGCATCTTAAGCCATCGTATGACCGCCGGTGGAGTTTCTCAGGCTCTGTCAAAACACTGTCACTACACAATGATACTGTACTGATATTTTCAGACTTTGTTCTTTACTTTCTCCGTCTTTATATGTAGAACATATTACGTTTTCTCCGTAATGTTGTTTCCATAGCAACAACAACTTCCTGTCAACTCTCCTTCAAAATAATATATTATATCCTTTTTAGTTTCACAGTAACACAAATTGGGTTATTTACATAATATGTTTACATGATTTTGTTGTGCAATAAAGCAACCCGATGGACACACGATAAAGGAAATGTTCAAATTCGGCTGTGATCGTAGCAACATCGGGCCGTTCGTGAGGGCATCTTAAGCCTTCGTATGACCGCCGGTGGAGTTTCTCAGGCTCCGGCAGCAACTTCGTGAGCGGTGGCAAAATCTTTGGCATGCCAAAGAATTGCCGAAGGACCTTGCGAAGGTTCATTTTCGTGTTGAATTCGTGTGTCAATGTTGCCCTTCGTAAGGCCATCGTGAGGGCATCTTGTTATCATCGGTGCCATCGGGCATTCGCCCCGATCAGAGTGAGGGCGAATGCACCGATGATAACACGAAGATGACACGATTTGACAAGATGCCCTCACGAGTGCCTTACGAAGTTGCCGCTCATGAAGTTGCTGTCGGAACTTGAGAAACTCCACCGGCGGTCATACGATGGCTTAAGATGCCCTCACGAACGGCCCGATGTTGCTACGATCACAGCCGAATTTGAACATTTCCTTTATCGTGTGTCCATCGGGTGTCAATTTCGGGACAGTGTGACAGGGCCTTTAAGGCTACACGGGCATGCATTTCCTAACATTCGGTCTATATGCTGTAAAATGTATTATCTCTTCAATTTACACATGTCCTTTTTTATGAGGTTGTAAATCGTCAGATGTTGTCCAGATAGAGTAAACTAAATTGATTAGATTACGTTTAAATCTGGTAACAAATCATATAAACAGCACATTATCGTTTTGATGTCCTAAGCAATGAACTAGTAGCTGACATCCTCGTGGATTCATCTTCTTATTACAGACACATGCATTTCCTAACATTCGGTCTATATGCTGTAAAATGTATTATCTCTTGGATTTACACACGGCATCTATTGCACGTCTGTCCGTCCTGGGAGAGGGATCCCTCCTCTGCTGCTCTCCCTGAGGTTTCTCCCATGTTCCCCTTTAACTGTGGGTTTTCTCCGGAAGTGTTTCCTTGTACGATGTGAGGGTCTAAGGACAGAGGGTCTGAGGACAGAGGGTCTAAGGACAGAGGGTCTAAGGACAGAGGGTCTAAGGACAGAGGGTGTCGTATTTCTCATACTGATATTCTGAACAATCTGTGTTGTTGTATTTGCTGTAAAGTGTCTCTACTGTAGGCTATTTTTATTATATGTACAGCACTTTGTCTCGACCAAAAATCGTTTATAAATGTGCTAAATAAATAAAACTTGATTTGATTTGATCAAACAAACCAATAATACAAGATGTTGGCAGATAAGTGTTTTCATTGAGACATAAAAAAACCAACTGGTAATTATTGTACATTTTAACATACATATTATTGCTACTGTGCTAACATGTGTCTTACCTTTGCCATTTGTGACAACAGTAATGTTTAATGCAGATCTTCAATTGTGGCCCTGCGAAGGCTTGCAGTGTTTGAGGGCTACACCGTTACCTGTTAACCCTGAGCCTGTGCGTCAGGCCTCAGGCTCGAAAAGGACATTCCCAGAACAAATGACCATATCTTCTAAAAGGGGTAAATTAATAATCTGTTTTCTCAAAGCAAGGATACACCTGTGAGTTGGATGTAGAAAAGTTAGAATCAATATAGATTTTTTTATTTTAAGGTAAATTCAGATTGAACATAGTAAAAAAAAAGATTATAGTGTCCGTCCTTGATGGGATGGTAGACTAAAAGCTTTAGGAATCCAAACTATAACATATAATAAGTACCCATTTGGGTTGATTTGCCATATCTCTGGCCCCCCTCGGCCGATTGTGATGATTGACACCTCGTTTGAACCGTTAGAGACAATAGAATCGAGGGGAGGTTCCTAAAATCCATCTAAACATTACCCATTGGTGAATGAGTGATGAATGCCCAAAACCGGAAGCTGGGTTGTAGCTCTAAAGGCCCTGACACACCAACCCGATTTTGGGAGTCAGAGGCCGTCAGAGGCTGTCGGGCATTCGCGGCGCCGTAGTCAGGTTGGTGTGTCCCGCACCGTCGACCATGACACGCCTTATTTGGACTGCCAGACCCGATGCATGGCCGATTCAACATGCATCGGGTCGGGCAGTCGGACCAAATAATCACTCTGATTGGCTGTTCAGCTAGCGAATCAGTGCATGAGAAGCGAAGCGGAGGTGAGGGACGTAAACAAACGATTTAAGAAGGCACACACAGACTGCTATTCTTTTTCATCTCATCATGGTGATCTGGAATGATGAAAACGAAGACCTGCTCATCACCTTGATCCAGGAGAGGCCAGCTCTGTATGATATTACGGAGAAAAGATACTCTTCTTCTTCTCTGTCTTCCGGTTGTTGCCTCTTTTGAATGAGGAATACACACTACCGCCGCCTGCTGGTAAGGAGAGTTATTGCCACTCACGCACTGAAGTCGGTGCGGTGTGTTCCCGTGCGACACATGGCCAAAACGCAGGAGAACACGGCCAGGCAACAGCCGACTTCAGCGTCGGCTAGTCCTCTGGTGACTGCTTGGTGTGTCAGGGCCTTTACAGTGCTAATAAGAGCTAATATGAAATCTCCGTTATTGACATAAATATGAAGATGGATTATCAGTAATCATTTCAAAGTGACAGACATATCGGATTAACCTTCAGCAGCGTTTTTATCGTGTTAATGCCATTGAACACAACTTTTGATCAGAACAACAGCAAAGGTAAGACAATGTCCCGTTTTTGCGCCGTAAAGCTACGTTGTGTGATGTCTGGGTTCGCTCAGTGATGATATTTATACCCCTAGTATCTGTGGAATCTCAGCTTGCTCGCTGATATCTTGTTTGTGCAGATCCGATAAGTCATCAAGTATTTCTACTGTGAGTTCTGTGCTAAGTGCGTTAGCATTTTTGTTCGCTCAGAGCTGATTTTGACGCTTCTTGTGAGGCTTGTGTTTTGTTTTGGTAAAAATAGTTCGTATCGTCAGTTAGCTGAGTTTCTTCCCGTGTGGGTATGACACATTAATAGGTTATTGAATGTTAAGAAGCCCTGGGACACAGTGTCGTGAAAAAAAGCCGGGGGGGGCTGTCGGGCTTAATCAATATATTAGTGCTATCAAAATTATCGCGTTAACGGCGGTAATTAATTTTTTGAATTAATTGCATTAAAATATTTAACGCATTTAACGCATATGCAGAATGGCCCGCCCCATACGTGCCACAATGGCAGCGCCAGGGTATGGCTGGGGTAGGCTACACACCCATACCAATAAATGGCTTTCCCCACCATGAAAAATGATGTTAAAGTAAGCAAAATAAAGTCTGCCAACTCGCGGAGTAAATTGCACAGACAGCAGTTAGTCAGATTGATTTCAGCAGCCACGGTTTTGAAAACTTTTGTCACGTTGTGATCGTCTTCTCAATAGAACATCTTTGATAACGGCGTGGTGTTGTTGCAGGAAGTCCCGACGGAGAATACTTTTGCTGTAGTACAGGGGTGCACATAACTGGTACGCAGGTTATGTGCGTAGTCTGAAATGCGTACCGTCACTTGTGTCACAAAGCGCATTTGCGTACCGACGTACTTGTGAAGCTTTTCCAGAAGGCGGTTAGATCACCGGACGACAGAGTCGGTCTCCGTGTGCACAGACAGGGCTGCTGTTAACGTCGGTCTGTACAACGGACCTGTGCCAAAACTAGCCAACCGGCTGCGGAGGGAGACCCCCCCTTCACTGGAGAACTGCGCTAAAACAGCTGATCACAACGTTCACACTCTGTGGTCACGAAGTACTCCACTAGCCCCCCCCTCTGTCGACTTTCCTGAAGTACTCCCCGTTGATATAAATCAACACGTAATGAATTAAGACCCCACGGTTTGATGATTGATAGGTGTGTGGGCTGTCTTTAATTTTGACACGCAGAAAAATGTTATAATAAACATAGATACTGTATGTTAAATGGATATATCCGCCTTGTTTAATTTATCTTTCCATTCCCACAACAATATACATAAAGAAATGGCATATTTTGGACATAGTTCGAATGGTGATTAATCATGATTAATTAATTTTTAAACTGTGATTAATCTGATTAAAAAATGTAATCGTTTGACAGCCCTAAAATATATACATCATTTGATGGCTAGAGGCGTCACAATATCATATTATCACAATACTTCAGTTATATTTGTGAAACTATTGCCATTTTCAACATTATTCAATTCATATTGGGATATATTATACCATACATTAACAGCACATGATGCAGGGAGTCCACATTTAAATAAGATTTAAAGACACACTTCTGATTACTTTCGCCCATTTCACAATCTTTGTTTACCTTACTTCCTGCCAATTGCGCTGACTTAATACAAAAAATATAGCACCATCTAGTGTCTAAGTTATTTGACGAGTGCTTCTTTAAAAGTGTATATAACAAGCAATCAATGTTTATTTATATAGCCCAATATCACAAATGTTACATTTGTCTCAGTGGACTTCACAGTGTGTACAGAATATCAGTATGACAATACGACACCCCCTGTCCTCAGACCCTCTGTCCTCAGACCCTCTGTCCTCAGACCCCCTGTCCTCAGACCCTCTGTCCTTAGACCCCCTGTCCTCAGACCCTCTGTCCTTAGACCCTCTGTCCTTAGACCCTCTGTCCTTAGACCCTCACATCGTACAAGGAAAAACTTCCGAAGAAAACCCCCAGTTCAAAGGGAACATGGGAGAAACCTCAGGGAGAGCAACAGAGGAGCGATCCCTCTCCCAGGACGGACAGACGTGAGATAATACATTTGCAACGCATATAACAAGCAATCCAAACCTTAAACCAGATTGAAACCATAATTAATGTAAAAACGGTATGAATAATTGTCACCAACATCAGGAAAGGTCTGTATACCTTGTGATGTGTTTCCTATATCCTGAGAAACTCCAGGAGTGATTCTAAACTCTGGGTCATGGTTTATACACACATACACACACACACACACACACACACACGCACACGCACACGCACACACTCAGACTGAGAAAGGAGCACGTCCTCTGGTGTGAGTAGAGCCTGCTTAGAGTCCTGCTCTCCTCTCTTCCTGGGCCTCCAGCCAACAGACAGATTAACACAAGCCTCCGAACATCTTTCACACTCGCAGCTCTGACCTATCACCTGCAGGGAGATCCGGTGTAATCACAGAATAAGGTCTGACGCCGTCAAAAATACAAAGACTGATCACTCTCAGGCTTTTCCGGGAAATGTAGCCACAAGCTCATCGCGGCTAATGAGGGAGAATAAATAAAAAAACATGGCGGTGCCCGCTAAGAGCCTGAAAGACGGGATCCTTGGATCCATTCAGCTCTCTCCAACAACAGGCCATAAAAAGGCTAATGTATCCTGCTTCGCTACCAAGAATTCGGCAGTGTGGAATCCAAGAGGAATAACGACGCTTTTGTCTGGAGGTGCGCTGCGAGAAGGGAAAGTGAGAAAGCCAAAGGGTCACCGAGCTCACCTTACACCTCTTGTTCCCACAACGCCAAACTTTTTGTTGTTTTTCTTCTCTTTAAATCTCAGACCAGCTTTTTATTATCTGACACCGTCATCACGAGGGGAGTGTGTAAACACGAGCGCGACCTCCCGAGTCCTCAATGCAAGGAATATTTCCCAATAGCCGGCGAGAAACGCTTGGGAAGAAGAGGATTCCTGTCGGCTTATTTAGCATTTTTAAGACCCACAAAACGATTCACATTCGAGGGCATGGATGGGTTACTGAAAGGGTCTTTTGTGGCGAAGGGGCCCAAGGGGTCCGGGGTCAACAAGAGAGATGAGAAAATGACCAAGAATAGACCAGAAGATGACGAGGAAGAGACAAATACATTAAACGACTACAAAGAGACACACAAAGACCACACGGAAAAGACAACAAACGTATTGAAAGGAGGCAAAAAGAGAGCGAAAATAGACTTTAAACGGACAGAAGGCAACCACAAAGAGACACACAATAGCTACAAAGACACACAATATGACAAGAGAGACACAAAAAAGACCGAAAACAACCACAAAGAGACACACAATAGCTACAAAGACACACAATATGACAAGAGAGACACAAAAAAGACCGAAAACAACCACAAAGAGACACACAATAGTTAGAAAGACACACAATATGACAAGAGAGACACAGAAAAGACCGACAACAACCACATGGAGACACACAATAGTTTGAAAGACACACAATATGACAAGAGAGACACAGAAAAGACCGACAACAACCACATGGAGACACACAATAGTTTGAAAGACACACAATATGACAAGAGAGACACAGAAA